>JBBGZY010002811.1:850000-987010 GCA_037952925.1 Lithobates clamitans
TTTGGAAATGTTCTATGCAGATCTTAATAGGAGTGCTGATTGACACTTTTTAAACAAGCTGCTAGCAGGCCTTCAACAAACGTCAGGTAGTGCTGAAGCCTGCTATCAGCTTGTTTAAAGTGTCAATCAGCACTCCTATTGGGATCTGTGTTCAACATTTACAAACTGAAGCTGAACGGTACTTCAAAAGCCTAAACAAAACTTGACAAAAGCTCTGCAAAGGCTTTGTAACAGCTTGCTGTTCACATTACTCTTTACAGGCCTAACTATGAGCCTGGGGCATTGGGGACACGTCATCGTCGTCGTCGTCGTCGTCATCATTCCAGCCTGGACTTACAGGAGAATGCTCCAAAGAATGGTGTTTTTTTTTTTTTATTAGGTGAACGCTGTCCTCTGTAAAATATAGGACACTAAAATGCATACCAGTGCTGATAAATGCATTGCACATAAAAGAGCAACACAACATGCCTAAAATTGCATGCAAATGTGTTATCGCTCATACATTTTCAGTGTGTTTAGTGCAATTTTATGTGCAGTATGGTGTGAATGATTCCTTAAAACCTTCAACATTGGAAGAACAAATTACAGGGTTTCGCTACTGTGCTTCTTCAGGACATCAGGTTGTTTACTACAGGTTAGGTCATATAACTGTACTGCTCTCTCAGGTGTGTGATGCGTGCCGCCATCTTTCAGCTCTTCGCTGGTCATTCTCCTGCTCTGTGTTCTGGAATAAGACAACTGACAAGGATTTCCTGCAGGTTCAGGATGGAGGGTCCAGCAGCATCTCAGCAGTCGGGAGAAACCATAATTACAGAGGGGAAAGCCAGCGTCCTCTACCCCAGTGCCAACCAAGTGTTCTACAACCCCGTCCAGGAGTTCAACAGAGACCTGACGTAAGTTGTATACAGTACCTAGGGAGGGAAGAGTCATCCTGTACTGCAAAGCTTACACTCTAGGAAGGCTTGGAATATAAAATGTAAAAGAATAGCAAAGGCCAAAAGAAGGAACTCCAACCGCAAATCTTATTCTTGATACACTTCAGCTCATGTACCCGTATACCTCTTATAGAGTAGAGCAATAATTTATATTTCTGATATGGGCATGTTTAGTTGATGATAATAAAAAAACACACACACACACTCACAGTAAAACCTTAGATTGCGAGCATAATTTGTTCCAGATACATGCTTGTAATCCAAAGCACTTGTATATCAAAGCGAATTTCCCCATAAGAAATAATGGAAACTCAGATGATTCGTTCTACAACTATTTGTTCAAGTCTTTCAGTTTATAGTCCATATAAAAGGATTATAGCAATGTGACCAGGTTGTGTAACCATAAAATGTCCATCCACAAATGGAAGCCTCCACAAGGGGATTAGAAGCAAAATCCAGCAGGAGCTCCAGAGTATAAAAGAGAAGAGAGGCGCCTCTAAGTGTAGCAATATGGTTACATTTAATGAAGGTACAACATTTAGCAACTCACATGGTTGATGATTAAAAGAGGCACATCTAAGTATGCAGGCATCCGGGGTAAAGCTGTCCACATAGACTGTCCTCCACACGGCTGGCTCTCACCACTGTCAGTCTGCAATCATGACCAGGAAGACTACCCTGCAGTAGAGCGATCTGAAAGCGAGGCTTGAACCGCTTGTGGAGCGCATCGTGGAAGGGACGGCGCCTATGGCGGTTAGGAGGATGGTCTATGTCCGGAATCTTCAAACTATGGCTCACCAGCTGTTGCGGAACTACACATCCCATGAGGCATTGTAAGACATGACTAGGCATGATGGGAATTGTAGTTCCTGAACAACTGGAGGGCCGTAGTTTGAAGACCCCTGGTCTATGTGGACAGCTTCACCCCGGATACCTGCATACTTAGATGTGCCTGTTTTGATCATCAACCATGTAAGTTTCTAAATGTTGTACCTTCATTAAATGTAACCATATTGCTACACTCTCTTTTATACTCAGTTGTGATATGACGCTACTTGTATATCAAGACATCACTTGTATATCAAGTCAAAAGTTATTAAAAAAATTTTGCTGGTCTTGCAAAACACTCTCAAAGCAAGGTTTTACTGTATATGTGTGTGTGTATGTGTGTGTATATATATATATATATAATAATATTTACACTATATTACCAAAGGTATTGGGAGGCCTGCCTTTACATACACATATGAACTTTAATGACATTCCAGTCTTTGTCCGAAGGGTTCAATATTGAGTTGGCCCACCCTTTGCAGCTATAACAACTTCAACTCTTCTGGGAAGGCTGTCCACAAGGTTTAGGAGTGTGTCTATGGGAATGTTTGACCATTCTTCCAGAAGCACATTTGTGAGGTCAGGCACTGATGTTGGACAAGAAGGCCTGGCTTGCAGTCTCCGCTCTAATTCATCCCAAAGGTGTTCTATTGGGTTGAGGTCAGGACTCTGTGCAGACCAGTCACGTTCCAAGATCAGTAACTGTGAAGCCCTCCCCCCTGTGTTCTGTCTCTGTAAATGGAAGAAAAAGATGCATTGCATCTTTCTCTGTCCTTGCATGGATAGAAAATAAAAAAGTGTGTGTAGAAAAAAAAATTATAATAATAAAAAAATTAAAAAAACGAGATCAAGGCAAACGGCGCACTATTGTTTCTGGGCTGTACTATGGATACATACAACAACTAACATACACATGTGAGATCGCTGTGATCGTCAGGAGCAGGAGAATTTGTTTTGGGTTGTTCTTTGGTGGTAGGCTATGGTAGTAGCAAGAAATATACAGCTACATTTAAAAACGAATGATTTTTTTTTTTTATCATTTTGGGCCAGTTTTCCTTTGATGATAAAAAAAAAAAAAAAAAAAATTACCACCAAATGAAAGCCCAATTTGTCCTGAAAAAAACAAGGTATAATCCACCTGGATATTCAAATAAGTTTAATGATTTGTATAGTTTCCCTTTTCATACATCATGGGACACAGAGCCAGACTAATATTCATTACCTGCTGGGTTATACTTCATCTCCAGGTGAATGGACACTGGTAGACCAAAGGTCTTTAGACAGGAAGTGATCCCCTATATAACCCCTTCCATACAGGAAGTACTTCAGTTTCGTAGAAAGCACTGAATCCTCAAAAAGGAGCGGAGCGATCTCTGTGTCCAATGATGTACTCAAAGAAAAGGATTTTACAGGCAAGTATGACGAAAAAAATCCTATTTTCTTTTTCATACATTATGGGACACAGAGTCAGGCTAATATTCATTACCTGCTGGGACGTCCCAGAGCAATAGCCTTGAGGGGAGGGAGACACCCTGCCAAACAATAGCCATCAGACCTTATACAGCAACCCGCAGTACACTGCGGCTGAAAGCCGAATCCTCAGCTGATCGAACATCCACTTGATAAAATTTTGTAAACGTATCCACTGAAGACCAGGTAGCAGTCTTACAAATCTCTTAGGAGGAACAAAAATCCTGTTGGGATGTTCCCAATCGGCATACAACGCCTGTTCCAAGAGGGGGTGTAGGGGGGAAAGTCTGTGCGACCTGAAAAGGTCTCAGAGATCCCAAAGAGGACCAGAGGGGCTCAGTCACCTCCTGCAAGAGGCAACACGAACCATTTTGGTCAGAGTCATGATGAAAAGCCTCTGCGACTGAGACTGTGGAATTCCCTTCCACAGGCGGTGGTCTCAGCGGGGAACATCGATAGTTTCAAGAAACTATTAGATAAGCATCTGAACGACCGCAACATACAGGGATATACAATGTAATACTGACATATAATCACACATAGGTTGAACTTGATGGACTTGTGTCTTTTTTCAACCTCACCTACTATCCATATCCATACTAAAATCCATAATGCAGCCCTGAATTCAGAGCCATTAAGAAAAGAGAAAATTGTGCAGTAATTTACCTGTATGTGTGCAAGTATATATGAGCGTACACGCATAAATTGCAACACTGACATCGAAGAGGATGAAAAAGAATTGTATTCATGTATATACATAAGCACGTTTACGCACCTATATGCAAGGTCTCTCTGGAATATAACTTTTTTTTTTTACTCAGGATTTTTCTGCCAGCAGCATCCTGCGCCTTATCAGTAAGTTATTACATCCGTGTGTGTGAGACCCCTGAGGCTGGGTTCACGTTGTTGTGCGGCGCGGCTCACAGCAGGGGTCCAATGCGTCCCTGTTCTCCGTTTTCAGGTCTGATTTCAGTCCGAATTTTTGGCTGAATTTGGACCAGAAGGCACACAGTGTTCTTCTGCAAATCGCTCCGCAGCCGTCCCGGAGATGTGTGAACCGGCTCCATTGAGAGCCGGTCATAGTCTCTTGACATGTGAATCGGATGTGGTGAAAACTCTGCATCCAGTTCGCAATAGTGTGAACCCAGCCTGATGGAAATTGCCAGTAAAAGTGGCGGAGAAGGAGTGTTCTATGTATGCTGTGGGTGTACATAGCCATCCCAAGGTCCTCAACTGGTTAGATTGGTGAAATTATGATGTGATAAAAACAAAATAAATGATGAGGGATTGATAATTATGTCCCCCTCTAACTTCCTATACATTATACCTGCAGCAGGTAGCTCAGAAGATATAGGCAGGTTAACTTGCATGAAGACTTATCCTGTAAAGTCACTTTAGATCCCACCATCTACCACCTGCTAAGTATTCTGGTGATCCTTTAATGGGAGATGATGGCCTCATTGATCAGTAGGATGGCTGAATAGTTGGGTCCAAAGCACTGACTTTACAAGAAGAGTTGAGCTGCCTGTATTATGTGATCTCTGGTTTATGACTTCTGTTTCACTGCAGGTGTCCTGCTTATGTGTCATTTTTATAATATTCTCAGTGTACAACTTTTGCTGATATTTTGTGATTACTCCGCTTCCTCCCCGCAGATGTGCTGTGCTTACAGAATTTGCTCGCATGCAGCTTGCCGAAAAAGGAATAGACAGTGAGTATTTAAAATGATTGCCCATGATGTACTTTGTGCCAATATGGCCTTTCCTTTCATTGTTATTTTTTTTTGTCCTTTTGCAGTCGTGGTGCCAGGTGAGAGGGAGAGCAAGAAGGTGGTTGTGAATCTTTCAGATAATGGAGATGATGGAGATATACCTTTCCCAGAGAATGCCGCCCCTTCCAGTCGCCGCACTGTCACTGTTGGGGAATCTTGCCCTGTAAGTTTTTTTTTGTTTTGTTTTTTTTTTTTTTGTTTTTTGTTTTTTGTTTTTGTTTTTGTTTTTGTTTTTTGCAAACCCATTAGGTTGCCCTCTTGTATTGTGTCCCATGTCCTTTCCTGTGCACGGGTACCCCTGGGTGCTTCCTGAACAGAGGCTTTGACGTCTGTGACTTGGAGTTGCATACTTCCCACCATTCCCAAACTATTAAGGCCATCTCAGCGACATTTTCATTGGTTTGTGGATGACAGGTGTGCGGAATTCCAATATGAGAGTTCAGAGTCGCATGACAAGGCGCACCCCATTAACTGTATTTGAACCGTCATCTTAGAAAAAGGTTCCTGTACTACTTTTGGTGCAACTTCAATATGATTTGCATTGACTAATGTTAAAGAAGTCGTATGCAAGCCGCAATGAAGTCTCGCAGGGATGTCAGCTTCAAAGTTGCGGCAGTGTGAACCCAGGCTAAAGGACATGTAAAGGTTCGTTTTTAAAATAAAAAACAAACAAACATGTTATACTTAACCTCCTTTGTGCAGTTGGTTTTGCACGGAATGGCCCTGATCCTCCTCTTCTGGGGTCCCTCAGTGGCGCCCCTGGCTCCTCCTTCTCGAGTGCCCGCTTGGGGAGCCGCTCTCCCTCAGGGCACTTGTGTGGGCACGTGCCCGTGCAGGCGCACTCCCGTGTCCTGCTGCTACGTCCACTAATAAAGACAGCAGGACTCGGCCTCCGCCCCCCGACTCTCGCGTCATTGGATTTGATTGAGAGCAGCGGGAGCCAATGGCTGCTGATGCTATCAATCTATCCAATGAGGACCCGAGACAGCAGCTAGAGCTGGTGTGCTCGTCCCTGTCGCTGGAAAGACCGGGTTCAGGTAAGTAAAAGGGGGACTCTGGGGGGCAGCTGCATCACAAGAGGTATGCATAGAATGCATTAAGGTGAAAAATCTCAAGGGAGGAAGGTAAATATTAGAGCAGGTGAACTGCACTTGGGGTTGGGGGAATGAATCAATGGGCCATTGTACCAAAGATCGATTTGTCCATTAACTCATAGGGGGACATATGCAAGAACTGGCATTTCCACGTCATGAACGTTATTATGGAGCAGTATTGTAAATGCCTAATGAGATAGAGGTGAAATCTAGGCATAGCTGCTGATTAATAACTTTTCCCTTTAGCAGCCATATTGGAGTCTTTTTAAAGGTGGATTTGAATGAAGCTCTACGCTGCACTTCCGACATGTATGAGTATTGGTAGGAGCCATGTCTACTGAAAGTTCAGATCTGAAGGGCCTCTAAATATCCGAGTAAATTTCACTTTGCATACATTTTTTTTTAAATTTTATCTATACTTGGACTGATAGTAACCCATTGGGGTTGATTTACTAAAACTGGAAAGTGCATGATCTGGTGCAGCTGTGCATTGTAGCCAATCCGTTTCTAATTTCAGTTTGTTCAATTAAGATTTGACAAAAAAAAAAAAAAACTGGAAGCTGATTGGTTTCTATGCATACATAATATATACATACATACATAATATATATATAATATACTACATTTTGCGCTCTCCAGTTTTAGTAAATAACCTCCCTTATTGTAAAGCACGTTTTTCATCAAAGTTAATGTTTTTTTGGGGGGTTTTTTCATCTGTAATCGCTTGGCTTTTGGGAGGACATCCAGAACAGGAAGGACGGCATGATGGTCAAGTGTTTCCCCTCAATTTCATTCCCGGTGACATTGGTGATCCGGACAATTTGAGAGGGTGAATCTTAGTTATGGAGACACAGACCACAGTAAAACCCTGACAGTATTGCTAACCCCTTGCCACTCTATCCAGATCTTAAAAAAAAAGTTTAGCCTTTAGTTACTTTAATTGACACCTTCACCTGGAGCTCATGAAGTGCGCCTAAAACCCAATTACTCCCTAAAATAAGCCATAGCACTAGTTAAAGGCAGATTTTTTTTGGTTTAAAAATAACATACTTGCCTGGTCTGTGCAGCAGCCCTGATCCTCCTCTTCTCGGGTCCCCCACCGGCACTCCTGTCCCCTCCCTCCTGCCTAGTGCCCTCATAGCAAGCCGTTTGCTATGGGGGCACCTAAGCAGGCTCGCTCCTGAGCCGCTGCTCTGTGTGTCCAATCACACATGGAGCATGGCTCAGCCCTGCCCCCACTCTCTCACTGGCTGTGATTGACAGTAGCAGGAGCCAATGACTACCGCTGCTGTCTCAGCCAAGGAGGAGGGAGAGACCCAGGGATCGGGGTCGGGCTCGGGTAAGTATTGGGGGGGGGGGCTGCAGGCACTGCTGCATACAATGCATGACGGTAAAAAAACCTTCAGTCTTTAGAAACACTTTTAGCCCTATTCTTCTGCATCCTTCCTCATCCGGCAACCGGAGTCTGTCTGTGCCGAAGGTATGCAACACTGAGACCATAGTGCCAGAACAATCCTGTATGTCCAGATTGATTCTTCCCCACAATAACTGATCATTCCCTCTTCCAGGAAGGACTCCGTGTACTGGAGGGCCTTGCAGCCTCAGGTTTGCGTTCGATCCGCTTTGCCAAAGAAGTGCCCGGCCTTCAAAGTGTCATTGCCAATGACTTCTCATCAAGTGCCGTAGAGCTGATCAAACGGAATATAAAGTACAACGACGTGGAGAACCTGGTGACGGCCAGCTACAGTGATGCCAGGTTAGGTTGCATTAAAAATTAGCGTTTAGGTGAAACTATGGAGATATCCATCCTTATGGGCTGCACCAACTTTCATAAGCCTGCAGCGTAGAAACCGGAGGCATCAGTGCTGCGGTGATGTCACAGCTTCCTAGGAATTTAATAGGTTGAGATCACAAAATTAACCCCCCTGGCGATATTCCCGAGTCTGGCTCGGGGTGGATTTTCAGTACCAAAAGCGGTAACCCCGAGCCAGACTCGGGATCACATCGCAGAATCCATGTAGAGGTTACTTACCTTGTCCCCTGGATCCTGCGATGTCTCCCCGCTGTGATCGGCGAGCCGCTGTGTCTCGCTCGATTCACAGTGGCGAGCTCCGTTCCCTGCGAGCGTTGCGACGAACGGGGACAGAGTTCGGCGCCAAATTGGAAAAGTAAAAAATACAGTATAGATACATTATACTGTAATCTTACAGATTACAGTACTGTATCAAATAATTACACATCTCCTTTGTCCCTAGTGGTCTGCCCAGTGTCCTGCATGCAGTTTTATATATATAAAAACTGTTCTTTCTGCCTGGAAACTGGAGATTGTCCATAGCAACCAAAACTGTCCCTTTACATCAAAAGTGGCTTTAGATCAGCTAGAAAACAGCGATAATAAATCGGAATCACTTGCAGAATTGATCGATAGTGATTTGTGGGGAAATTCGTCATCAAACACTAAAAGTAACGAAAGCGACAATTCTGCAACTGAGCAAATTTCAGTGTTTTTGATTTGATTACATTATTGAATAATTTTTATTATTATTTGTTATAATTATTTATAGTTTATTTTATTATATTATAATTTTTGATTTTGTTTTTCAAACTTTAAATATCATACCCGGGATGTCTACTAGACTCTTGTTTGGACAGATTTAAGTGAATTATTCCAAAGAATTGCAGGCTTATAATATAAAACGCCAAATTTCTGTGCAAAATAATTGTACCGCTTTCAGCACCTAAAATCCGAAATAATCATACCGCCAGGGAGGTTAAAAACTAAAAAGAGAAGGCGCTGTCATCTCATTGTAACGATTAAAAACACAATGGTTGAAAGAGGAATGCACTCACAAGGATTAACGTGGTGCAAGCAGATCATCTGTATCCTTTGAAAGCCAGAAGCTGTTGGCAGGGGGTACAGGAGGGATGGATGAGCCATCAGTCACCGCTACTATCATAGCCACTTCAGCCCCGGACCATTTGGCTGGCCAAAGACCAGGGCGTTTTTTGCGATTCAGCACTGCGTCGCTTTAACTGACAATTGCGCGGCCGTGCGACGTGGCTCCCAAACAAAATTGACATCCTTTTTTCCCCACAAATAGAGCTTTCTTTTGGTGGTATTTGATCACCTCTGCGGTTTTTATTTTTTGCGCTATAAACAAAAAAAGAGCGACAATTTTGAAAAAAAAAAGCTATATTTTTTACCTTTTGCTATAATAAATATCCCCAAAAAATATATAAAAAAAACATTTTTTTTCCTCAGTTTAGGCCGATCCGTATTCTTCTACATACTTTTGGTAAAAAAAAAAAAAAAAAACGCAATAAGCGTTTATTGATTGGTTTGCGCAAAAGTTATAGCGTCTACAAAATAGGGGATAGTTTTATGGCATTTTTATTAATAATTTTTCTTTTTTTACTAGTAATGGCGGCGATCTGCGATTTTTATCGAGACTGCGACATTATGGCGGACAGATCGGACACTTTTGGCGCTATTTTGGGACCATTCACATTTTATACAGCGATCGGTGCAATTAAGAATGCACTGATTACTGTGTAAATGTGACTGGCAGGGAAGGGGTTACCCAGTAGGGGGTGCTGCAGGGGTTAAGTGTGTCCTAGGGAGTGATTCTAATTGGGGGGGGGGGGGCTGGGCTACATGTGTCACGACACTGATCACCGCTCCCGATTACAGGGAGCGGTGATCAGTGTCCTGTCACTAGGCAGAACGGGGAAATGCTTGTTTACCTCAGGATTTCCCCGTTCTTCCTCTCCGTGAGACGATCGCGGGTATCCCCGCGGACATTGAGTCTGCGGGACCCGCAATCACACTCACGGAGCTCGCACGCCCACAATGCTGCATCCTAAAAGGCAACGTACAGGTACGTTAATATGCCTGTATGTGCCATTCTGCTGACGTATATCGGCGTGAGCCGGTCGGCAAGGGGATAGGCTGCCACATCGATCAAGTGACCCGCAATCTGGAGTTCCGGGTCCCGATCATTAGTACGGGGCCCGGGGCACTTGGTGAGACCCCAGTCTCTGTGCTGGGAGTGTGCCGTGTGACACGCACAAAGGGAGATGAGCATATATGTACGGATAAAAAAAAGCCCAGTGCAGTGGGGCCGCATATATGTGTTACGTCGGCAGGATGGAGTTTATCATGTATTTCTCAGGGACTTCATGAAAGCACTTGTAAAGCTTAAGGTTTTGTTTTTTTATTAATATTAAAATTATAAACATGGTATACTTACCTTCTCTGTGGTTTTGCACAGAACGGTCCAGAACCTACGCTTCTTGGGTAATCCCCCCCCCCCGTTGGCGTTCCTTTTCTCGGTGTGCCAAAATAGGAAACCGCTTTCTATAAGAGCGCACCTGCAAGCTCGCTCCCGAGCACTGCTGTGCGCATCTTTTGACACACACAGCGTGGTGTGAAGATGGTATAGATGGGCATTAGGGGCAGCAATGCAATTGTTATCTGTTGACTGCCAGATGTAGTGACAAATGTGATGGAAAATAGAGACTGTGAAATAATTTGGGCGCATTGAAGTGTTACATAAATGTATACTTAATAGGGAATTGTGTATAGAAAGCTAACATTCTCTGCTCCCAAATTTTCAGGTTGTTGATGTACAATAGGATGGCCAAACAAGATCGCTTTGATGTCATAGATCTAGATCCCTATGGAAGTCCGGCTATGTTTCTGGATGCAGCAGTGCAGAGTGTCTGTGATGGAGGTAGGTGATTGTTCTGTGATATCCATGAGGATGAGCACCACTAAAATACTTACCGTATATACTCGAGTATAAATCAAATTTTTCAGCACATTTTTTTGTGCTGAAAGTGCCCCCCTCGACTTATACTCGAGTCAAGCACTTTTCTGCAGCAAAAAATTTCATTTTCCGAACCGACTTTGGGGCCCCATATTTCAGGGCCACTTGGTTCTAGGAACCCCATTTTGTGTGGATACCCAGTGGAACTGGTATCACAACATATCCAAAGCTGAAGTTCCTAGCACTAAGTGGCCCCGAGATAAGGGGGCCCAAAATCGGTTCGGAAAATGTCATTCTATGCTGCAGAAAAGTGCTTGACATTTTCTGAACCGATTTGAGGCCCCATATCTCAGGGCTACTTAGAGCTAGGAACCCCAAATTTGGTGTGCAAACCCAGTGGATCTGGTATCATAACATATCCAAAGCTGGGGTTCCTAGCACCAAGTGGCCCTGAGATACGGGGCCCCAAAAATGTCATTCTCTGCTGCAGAAAAGTGCTTGACATTTTCTGAACTGATTTTTGGGGCCCTGTATCTCGGGGCCACTTGGTGCTAGAAACCCCAGCTTTGGAAATTTTTTTTTTTTGCTAGTTCCACTGGGTTTGCACACCAAATTTGGGGTTCCTAGCACTAAGTGGCCCTGAGATACGGGGCCCCAAATTCCGTCAACTGTGTCCATCCGCAGCAATGTCATTTCGGAACCCTTTGGGTTCAGAGACCCCAAATTTTGGCTGCAGCTAGGGGGCATCTAGGAACCCTTAACTACAGAGTTTGAAATTCAGGGGACCTATGGCTGCAAATGGGCACAGTGAGGCATGCAAATGGGCACAGATTAGAGCTGCACGATTCTGGGAAAAATGAGAATCGCGATTCTTTTGCTTAGAATACAGATTACGATTCTCTCACGATTCTTTAAAATGGTTAAATTTAAAAGAGAAAAATCAGCTGTAGACGACGCATGCGCAATCAACACGCCGCTCGCTCCCGATGCTCGGGGCTGGTTATTCATTTAATACAGCAAGGGGCGGATGCTTTTCTCAAAGGGGCGGATGCTTTTCTCAAAGGGGCGGATGTATAGTTAACCATACATCCGCCCCTTTGAGAAAAGCATCCGCCCCTTGCTGTCTTTATAACCATATATACATCTGCCCCTTTGAGAAAAGTATCCGCCCCTTGCTGTATTAAATAATCAGCCCCGAGCATTGGGAGCGAGCGGCGTGTTGATTGCGCTTGCGCAGTCCAGGCCAGCACTATGCTCTATGCTGACTGACGTCAGTTCCGATAGCGGCGCCATTTGCGTTCCACGCTGGTTCCGTGCTTCCGACTGGGAGATCCGGAAAATCGAGCTAATCCAGCTTGCAGATCGCGCGGGGGGTGAATCGAAATCGCGATCTTATATACGATTAATCGTTCAGCTCTAACAGTGATGCTGCAAATGGGCATTGTTGACCCTCTTTTCCACTTACAGTAGCTGTGCATTTCTCACCCTCGTCTTATACTCGGGTCAATAAGTTTTTCCCATATTTTTTTTGTGGTAAATTAGGGCCTCGACTTCTACTCGGAACGACTTATACTCGAGTATATACGGTACATCTGTCAGAGACCACTGCTTACCCCCCCCAGAGAGAAAGGGTCCCACTCTGCAGCATGCTGACATATTGCAGGCATTTCTATTCAGGCTGTGCCTGCTTGCTATAGAAAAAGAACTATAAATAATTGAAAACCTTTTTGTTTTGATGCATCTGATATGTATGTAGCTGATTTAAACTGAAAGTTCAATTGGGCTTTGAAATAAATTCCTGTAGGAATAAGGCCCAGCCAGTTTGGATGGTAATATATAGATTGTGATCACAAATCTTTTAAAGACATTATAACTGTGTGCTTACTGAAGGAAAAAAAAAAAAACACCACAATGCCCTTTTATATACCTCTTGAATGGTACCAGAGAAGTGGTGGCCAGGATTAATATTTACTTTTCTATTTTATTATAATTACCGTATTTATCGGCGTATAACACGCACTTTTTTTCCCCTTAAAATCAGGGGAAAGTCGCAGGTGCGTGTTATACGCCGATCCCCTGCGATCCCAACCTGTCACATTTTCAAAATCGCCGATCGCGATTTGAAAATGGTGCCGAAATACACAGAGCCGGTCCTCGGCTCTTCCCGGCGGCTGTCGTTCATTTTCGGCTCCACTCGTAGTCCCGAGCGGAGCTATCCGAACCTACTCGGCTAGGTTCGGATAGCTCCGCTCGGGACTACGAGTGGAGCCGAAAATGAACGACAGCCGCCGGAAAGAGCCGAGGACTGGCACTGTGTATTTCGGCGCCGGCGGCGCCATTTTCAAATCGCGATCGGCGATTTTGAAGCCCAGAATGGCTGGGATCACTGGGGCAAGGCTGCACTGGGGAAGACTGCACTGGGGAAGGCTGCACTGGGTAAAGCTGCACTGGGTAAAGCTGCACTGGGTAAAGCTGCACTGGGTAAAGCTGCACTGGGGAAGACTGCACTGGGGAAGACTGCACTGGGTAAAGTCTGCACTGGGTAAAGTCTGCACTGGGTAAAGTCTGCACTGGGTAAAGTCTGCACTGGGTAAAGTCTGCACTGGGTAAAGTCTGCACTGGGTAAAGTCTGCACTGGGTAAAGTCTGCACTGGGTAAAGTCTGCACTGACAAGGCTGCACTGACAAGGCTGCAATGATGGGCGTTTAAATGTAAGTTTTTTTTCCCTTCAACTTCCCTCCTAAAAGTTTTTTTTTTTTTCCTTAAAATTCCCTCCTAAATTGGGGTGCGTGTTATACGCCGGTGCGTGTTATACGCCGATAAATACGGTAACTAGGTCATTAGTGCTGCTACCCCTTAGCCTTTTTGACTGGACCATGGTTAGATTGTCTCCTGTACCTTTACAGTTAAGCCAGAAACCTCACCCCCCCCCTCTTCATCCTGCAGGGCTGTTGTGTGTTACCTGCACTGATATGGCAGTGCTAGCGGGAAATAACGGCGAGACGTGTTACGCGAAATATGGAGCCATGTCCTTAAAGTCTAGGTTCTGTCATGAAATGGTAAGTTATGTGTCCAGTTTGTGGGAGGGCAGGTAACCTGCTGACTTGTACACAAAAATAAGAAGATAAATGTAACTAGTAGACCATCAAAAGGCGTGATTGGTATGCAACTTAACCTAAGTAGGGAAGATCGCTGATCCTCCTCCACCCCCCTTTTTCCTCCTGTATTAGAATTTTTTTCTGGAAGAGGTTACCTATTTCTGGCAGGTAGCCTCTAGGTTTCCATAGAAGTTCATCCCCTCTCCCACCTGCAACCTCCTGGGATACGTTGCATGTCCCAGGAGGCTGCGGGACAACTCGCAAAAGCGCATCGCTTTGGGGAAGCCACCTGTGAAACGCTAGGAAGTCACAGCCGGCTTCCCACAAGCAAGATGGCGATGCTGGGGACCCTGAAGACCAGCAAAGAACTGGCCCAGATGATGACCGCGCCGAATCTCTGGGCTGGTAAATGTCTGTATATTAAAGTCAGCAGCTACAGTATTCGCAGCTGCTGACTTTTAATTTATTTTATAAAATTGACGGTAGCTCCACCTTTTAGGTAGTAATGGCATACAGAAAAATCTAAACCATGCACCTAATCAAATAAAGGTAAGAGAGTTCTAAGGAAAATCTGTATGCAATATCCTGACTTTAATACATACCAAGCATATCATAAATAGGTTGTAAATGTTTATTAAATAACAAACACATTTTATGCTTACCTGCTCTGTGCAAGGGTTTTGCACAGAGCAGCCCCGATCCTCCTTTTCTGGGGTCCCCCGGAGGTGCTCCTCCACTCCTCTTCATCGACTGCGTCCACGGAGAGACGCTTTCCATGGACACAGATAGCAGGACACGGCCCCACCCACTCGGGTCACTGGATTTGAATGACAGCAGAGGGAGCCAATGGCTGCGCTGCTATCAATCTATCCACTGAGGACCCGAGAAAGCGGCCGGATCGATCAGGCTCATATAAGAAAAAGGGGGGCGGCCTCTAGGGGCCAGCTGCAGCACAGGAGGTTTTTCACCTTCATGCATAGAATGCATGAAGGTGAAAAACCACGAGGGTTTACAACTCCTTTGAACTGTTGACAATGTTGTCATCCAATTGTCATTTGGTTTGAACATGCTGACTTGTGTTCCATAACCATCAAGCAACTTTCACCCATCAGTTTGCCCACAGAAAATCTCTGTTTCCCTGCAGAGAGACACATTGGGAAGATTTACTAAAACTGGAGCACACAGAATCTGGTGCAGCTGTGCATGGTAACCAATCAGCTTCCAGGTTTTATCATCAAAGCTCAATTGAACAAGATGAATTTAGAAGCTGATTGGTTACTAAGCATAGCTGCACCAGTTTTAGTCAATCCTCCCCATTCTTTTTTGTGTTACTAGGAATTTCAGACTTCTACTTAAAAATTTTTAAAAAAAAGTAATAATCCAGTTATTTATTTATTAAAATATTATTTGTTTATATACAGTCGGTACAAATGCCATAGTCCATCTTTATATTAGCACCCTATATTGCCCTAAACAAGGGCACGGCATGATTGAGGGTCAGAACCCTGAGCCAATTGTGTTTCTATTACTTTGCACTGTGCTTACAGGAGAGTGGTGCACAGGGATGATGTCATCAGTGAGTGCTCCATCATTGCTCGGTCAGTAGGCTGTGGAAGGCAGTTTTAAATAATCGGAACTTCAGGCAACTTGTCCTGTAGTCATCCATTTGATGGGTGCTGTGATTTGGTGCAGGGGGTTTCAGCTACAAGAGTAAGATAGGACATGTATGTTGGACATATAAGTCAGTTTTTAGGATTATGATGTTTTTCTGGAGTTCCACTTTAAATGCAGTCTAGACAAGGGAAAGCGAGCATCTGATTGGTTACTAAAGGAAACTTCAATTGTTCCTTTTTAAAATGCACGAAACCTGAAATTACTGGTCACTGTGTTCATCCTTCCATCACTGTTTGTTTTTGATAAATAAGCATGGGCCTTCTGTATAAAACAGGGGTCTCAAATTTGTGGCCCTCCAGCTGTTGCGAAACTACAAGCCCCATCATGCCTCTGCCTGTGGGAGTAGTACTGCTAACTCTCAGCCCCGCAATGCCTCATGGGACTTGTAGTTTTGCAACAGCTGGAGGGCCGCCAGTTTGAGGCCCCCTGGTATAAAGTGTCTTGAAAGAAGAACCATGTGTGATGCCTTTACGAGCCAATCCAGTCCTTCGTTTCTTATGTATAAAACAGGTTAGAAGAACAACGGGAGCGTCTGATTGTATGTTAGCAGGAACACCTCTTTGTTTCATACATTTTTTTTGTTGAATGAGGCCGATCTCTTCTTCAGGCTCTGCGCATCCTGTTACACGCCTTGGATTTGCGTTCCAACTGTTACCAACGTTACATAGTCCCCCTGATCAGCATCTCTGCCGATTTCTACATCCGCGTGTTTGTGCGAGTCTTCACAGGTCAGGCAAAAGTAAAGATGTCCGCCAGGTGAGCCGATCGTTTTCACTGTTTACAGACGACCTGAAGCCGTTTTGTGTTCTAGTCCATGAAATGTGATTGCTTCTTTCCTGTTTCTCTATATAGCAAACAAACCTTGGTGTACAACTGCGTGGGCTGCGGAACGTTTCATTTGCAGCGTATGGGTAGAGCCATTGCCCATGGAAACAAGTGAGTTCTCTTCTTATTGAAGATTTGTATAGTAATCACTTCAAGAATGGGGTTAAGGTTTGTACAAGTTATAATCACAAAGTCATCCAAGAATTGTGACAATCCCTCCACTCCCACAATTTTCATTAGAAAAATATGCCCCCATTGGGGATAATCTGAAGGATGACACAAAAGAAATATAATTTTACAATAAACATACAATTTTATTGAACAAAAAAATAAATAAATGAAAAGACAATCAAAAACCCATTGTGGATCTAAAATAGTTGTAAAGGCAGAAGGTTTCTTAATCTTAATGCATTCTATAAAGCTGCAATTTAATAAATGTGAGCTTTTGGGTTTAATACCGCTTTAAAAATAAGAAATCTAAATCTATAGCAAATACTCAGGCCAAACCAAGAAAAGAAAACATATCAAAACCATATCGGAGAGCCTTGCAAAGACATGGCAAAAGACCCTGTGGTGACTGGATACCCTTTGGTCCTGAAGGAAATGGGTTCAGCGTGCCTGTGCTCATTCAGTGAAGGTGAGAGCCCCTAGAAGGGCCGTGACACAGGGGTTAGGGAGCTGCCTTGTCTTCATCAGAGCACCCTGCATGGGATGATGGGTTTTGCTGCTGACGACTCCCAGGTTGCATTCCTCAAACTCACCAAAGCAGGCAACCTACTGGAGACTGAGTACAGACAGTACATGGAAGAAAGTCTATTGCAGCACAGGGTGGCTGATCTCAATAGGAGTAATAGTTACAAGTCTCTTGTAACATGGATATACTAAGCATAGAAGGAAGTACATAGGAGACATAGAAGTGTAGACTGGATGCTGGCCCGGGGTGCACAAGGAAGCTACAGGTACACTGGTTACCAACTGGAGAGCACAGAAAATTACACAGGTGTTGGCATGCAAGTTGTTGGCTGGAACGCAGGTTTCAGAGGAAGGGGGGTCTCCAAACTTTCTAAACAAAGGGCCAGTTTACTGTCCTTCAGACTTAAGGAGGGCCGGACTGTGGCCATTGAGTGAGTAGAAAAGGTCCCAACTACAGGGAGAATAAACAGTGCCCCGTCTTTGGTGTCAGTGGGAGGAATTGGGTCCTATCATTGGTGCCATTAGGCCTCACTGTTGGTGCCATTGGGAGGAATTCTGCCCCTTCATTGGTGTCGGTGGGGGGGGGGGGGGAGACTTGTGCCCCATTGATGGTATCAGTGGATGGAAATTGTGCCCCAAGGGTTGGATAAAAGCAGGCAAAGGGCTGCATCTGCCCCCCAGGCCATAGTTTGGAGACCACTGTCTTAGAGAATTGCTAGAGTGGGGAACATGCAGGGGTCCTAGAGGATGTTCTGGATGTCACTAGGAGAGACAGGGGGCTTGAGAACTAGCTTGGTGAAATTTTCCTTGAATACCAAGCAAGACATATGCTGGTCCTATGGGACAGAGCTAGTAGCCTTGCATAGAGGAGAAGAGCCGCAGCTGGAACATGGCACAGTTGAATCTTACTGGAAGATTTGAAAATTTACCTTTTACCTCTCGTTTTGGTGACTGCTGTACCTTTCTATCCTGATAAACATAGTCCCAGGGCAAAAAAAGGGTGAATTTCTCCCTGCTCCATCTAAAACTGAAAATTAAAACATTTGGGTTTGGGTGCACATCAATGACCAATGCATTCTTGCCTTTTTTTAATGGACTGATGCAATGTGCTGGGAGTTAGATTCCCAGGGAAGCGCTACTGTAACACCCTCAACTGTTGTTTTTTTTTTTTTGTTTTTTTTTTTTTTTTTTTTAGCAGTTGAATGCTGGTCTTTCTTGGTAAAACCTTTCTTCTATATGGTCTCTCCTTCTCCACTTCTTTAGTACAATCTCCAGGCAACAATGTAGGGCTTGCTCAATCAAACAGGTGTTTTAATGTGGTGTGCATCCAAAGGAACTACAGCACTGCCCTTGATTTATAATACATGATAAAAAAGCAAACTTCTAAACTCCAAAAAAAAAGTGATTCTGCAGTATCAATAGAATTCATATAGTCCATAAATATCAATAGTGCTCAAAAATTATTATAAAGTGCTCCGTGCTTAATCAAAAATGAAAGTGTCCATTGATCCCGTTCCATTGAGGACTCATAATCACATGCTCCCCTCCTATGTTCACCTACTCACCAACAGTAGATGAAACAGTAAATGGTGATATTTATGGACTATATGAATTGTATTGATACTGCAGAATCACTTTTTTTGAGTTTTTAGAAGATTGCTTTTTTTATAATGTATTATGGATTATAACGCAGGGGCAGCGCTGTAGTTCCTTTGGATTCATATCACAGGGTGTATATATATAGTATCACTATATATTGTAGTGATACTAAAGTCTTATTTCCTATTTTTTTTAGTTAATAATAACAAACATGTTATACTTGCCTGCTCTGTGCAGTGGTGTTGCACAGAGCGACCCCGATCCTCATCCTCATCTCAGGTCCCTCTTCTGTGCTCCTGGCCCCTCCCTCCTGTTCAGTGCCCCCACAGCAAGCAGCTTGTTATGGGGCCATCCCGAGCTGAGCCACAGCTCCCTGTGTCCATTCAGACACGGAGCCACAGTTCAGCCACGCCCCCTTTCTCTTCTTATTGGCTAACTGACTTTGACAGCAATGACACCGATGGCGCCACTCTGCTGTCTCAGCCAATCGGGAGGGGAGTCCTGGGCAGCCAAGACACTCCTGCAACATCACTGGATTTAGATGGGGCTCAGGTAAGTATTAGGGGGGCTGCTGCACACAGGTTTTTTTTATCTTAATGCATTAAGATTAAAAACCTTCTGACTTTACAACCACTTTAAACCTACAACACAGCAGCAGTCATTTAATCTAATTTTGTTTTGATTTCAATTTAAATAGGACCCATAGCGCGGTACATCGCCATAATAAAACTTTTCTTTTGTTTTGGCTGGAGTTTTCTTTTTAAATAAAGCCTTCTTCCCCCAACAGCGTGAAGCACTCAGCTGGCTGTGGTCCTCCTGTGGGAATGAACTGTGAGTTTTGCCGGCAGCGACATCAGGTACTGCTTCATCCATGTGCTCTGTGTTCATGTATGTACATCACTAATGCTCACCAAACATATAATTGGGATTGTATAATATTTAAACAGTCTGCTTTTAGTTTTTACCAAGACTATGTAATACAAGGACCTACCTAAACGATCTGTTCAATTTGTATACAATCAGGCAGGCTCTTGCACTACATAGTTAGCAAATGTGTGCTAACTAAACCCCTGCTTTTAACAGACGGTTAGACAGGCTAATTTGGTTGGTCAGCAGACTGGTTGGTGAGTTGAGCTATGGAATTGTCTTTGTCTTACATGTATATGCCCTCCATGTGCTCCTTACTGTGAAGGCCAGTTATGGGTGTGGGCGGTGGCCAGTGTTTTGTTAAGGCTCTTGCACTACATAGTGTAAGATTGGATTCACACCATAAGTACCATATTTTATGGAAATCGTTTTAACTTTCATACATAACTTTTACATATGGTATGATATGATTTAACAGTTTCTACTGGGATATACTGGGGTAAGGCAAGATGGGGGGGGGGTCATCCATTTGATAGCAATAGCCTTACTTGCACCACATAGTTGTTGCTAGATCTGAAGGAGATTATACAATCAAATTGTAACGTGGGTGCTGAGTTTGTTAACTGATATAGCTTTCTTTTTGTTGCAGGTGGGAGGTCCCATCTGGGCCGAGGCACTCCATGACAAAGAGTTTGTGCAAAGAGTTCTGTCCGCTTCAGAGCGCAACCCAAAGAGGTTCGGGACGTCTGAAAGAATTGAGGGGATGCTCAGCGTGGTGACCGAGGTGAGAGCATGAATGTCTTGTTTGTGGAAGTCTTGAAAGGCAAGGGATTACAATGCTTAGATGTGCTGCCATACATCTTCTCCTATCACTATGGGGGAGATTTACTAAAACTGGAGCACAATCAGCTTCTAACTTCAGCTTGTTCAGTTTAGCTTTGACAATAAAACCTGGAAGCTGATTGGTTTGTATGCAGAGCTGCACCAGACTGTGCAAGCTCCAGTTTTAGTAAATCCCACCCCTCCATTGTGTATCTAAAGCAAAGCCCCAATAAAAACACACAGTAGTGTTCTCTGCTCCCCTTTTACATCATACCCCCCGTAGTGTCCTCGGCACCTCCCATACAGTAGTGCCATCCTGCCATGCCCTCCTTCACATCACCCCCCCCCCTACTGTAGTGTCCTCTGCTCCTCCCTCTTCATAGCAGTGTCTTTTGCCCCCTTCACAACCCCCCACTGCACTGTAGTGTTCCCCCCCCCCCCCCTCTCAAACCAGTGTCCTCTGTCCCCCTTTCACATCACCTTCCCACTGTAATGTTATCTGCCCTTCTACACCCCCATAGCAGTGTCCTGTTAACCCCCCCCTCTACCTCGAGCAGTGTCCTCTGTCCCCCTTCACATCACCCCCCACTGTAGTGTTCTCTGCCCTTCTGCACCCTCGTAACAGTGTCCTCTGTCCCCCCCCTTCACATCACCTCCCCACTGTAATGTTCTCTGCCCCTTTACACCCCCATAGCAGTGTCCTGTTACCCCCCCCCCCCCACCTCAAGCAGTGTCCTCTGTCCCCCTTCACATCACCCCCACTGTAGTGTTCTGTGCCCTTCTGCACCCCCAAAGCAGTGTCCTCTGTCTCCTACACCTACACACACGCACACACACCACAGTGTATAGGTAGTACTCTCCTACCTGACACTGGTGTACTGCAGAGATTGTGAGTTATCACAGTACTAGATGGAGGGTGGTAGCTGCCGGAGTTACCTTTTTACATTAACAAGCTGGTGATTGGTTGCTAAGACCGCCTGACTTCCTAGCAACTAATCACCTGCTGGTTAATGTGAAAAGTTTACTCTGGCAGCTCCCACCATCCATTCAGTTGTACGATAATTTCTGCTTGCAGTAATAGGAGAGCGGGGGGGAGAGAGAGAAGTATCGGCAATGCAGGGCCATGTTTGTGAGCTAACTGTCGGCTGCCCATGGTCAGCGGATAGATCGCGGTCGACAGCTTGCTGACCCCGCCGTAGAGCTTGTGCAAGTGTCCAACCCCGGTATGCAAGTTTACCTATGAGTTATTTTAGTTTTCTCTTATGTATCTTTTTCTTGATGTGTCTGAGGATGATTCTTGGAGCTATCAAAATTAAAAGATCTGTAAAGCCTGACAGTTTGTCCTATCAGCTGTCTAACCTTTGACCCTACCTGTCCTAATCTGAGTAGGCTCTGTGTGAGATCAGGCAGTTAACTTCAGGTGATCTTTGACATTCAAGTTGGAGTGTTGAGCTCAGACACCGTAAGTAAAGCTAGACAATGGGGACTTAAATTGTCGTCTTTAAAGCAGGGCTCCAGCCCACCCCCCCCAATCAAAAACTGACAAATACTGTAGCTGCAGACTTTTTTAATATTAGGACACCTACCTGTGCAGGGATCCCGCAATGTCGGCACCCCAGCTAATTTTTCCATTGGCCCTCGGGTGCTGCCGCCGCCATTCCTTGTAAGGGAAACCAGAAGTGAAGCCTTGCCACTTCAAAGCCGGCTCTCTATGGTGCTTACGCGAAGCACGCTGCGCTTTGTGAATAGCCCTGCGGCGGGGAAAGGAGGAGGGGGCGAACTTACGGGGGACCTCTCTGAGGCGAGGTCACCCGAAAGTGGGGATGGGTACCTGTCAAAACCGATATCCCCCCTAAAAGATGCCAAATGTGGCAGCGGAGGGGGGGAGGAAGGAAACAAGCGGAGCTTCCCCTTTTGGGTGGAGCTCCGCTTTAAGATGAGCTGCAAATTTATGCTAATAAAAGGTATACAGCTTTTGTAAAAATGTAATGTCCACATCAATGAATGGTTGCATTGAAGTCTTCAGAGCATTCCAACTGTGATCAGTGAGGTCCGTGTACAACACAACCCCCCCCCCCCAGCCCAGGTCCGCATGAAGGTATGGACTTTCTGTTATGAGGCTAGAGGAAGTATATGTGGGGTGACATCACTGCACTTATGCCAGTCTAGTCTATTGCAGTGGCAGATATGAGACATGTAGTCTTTACAGCCTTAATGTGTAGTCACATTAAGGCTGACAGTTGCCCAGCCAGCTACCTTCATTCAGTCTCCCAGCTTCTCAGTGTGCATTGGGGGCGGTAAGCCAGTTGACAGATCATCAGCCGTCAGATTGCAGGAGATCTTTAAACTAGAATTAAACCGCAATATATATATACACAAATGAGCCACTTTGAGCTGTTGGCCATAATGTTCTAGTATGCACCACATATTGGCACATTATGGCAGCCTGTCAAATGATCCCCTCCAGCATTGCTCTGGTCACGGGTGCTTCCATCCCAATCTTTACAGATTACTTTTCCTAAAGGTTTGCTTTAAAAATATTCTCAGTTTTCATTAAAAAAAAAAGAAGCTGCTGAAAGGTATGCAGGTACTTTTCCTATAGCAGTTTTAAAAGAATAGTCTGTTTTGGACCATGTTTCCTATTCCACCCATGTTTAGGGTGCAACATGAAACATGGTCACATGCTCCATCTTTAAAACCCACACTGCCATTCCACTAAATTGTGTGGTGTTTCCTGCAGGAGAATCCTGTCTTCTTTTTTTTTTTTTTTTTTTTTTTTTTTAGTGCAACTGTGTGGCTCCGCCTGCACAGTTTCGTCATCCTGGCCGGGAATTGTTTACAAATGATGGCTTCAAGTCTCATCTGCCACCACAGATATTCCTTTAAGTGCCCCCATACTGCCAAAATGCCAGGTCATCCAGACAGGGCAGAGCTTCTGTACTTCTTGTAGTATCAGGGTTTGCTGCCTCCTCCCTCCCGCATGGTACTGTTGGTCAGTGAGGTAGTTCATCATAGTGACTGGCTAATAGGAATGTGTAGCGGGCTGGAGGGAACAGCAAAGCTTTGACTTGGGAAGTGTATAGTTTTCACTTTCTGCCTATCAAAATTGCAATTTCACTACTTCAAGGGAAGAACCTGCTGTTCAACACGTGCGAAATGTATCTGACCTCACAGCGGATATAATACCCGTTTTATATTGTTTCCACATGACAGGAGTTGGATATCCCGCTATATTACACCTTGGACAATCTGAGCAGTACAATCCGCTGCAGCACCCCCGGACTGCTCCCATTCAGGTGAGGATCCAACTTATAGATTGATGTTATATAATGCAGATCCTCCTGGATGGCACTATGCTGTATAGGAAACAGGCAGGGGAAGGCAAGCAATGCCATAGGAAAAGCTTTAGGGCTCATTAAAGTGCAAAAATGCACATCCTGTTATGTTTAGGCAGCCGATTGGAATAAATGGCGGAACATGATGAAAATTGGACATGAACCATCTTTGGTAAGATAATGCGCCACAAAGCACTACCATGCATTGCAACACAGGTACATTTCCTTAATTCATTGAGGTGCCATTCATAATGACGTCCAATGCAAAATTAATGGCAGTGCATGTGACTTGCGTTACCAGAATGCAGACGTGTGAATAGGCCCCCTGGGGTATCGTATAGAGCAGGGATATGCAATTAGCGGACCTCCAGCTGTTGTAAAACTACAAGTCCCATCATGCCTCTGGTGTCATACTTGTGGCTGTCAGTCTTGCTATTCCTCATGGGACTTGTAGTTCTGCAACAGCTGGAGGTCCGCTAATTGCATATCCCTGGTATAGAACAATCCTAGGCAACAGGGGAAACCAGTATGTGAAGTGCTAACCGTATACAGCCGTGGTCAAAAGTTTTGAGAAGGACACAAATATTAATTTTCACAGTCTGCTGCTTCAGTTTTTTTATGATGGCAATTTGCATATACTCCAGAATTTTCTGAAGAGTGATCCGATGAATTTCAATTAATTGCACAGTCCCTCTTTGCCATGAGAATTAAACTATGAAAACTTCATTCCATAAAAAACATTTCCACTGCATTTCAGCCCTGCCACAAAAGGGCAAGCTGACATGTCAGTTATTCTCTTGTTAACACAGGTGTCAGTGTTGACAGGGACAAGGCTGGAAATCACTGGAAGATTTTAAAAGGAGGTTGGTGCATGAAATCATTGTTTTTTCTCTGTTAGCCATGGTTACCTGCAAGGAAACATGTGCAGTCATCATTGCTTTGCACAAAAAGGGATTCCTAGGCAAGAATATTGCTGCTGCTAAGATTGCACCGAAATCAATTATTTATCGGATCATCAAGAGCTTCAAGAAGAGAGGTTCAGTTTTTGTGAGGAAGGCTTGAGGGTGCCCAAGAAAGACCAGCAAGCGCCAGGACCGTCTCCTACAGTTGATTAAGCTGTATGATTGGGGCACCACCAGTGCAGAACTTGCTCAAGAATGGCAGCAGACAGGCGTGAGGGCATCTGCACATACAGTGCAGAGAAGACTTTTGGAGGATGGCCTGGTGTCAAGAAGGGCAGCAAAGAAGCCACTTCTCTCCAGGAAAAACATCAGGGACAGACTCATATTCTGCAAAAGGTACAGGGATTGGATTGCTGAGGACTGGGCTTAAGTTATTTTTTCTGTGATGAATCCCCTTTCCAAATTTTTGGGGCATCCGGAAAAAACCTTGTCCGGAGAAGAAAAGGTGAGAGCTACCATCAGTCCTGTGTCATGCCAACAGTAAAGCATCCTGAGACCATTCATGTGTGGGATTGCTTCTCAGCCAAGGGAGTGGGCTCATCACAATTTTGCCTAAGAATACATCCATGAATAAAGAATGATAGAAAAACATCCTCCGAGAGAAACTTCTCCCCACCATCCAAGAACAGTTTGGTGAGGAACAATGCTTTTTTTCCCAGCATGATTGAGCACCTTGCCATAAGGCAAAAGTGATAACATCGACATTTTGGGTGCATGGCCAGGAAACTCCCCAGACCTTAATCCCATTGAGAACTTGTGGACTATCCTCAAGAGGCAGGTGAACAAAAAAACCCCCCCACAAATTCTACAAATTCTAACAAACTCCAAGCATTGATTATGCAAGAATGGGCTGCCATCAGTCAGAATGTGGCGCAGAAGATTGACAGCATGCCGGGGTGAATTGCAGAGGTCTTGAAAAAGAAGGGTCAACACTGCAAATATTGACTCTTTGCATAAACTTAATGTAATAGTCAATAAAAGCTTTTGACACTTATGAAATGCTTGTAATTAAACTTCAGTATACCATAGTAACATCTGACAAAAAGATCTAAAAACACTGAAGTAGCAGACTTTGTCAATTCATTTTTGTGTCATTCTCAAAACTTTTAGGCACAGCTGTACAGCAAGCACTGCAAATTTACAAAAAAAGAGAGAAAAAAGCGTAGCGCTTGTAGTAAATACCATCTCCCCCATTTCCCTCACATCTGCAGCAATTCCTGGCTGTCAAAATGATAGAACTCAGTGTTTATAAACATTGTTCAGACGTGAGATGGAGATACAAGGTAACACTGTTACCTTTTGTATTTACCAGTTCATCTACAGATCAACAGGGTGAATTTCCATCTGCAGATGTCAGTTAAAGCAGATTCTCCAGCCCCGCCCCCCTCTCTCCACTTTGTTCCCCCCCCCCCCCCCCCCCACCTACAGTGAGGTGAGATCTGCACATTTCAGATACTTTCCCATCTAGCAGCTCCAGCGTTGTCCTGCTGATATCCTCTCATGCTCCTGTCACTGCTCTTTTCTGCATTGCCATGTTGTTTCTGACATCATCGAGAGGCCCGCTGGCTGTTTCGGGTTGTGTGGGCGGGCCTCCCGATGACACGCCACTAGATCCCGCCCACCTTCTTCTCTGCACATGACATGTATAGGAGGCGGGTCCAAACACTTCTTTCTCAAAAAAAAGTGTAAAAAAAAAAAAAAAAAAGTAGTCACTATACAGGTAGTGGAGCGGAGGAGGGGTGAGCAGGAGGCACTTTCGTTTTTAGGCTGAAGATCCGCTTTAAAATAACCTGATCAGAAAAAAGAAAAGTGGGGTGTGGTGTTTTTTTGTTTATTTTTTTTTTAATAAAATTTGTTCCTATTTAACCCTTGGTTTACTGTAATTAATCCTAGTTAACTCCTCCTTCCCTTACCTATCATTTTTCTTTGTTTATTTGTTATTTCTGTTTTTAATTTAATATTTCTAAACTTTTATTCATTCATTTTTTCAGTGTCGCAGTAAAAAAAAAAAAGCACAAAATCGGGGAAAAAAAGCCTTTGTAAATAACTTTGCAATACTTTGTACCAGAATCATAATTTTAGTGTCACTTTAAACAGGATTCATTTTTAGAATAAAATTCGATACATTTCATCTAAGTAACACTTTTTTTTTTTTTTTTTTTTGCCAATCCAACACTAATCAAAGTAGAAATAAGTGTTTTTGTATATGCCTGCTCCTGGATCAACTGTGGGTATAGGATTGTGTATATGGGATTGTATGATATAGATATAGATAGAGAGAGAGAGAGAGATATATATATAGAGAGAGGGAGAGATATAGAGGGAGAGATATAGAGAGAGAGATATAGAGAGAGGGAGAGAGAGATATAGAGAGGGAGAGAGAGATATAGAGAGGGAGAGAGAGATATAGAGAGGGAGAGAGAGATAGAGAGAGAGAGAGAGAGAGAGAGAGAGATAGATATATATAGATATATATAGATATATATATATCTATATATATATATATATATACACCCTTTTATTGGTTGAACTGGAGGGACTTGTGTCATTTTAGTTTTTAACCAGACTAACTATGTATATCTAAATATTGTTACTTTTTTTGTCTATATATTTTTGTAAGATTTTTTGCTGAACAAACTGGCCAATAGCCGGAATGTAAAAATTTGCTCTGGTCCATAGAGGACATACAGGGGGAGAGCTGAAATGGTTAAATCAACCCTGTTGGACAAAGCACAGATTCACTTTAAAGTGGAACTTCAGTCATTTTTTTCATAAGTACATCTAATAAATCTTCTGCCCTTGTTGTTGTTTTAACTTTGGATACTAAAAGATTTTTTTTTTTTCTGCCAGTAAATACCTTGTACAGCCCACTTCCTTTTTCTTGCCTGGTCATTAGCCTAGGCTTATGACATCATGCACAGCTCTCTCTCTCTCACTCTACTGAGTGTTTGCCAGGAAGGGAGGGGGAATGAGTCATAAGAGGGCCAATGAGAGCTGCAGAGCTGGAGGTGTGCCTCTGTGTAAATCCAGGAAGTGAATAGGCAGCAGCTTCAGCTGCCCACAGTTAAAATGGTTGCAGCCAGACTTGGTGGACAGAGGTTTCTGCAGCATATTCGGCAAGTACAGAATCACAGTATATATAAAATAATATGCATGGAAGCTTCAGAATGGCAAAGATGTTTTTATTACAAATTATGTAAGCAGACTGCAGCTCCTCTTTAACTACAACATATGGGAGCCAGGATAAGGGACTTTCTCAGTCATCTCCATCCTTCGCTGCTTAGTGAGTGATTACCAAACATGCAGCCATTCCCCTGCCCATACACTTGGCTTGCATAATTATTCTGGATCAGCAACTTTTCTGATGCAAGCATGACTGCCCTGAAAATTGCAGGTTTTAAAAAAAAAACCCAACCAAGGCCAGCCATTCCAAGTTTCTAATACCCTAGTCCTTTATCGACATAGAGATCTACTACAGTATTACCATTGTGAGATGTATTTTCACCTCGATATGCCGTCATAAGACACTATTATATGGTGAACTGTCCTCTGTTCCAGGTCTGCCCTGCTGCATGCTGGGTACAAGGTCTCCCTGTCACATGCTTGTCAGAACGCCATCAAAACTGACGCGCCACCCTCTGTCATCTGGGATATAATGAGGTGCTGGGTGAGTCCTCAGTTCTTTTTTTATGTTTGTATCTGTGAAAGTTTAAAACTGGACATACACTAGTGGATTTTTTTTTTAATGAACATTTGTATGAAAATTCTCAGTACTTTCAGTGACCTGACATTCAATTTTTTTTTTTTGGAATGAATGTAATTTTCCCAACGAAAAACCACAAACGCCGATTTGTTAATTCGAGGAAAAGTGGTCCATCGTGCTTCCTCCAATTTTTCTTGTCGCAATCAAAAAACTAACGTAGATTTGACCCCACTAATGTTTAGAAAATTGAACGTTTTTAAAGCATTTTGAACAGAATTTTACTATTGTATGGCCAGCTTGAATTGGTTAAAAGTTTTTTTTTGTTTTTTTTGTTTTTTTTGTTTTTTTTTTATTATTTATACAGTGGAATCTTGGTTTACGAGTAACGCAGTTAACAAGCGTTTTGAAAGACGAGCAACTTTTTTTTTAAATTTTGACTCTGTTTGCGAGTGTTTTCTCGCAAAACGAGCAGAATTCAAGCTAATGGGCGGTGCAGTACTGCATTTGGCCAGAGGTGCGGGGGCGCTGGGGACACTCTGAATGGTTCGGAGCCGTTCGGAAATACTCCGTTCCCTAGGCTTTCCGAGCTGTCTCCGAGTATTTCCAAGGCTCTCCGGCGCCCCCCCCCCCCACCTCTGGCCACATGCGGTATTGCATGTAATAGAAGTCAATGCAGAACGAATTATCTTAGTTTTCATTGACTTTTATGGGGAAACTCGCTTTGATATGCGAGTGTTTTGGATTGCAAGCATTCTCCTTGAACGGATTATGCTCCTAATCCAAGGTTCCACTGTATCTGAATGCATTCTCTACATTACGGTAAAAAAAATCTTTTAGAAGTCGTCCCCCCCCCCCCGCCCCCCTCCTTTTAAACACTTACCTGAGCCCAATCTAGATCCATCTTTAGCACCTCCTCTCACATGATACTTGGCAGCAGTGGGAGCCATTGACTCCTGCTGCAGTAGGTCAAATCCTGTGATTGGGGGGGGAGACCAGGCCAAGTTGTGCTGTGTGTGTCAACCCAGCTCAAGATTGAGCTTGCACAAGTGCCTCCATAGTAAGCAGCTTGCTATAGGGGGCCCTTGGAGAAAAGGAGGAGCCAAGATCGCTGGCAGGAGACCTCAGTAGAGGAGGTTCAGAGTCGCTCTGTGTAAAACCATTGCACAAACAGGCAAGTATACCATGTTTTGTTTTAAATAAAAAAATATTAACCTTTTACAATCACTTTAACTCTAGGCAGATACAAAAAAAAATAATTTAGCCCTTTTCTTCTCAGCCTGACTGTCCCTGGCCCACCCCTTTTTTATTGATTGGATTTCAGTTCCTTTGGTTATGAAAGCTCAGCATTACATGTGGTTGTTACCTCGGGCAGTCTGGTTTCTACCGCAGTCTGCCCAGGAATGCCAACACCTCTGGACTTGACACCCACTCATTAAAGCATTGGTGATATTTGCATAGCTCCTCCCAAGAGCCGGCCCACTGCTTGCATCAGATCCTGAGAGGTTTGCTGCCTCTGCAAACACAGTTGACACTTTAACAGTCAACCCCGATTGTTTGCCATTGACACACCTGTTTGGGAATTCTTCACATTTTTGCGAATGCAGCAACAGCCCTGAAGAAGGGGGAAGTCCCTGTTCCCCTGAAACGCGTTGGTTTGATGTCCTTTTTGATATTCTCAACATACCTTCCAACTTGCATCTTATTGGACACCAGGTGCTCCTTTTCTACTTACCTTTCCAAGTCTACATATGAAAAAAAAATGACCCTAAGGCAGTGATTCTCAACTCCGGTCCTCAGGACCCACTAACAGGCCAGGTTTGCAAGATAACTGAAATACATCACAGGTGATATCATTTGCTGCTCAGTGATTGCAGTATTCTAGTCTGCATCTCCCCAAGGTAATACTTAAAATCTGGCCTGTTGGTGGGTCCTGAGGACTGGAGTTGAGAACCACTGCCCTAAGGCCATACCTACAAGGGCTCACTGCCACCATACTCAAAGTGGGCACAAACCACTGGAAGGATTTTTTTTTTTTTTTTCCCTGCTCGCCCAAGTTATCACCCACCAATGACCGCTTGAGTAAGTCCAGCGCAGTCTCCAGCCCTAACAAGTTACCTGCTCATCAAGACATTTGTGATATTTGCATAACTCCTCCCAAGAGCCGCCCCACTGCTTGCATCAGGTCCGAGGACTCCTGAAGCACAGTGCTGTGAGCCATGTACAGCACCCTGCTGTCTAGGGCTGCAACTATTATTTTCATAATCGATTAGTTGGCCGATTGTTTCGATTAATGACCTTAAAAAAAAAAAAAAGTGTGGTTTTTAATATGTAAATTTTTTTTTTAAAAAAGGAAATTTATTCCTAAATATCTCAATGCAGTGGTAAATATAAATTACCAACTTTATGGTTAGGGAGCAAAAGCTCTAATCCACTCTGAGAACAAGACAGAGGAGATGTACTGTATATACTATTAGAGGATATATACTATTAAAGGGTGAATCTGGTAAATATCATCAGACTCAGAGATCAGTTTTTTTCATTCTGCGAATGTACAAAGAGTTTTCGTCTGAAAATTGATCCGTGTGGCCAGCATAAGGCTCGAAACACACCTATGCAGTTTGCTTTTGATCCGTTTCTGCAGTGCGTTTTGATTTTTGCACACGTGATTTTGCTGCGATTTGCGTTTTTGCATTTTTTTTTTTTGGACAATTTGTTGTTGGGCAAATTTAAAAACACACATTGCTGCGAAAACGCATTACATGCTTTTTTTTAGCAGCTTCTCCATTTAAGTATATTGAACCAAAAAAGCACCGGTTTGCGTTAAGAAAAAAAAAAGTCCATGACCCTTTCCAAAGACGCAGTGGCTGAAAAAAGCATAGATGTGAACGTGTCCCATAGGAAACCATGTAAGTGAACTGTAGTGCGTTTCTGCAAAAAGCACCAAAAAACACATAGATGTGAAGCAGGTCTAAGATGTTTAGTAACATAATGGGGTTAAAAAAAAAAATATATATCATTAGCTCTTTAGATAATCACTACTGTAAGGGGTTCATATTTTTTACTGTAGAATTGTGAAAGTTATATTTACAGTAACAATTTGCTCTTTGTGCTATAAAGGGTTCATTTTATTTCTTTTTAACCCCATTATGTTACTGGCCGATTAAATCGATTATGAAAATAGTAATCGATTAATTGTTTCAGCCCTTCTGCTGTCCCCTCCCATGCCATGATTTGCCTGCATTGCATAGAGAATCAAATGAAAAAAAAAAAGCGGGGGGGGGGAGAGAATGTTTTGTTTAAAAACGTAATTAGCATTTTGGTGAAGTTGGGAAAAAAAAAGGGAACTAGGAGGGCAAAATATAAGCAGATTTCAGCTAAAAAGAAAATTGATCCCAAAAAGGTTGTGTCTGTGGTCTCTTTATAGGAAAAGCAGAATCCTGTGAAAAGGGAAAGGTTGTCCGAGACAAGTCCAGCACATCACATCCTAAGCACAGAGCCCAGGTCAGTAATAATTTATGTACCGTTCCTCTAACAATGTACACTGGAAATCTGTGGATGAGCTGCTTGTAATTGTGGGAATGGATTTTTACAGCATCCAGGCCAATTTTGGGGTGCGGGAAGATGCCAATCCGAAGTCTCGAAAACTGGGATTAAAGAGGTTCCAGGAAAACCCCGAGGCTAATTGGGGCCCAAAAGCACGCGCTAAAGCCGGGTAATAAGACATCACATGACCTTTGACGGGTTGCAAGGGGATCTGTAGTCTTAATGCTTTCAATATCTACGTGTGAAAGTGGTCAGCTTATCAATAACACGGTTGTGTGTATAGTATGTAATTTATATGTACACAGAGCAACAATGTTTGATATACTGAAAATGTGTGTGTGTCAAGGTTCTGTTGTCCACATGGGGAAGCACAAGTGTTCTATGCACACAGTCCCATTCATGTAAAAAAAAAAAAAAAAAAATTTGAAAGAGAAAGTCAAATAAATCGAACTCAGCTAGGTAGGTGCAGCACTAGGGGACCAATGCTGCATCCAGCTAGTGGAGTAGGATTTTTTTTTTTTTTAATTTATTTTACTGAAAACCATTCTTCTCTTTCAAGTGGAATTCCATAGGAAAAAAAATAAAATAAAAAACTAAGTGTAGTAGTATTTAATTGATTTCCTCTTATTCATTTATTTTGTTAGGGGAGGCATTTCAACCAGTCTGGAAGAGAGAAGAAAGCGACACCAAAACAAGAGGAAACTCTCTCCAGAGGATATAGACTTGAAACAGTTTCCTTGCAAGAAATTCAGACAGGTCAGATTTCTATCCAGCACATGCTCTCCATCCAATGGACTACTACATAGAGAATATGCTGTCAAACTTGTACCAAGAGAAATAAACTACACCAAGCATGAGGCCAGTGAATTCCAAACTCTTGATTTGCATACTTGTTCAAGGTCATTGAATGTAGTGAAATACCATGACAGCCAGGAACCTCGCATCTTCAGGAGGTGGTCAGCAATGACCGCCTATATATATCTAGCGCACCCGCAATCCACTGCAGGTTTTTTTTGTTTTTTTTATTTTAAATAAATAAAAGAAAGGTTACATAACAGAGCCTCTGGGCATTCCCCAGCTCAAAGTCCTCTGCAGGTTTCTGTATGAAATGAAAAAAAAAAAAAAAAAAAAAAAGCACATTTTTTTTTTTATTTATAACTACTTCCCGCAAACCGCCGTCATTATACGACAGTTCTTTGAAGTAGAATACCAGGGTTATGGCAGCAGCTAGCTGCCATAATCCCGGTATTTTCTTCAACGGCGGGCAGTCCGCTTTCAGATAAAAGTGGTCTCCGCGGCAGATTCGCCCGCAAGATCACTTTTATCGGCGTGGGAGAGGGGATACCCTCCTGCCACTTACCAGAGCCGTCGGTAGCGGTGGAGACAATCCGATGTTCTCCCACGCAGTAGCATGGATGACTGAAGCAACGTCAAACGTCACTTCCGCCCAATGGTCTTAAAGGGAAATTTTTTTTTTTATTGCATTTAAGTGTAAGGCTGGCCATACACCTATAGATTATGTGCAGATTTTCTATGGTTAGATGGGAAAAGTGGGAGATTCCTCCATCCACACAGTTTAGCGAACATGGAGAGATCTGTTGCACATTTTCTATCTAACCATAGACAATCTGCAGATAATCTATAGGTGTATGGCCAGCTTAAATGTGAGATCTGAGGTCTTTGTGACCCCCAGAGCTCACATTAAAGGAGGGCCTGTCATGCTTTTTTTTTCCCTATTACAAGGGATGTTTACATTTCTTGTAATAGGAATAAAAGTGACCCAAATTTTTTTTATTTTAAAGGACAGTTTAAAAGTAAAGTTAAAATTTTAAAGCGCCCTGTCGCGCCAAGCTTGTGCATAGAAGCAAAACGAGTCACGCCTGCATATGAAAACTGTGTTCATACAACACATGTGAGGTATCGCTGCGATTGTTAGAGCAAGAACAATAATTCTAGCAAAAGACCTCTTCCAACTCAAAACTAGTAACCTGTAGAAATTTTTAAACGTTGCCTATGGAGATTTTTAAGGGTTAAAGTTTGTCACCTTTCTACGAGCAGGCGCAATTTTAATGCATGACAAGTTGGGTATCAATTTACTCGGCGTAATATCTTTCACAATTAAAAAAAAAAAAATTTAAGAAAAATGGAATAACTTTTAGATTTTGATTTTTTTTTAAATTTAAAAAAAGTGTTTTTTTTCCCCAAACAAATTGTGCTTATACGGTGTGCAAAAGTATTGAAACGACCGCCATTTTATTCTCTAGGGCAGTGATGGCGAACCTTGGCACCCAAGATGTTTTGGAACTACATTTCCCATGATGCTCATCCACTCTGCAGTGTAGTTGAGCATCATGGGAAATGTAGTTCCAAAACATCTGGGGTGCCAAGGTTCGCCATCACTGCTCTAGGGTGATATAAAATATATATATATGTGTTCCAAGTAATTTTCTAGCAAAAAAAAATTAAAAAAAATGGATTAACTTGTAAACAAGAAGTTTGAAAAATAGGCCTGGCCCTTAAGTGGTTAAAAGGTGAACTTGGCCTTTAGGGAGTATCCATAGTTTGTGCCCTGGTGGGAGATTTTAACTTTCTTCCTGTAAAAAAAAAAGGCAACAGGAAGTGACAAAAATCCTTTTAGATAGCTATGACTTGGGATTGGGTGTACCAATTGAAAGATTTTTGTGGTTACAAAAGTAGCATTTTGGATTTTCCATACCAGTCACAGGTCACACAGAAACTAAAAGGGGTTATTTTACCACTGGGGACATACACTTTTGCATCACGTTACACACACCTGGCACCCAACACACCTGTGTTGTTGGGTGCCACAAGGCAATTCATGGTAGTGCATTGCGTTAGAAAAAAGTTTCCGGTATGACTTGCAGTAGCAGTCCATTCTTTTTAATGAGCCCAAATATACAGGACCTGCAAAAAATCTTCCCTGGGAGCCCCAGCTCTGTGTACGGCCGCACATAGAGGTTGCGTAAACCCATACATGCACACAGTCGTACAACCTCCAAAACATAGGATGTCTATGGTCGGGGTTGTACATTCCTGCACATGTTTATACAAGTACAGCTGCACTGTCTAAACAGCTGTACTGTCTAAACAGCTGTACATAGTAACAAAGGCTTTCAGAGAAGATTTATTGTAAGTGCTTGTTCATTGTATGCTCCTCTAGTGGCTATATTCTTAAAGTTACACTTTTTTTTTTTTTTTTTTTTTTAACGTATTTTTCCTTCCTTCCCTCTAAGGGTTCCTGTGACCTCGGAGACGACTGCCGTTACTCTCACACGCTCCCAGATTCGGAAATGAAGCCCCAAGATGATCCTGTATCAGAACATGAAACACCACCCTGCTGAGGATTACTTTACCTGCATGGATACTGCAGTACTGAATGTGGCAATCTAATAAACTTATGAACTCTCCAGCCTGTTAATGTAGCTGGACTCTGACAACAGAGCTCACATGGCAGCGTGCTTGTTTTTTTTTATATTGATCAAATTTTATTTACCACTCTGAAAAATAAAAAGGCAGAATTTTTATGTTGGCGTAACAAAATAGAATGGACTTTATTTTTTTTACATTTTGGTAGATAGTTGTATAGTATACATCCAGCAAGGCACTTTGTTTTCAGGCAGTCACCCCCGTTATCGGCTGTCCCACTCTGCATATTTTTTGTATTGCACGGTCGCAAGGAACGTGCGGATTTCCATCGGTTTAAGAGTGACACTTGTGGGGTCCAGGTCCAAAATGCTGTTTTCAGGGTTTGGGATGGAGCCTAGAAAGAAGATAAATTGGTTAAGGTGTATCTGTGCTGAGAGAGATATGTAGGTTGCCTGTGCTGACCTACTACTGAAAATGCTACTTCCCTGGCTTCTAAAAGTGGTAGTAAAGTGTACAAAAAAAAAAAATGCTGCAAGGTAAAGGCATAATGGGCTAGTATGCATTGGCTACCAGCACACTATGTAAGACTTCCCTTGAAGTGAAGCCCTCCAGTAGTGCTGTGTCACAGCTTCCATCTTCACCCGTCTTCCTTCCGGCTATATATGGGCTGCTTGAATGGCTGAGTTGTGATGACGCCACTGTTTACAGTTATGCCATTCTTTAAGAGGTGCCGTCAGCTACTGCTCCCTAGATTATCTCCTAAACGGGCACTGTTAGGAGATATTCACTTAACCTACAGGTAAGCATTATTATAAGCTTACCTGTACGTTAAAATAAAAATTCTGAGTTTACTACCGCTTTAAAAAAAAAAAAAAAAAAAAAAAAAAAAGGTACTGACCCAGAACAAGCATGCAGTATGTGATAGGACTCCTGATTAGCATACCTGTTCTAGGTCAGTGACACCAAGTATTGACACCATTGGGTCTGTAAAGCAATCAAGCAACTAGCATTTATAGAAGAGCTTCCTACTGTAAAGGTTTCCTTTAGGCCCCGTTCACATCGGAGTGATTTTCTGCTTCAAGCTCTAAAAGACTCAAACCAAATCCCATTCATTTAAATGGCTCCTGTTCACATATGAGCATTCTGTCACCTGAAGCAAAACACTAGTTGCTCAAATGCGCTCAGATGAGTGGTTACATGCAACCACTAGTGGCAATGGTCATTAATTTGTACACAGTACAAATCTGACAGTTGCTAGCGGCACACAGACATTGTATAATACCACTGGCAAGATTTTACTGAATCTCACCAGTGACCATGTGTATGTAGCCTAACAGCAAGGATTTCCATTGTACAACACAAAAGCAGCAGCTGTCCAAATGCAACAGCTATTTTATAAGATGACACTTACAGATAGTTTGTAAGCGTCATTGAGTAACTACAAAATGTTTCAAATTTAATTTTAATTCATATAACAGTGTAAAACCTTTCAAATCCATTTTTTTTCTAAATAAACTTTATATTCCCATCTATCCCCTTATTAGCACTTTTCACTAGTCCCCTCTCCTCGATTCTTTCAATTGGTCCTTTCATGCGATAGGTCAACAGGAAATCATGGTACATGCATTAGACTAAGCTCATTTGGTGACAAGCATAGAAGTAATGGCTTCTATGAATGCTAGTCATCTAATATGATTAAAATTAGTCATTGGTGTGGTTTCCTTATTAATCCTAAACAGCAAGACCAATTCTGATTTCATTTAACCACTTAACCTCTGAAAGATTTAACCCCCCTCCCCTTCATGACCAGGCCATTTTACGGCACGGCGTTACATTAACTGACAATTGCGCAGTCATGCAACACTGTACCCAAATAAAATTGGTCCCCCCCAAATGGCTTTCTTTTGGTGGTATTTGATCACCACTTTCTATTTTGTTAATAGCACAGAACGATGACAAATATATATATATATATATTTTTTTTTTTTTTTAATTAGATATATTTTTATTATATAAAAATTAATATATATATATAAAAAAAAAAAAATTTTTATGTTTTACTCTGCAATAAAAAAAAAAATCCCAATAAGCATATATTGATTGTTGCCGCTAGAACATTTGCTTAAACCAAACTATGAAAATCAGCAATTAATAGCAGGACTGCGATATTAGGACAGACTATCAGGGAACCAGTGACACTAAGACAGTGATCAGTGCTGAAAAAAAAAATTAAAAAAAAAAATTGTCAAAGTACTAACGACACTGTCTGGGAAGGGGTTAAATGTGTGCCTAGGCAGTGTTTGCGTTTACTATGTGTGCTGCTTTCACTAGGGGAAGAGATGGATTCTAGTCCCTGCTTTGCAGACGCACAGAATTCATCCCTTTTCCCCTGTCAGAACGGGGAATCTTCCTTTACATAGGCAGAACCCCATTCTGTGTTTACCGATGTTCGGCAGGCACCTGGGGACGTTGAGTGCCCGGCGCCCACAGATCAGCTTCTACTGTGAATTATCACAGCAGGAGTGACCTGCATATGCCCCCTGCAGGTGGGGGTGCAGAATCGCATATATGCGTGGTCCTGCAAAGAACTGCAGCCCTGTAGCAGTAAAAGTGCTATAGGGCGGTCAACAAGATGCTGTACAAACCAATCCTGGGTGAGTCTGATTGTCCAGAAAGATTCTGCATCTGATCACAGGCCCTTTAAAAATATTTACTTCCTGTCTTTAGCAGCCCCTCACCTTTCTGTGTTTTCCATTGCATGCGCTTCATCTTCTCCTTCAGCAGATTAGCAGCCAGTGTTGTTTCTTTGAAGTCGGACAATGACAGGGAAGAGAAGAGCTCCTGGAATTGGGAGTTATATGTTAAAATGTGTTTAAAAAGGAATTGTCTGTGTTGCTTAAAGCAGCAACAAAGATAAAATAAAAAGATTTAAGCTAAAATAAGAGCCAGCGATGGTCTCACCTTCAGATTCACTGTGATGGGCTGGGAGTGATTACCACTTTCATGTCCTTGGAAGGGATGCTCCAGGCGTAGGAGAATCGTATTGGGCTCATGCTGAGCGAAGGTGAGCAGGTGGAGGTTGTCAGGGAGCGGAGCTCGCAGAGCTGAAAACTGAGTAGTAATAAAAGGTTAGCATGGGTGGAACGGTTTTATATAAATGGGCTATTGTCTTTTACATCCAGTCTGATTATGGGCTTTCTGCAGACTTCTTCATTTTAAATGATACACTGAAGAGCACTGATCGGATGCCGTTTGGTTGCTGGTTTTCCAGCATGCGCATTTGACAGACAATAGCCACTCTCACGACTGGCTTCTAACAAAGACCTGTACACACGGGTCAAATGTTGACAGTCTACTGTACCGGCTGATTTTGGCCCACGCATACAGGGCATTACTCTGCAAATACAGTACACCCCTCACATTTTTGTAAATATTTGAATATATCTTTCCATGTGACAACACTGAAGAAATGACACTTTGCTACAATGTAAAGTAGTGAGTGTACAGCTTGTATAACAGTGTAAATTTGCTGTCCCCTCAAAATAACTCACACAGCCATTAATGTCTAAACCGCAGGCAACAAAAGTGAGTACACCCCTAAGTGAAAATGTCCAAATTGGGCCCAAAGTGTATTTTGTGTGACCACCATTATTTTCCAGCACTGCCTTAACCCTCTTGGGCATTGAGTTCACCAGAGCTTCACAGGTTGCCACTGGAGTCCTCTTCCACTCCTGCATGATGACATCACAGAGCTGGTGGATGTTAGAGATCTTGCGTTCCTTCACCTTCCGTTTGAGGATGCCCCACAGATGCTCAATAGGGTTTAGGTCTGGAGACATGCTTGGCCAGTCCATCACCTTTACCCTCAGCTTCTTTAGCTTCTTTAGCAAGGCAGTGGTCATCTTGGAGGTGTGTTTGGGGTCGTTATGTTGGAATACTGCCCTGCGGCCCAGTCTCTGAAGTGAGGCGATCATGCTCTGCTTCAGTATGTCACAGTACATGTCGGCATTCATGGTTCCCTCAATGAACTGTAGCTCCCCAGTGCCGGCAGCACTCATGCAGCCCCAGACCAAGACACTCCACCACCATACTTGACCGTAGGCAAGACACACTTGTCTTTGTACTCCTCATCTGGTTGCCACCATCTAAACCAAATAAGTTTATTTTGGTCTCATCAGACCACAGGTCATGGTTCCAGTAATCCATGTCCTTAGTCTGCTTGTCTTCGGCAAACTGCTTGCGGGCTTTCTTGTGCATCATCTTTAGAAGAGGCTTCCTTCTGGGAGGACAGTCATGCAGACCAATTTGATGCAGTATGCGGAGTATGGTCTGAGCACTGACAGGCTGACCCCCCCCCCACCCCTTCAACCTCTGCAGCAATGCTGGCAGCACTCATACATCTATTCCCAAAGACAACCTCTGGATAGGACACTGAGCATGTGCACTCAATCTCTTTGGTCGACCATGGCGAGGCCTGTTCTGAGTGGAACCTGTCCTGTTAAACCGCTGTATAGTCTTGGCCACAATGCTGCAGCTCAATTTCAGGGTCTTAGTAATCTTCTTATAGCCTAGGCCAGTGATAGTGAACCTTGGCACCCCAGATGTTTTGGAACTACATTTCCCATGATTCTCATGCACTCTGCAGTATAGTTGAGCATGATGGGAAATTTAGTTCCAAAACATCTGGGGTGCCAATGTTTACCATTACTGGCCTAGGTCATCTTTATGTAGAGCAACAATTCTTTTTTTTTAGATCCTCAGAGAGTTCTTTGCCATGAGGTGCCATGTTGAACTTCCAGTGACCAGAGTGAGAGAGATAACACCAAATTTAAACAGACCTGCTCCCCATTCACACCTGAGACCTTGTAACACGAGTCACATGACACTGAGGAGGGAAAATGGCTAATTGGGCCAAATTTGGACATTTTCACTTAGGGGTGTACTCCCTTTTGTTGCCAGCGATTTAGACATTTATTGCTGTGTTGAGTTATTTTGAGGGGACAGCAAATTTACACTGTTATACAAGCTGTACACTCATTACTTTACATTGTAGCAAAGTAATTTCTTCAGTGGTGTCACATGAAAAGATATAATAAAATATTTACAAAAACGTGAGCAGTGTACCATACCTGTTGATCCCTCCAGGAGCTGGAAAATCACTGTAATAGACACCGCTACTCCAGTGATTTCCACTAGTTTCCGGGTCCCATGCCAAGTAGCTGCCCTACTGCATTGTAAACACAGGAGGTTGGCCACTCGGCATGAGCACCAATCACAGAATGCATTCATTGAGAAAATGCAAAGCATTCTCTAATTAGATGAGGGAGATCATGACACCACTGCCCCGCCTCCTCACCTTGTCCAATCAGAGAAAGCTTTGCATCAATTGAGAAAAAAGTCAAATTGATCTCTGAATGGTGTCTGTGCCTAGCTGCCAACCTCCTGTGTTCACAATGTAAAAGGCAGCCACTTGGCACAGGACCCAGAAGTGGAGACCACCATAGTAGCAGTGCCTGCTTACATTTCCAGCTTCTAGAGGGCTCCAACAGGTTTAGTATAGGCAGAGTCAAACTTGGAATTCTTATTTAAGTTTCAATAGTTTAAGGATTTTAAGGAAAAAACAAAAAAAACAAACATCTTATAGCAGAAAATGATTGAAAAGTTAATTGCAATCACCTGGTTGATTGACATCTTATGACTTCTGTAGGGTGCCCCTTGACCGGTGGAAATGATAATTTGGGGCGACAAGTACTGCTGCAAGGCCAGTTTCCGGTGAACATCAGCAGAGGCCTCTGGGGTGTCCAGTACCAGAAGGTGTTTCCCGCGGACCACAAGACCCTCTCCGTACTGTCCCGGCTCCATCAGCGGCTCTTCTACCCCGCGATAATCATCACGCAGGAGACGTCTGTGGACCTGGCAACAAAAGCACACCATGGCTGTTAAATAGTGATAAAGCAAGGAGAATTAGGAGATCACTCAAATCTGAGGTTTATTATTAGGATTGATGCTGGGAGAGTCAAAATTGCTCACTACTACCCGTGTCATTCAGAACCCTGGTGGTAAAAAGTCTGCACAGCTGTATGTTTTTTACATTTAATTTACACAATGGAGTATGCAACAGATTAATCGGGACACCCCAAACTGGCCTGAAGAAAAGCAATCACAAAAAAACAAACACAAAAACACAGGTATACATGTCCAGCCCAGTCTCAAATGTCTATGGCTACAGATCTGATACTTCCAACAATCCTTTCAATGACAAAGCCAAGTCCAAGTCCAGAATCTCCTTTTACGGCACTGTACTAAAGCTTGCGTGTTTTCAAAAGCACTCACCATGAGCTCCACCGAGCCGTCCACAATGCTGGACCCTCCTTGGGATCGATCGGTCAAAACGGTCAGCTGGATATTTTTATCCTGGAAGAGACAAACCGCTTTACTCCTCCTGTGATTTTGCCACAACACTGCTACATTTAAGATTTTTTTTTTTTTTTTTATATATTATATTTACCCAACATGCACACCCACCAATACAGTAAATGATCATTCTATAACAGTGTGGATAAAAATCAATGATTTTGTTTTTTCTTAAATCAAAAACAAAATTTTCTTGATTTTTTTTTTGATGTTTATCAAATTTATTTCAATAAAAATGCTTTTGGAGTAAAAAAAAAAAAAAAAAAAAAAAAAAATTCTATCTAAAAAGATAGTTTTCTATTTAAAGTGGTTGTAAACCCTTTACAGCCACTTTAACCTACAGGTAAGCCTAGATTAAGGCTTACCTGTAGGTGCTTGAAATATCTCCCAGACCTGCACGGTCTAGGAGATATTTGCAAATCGCCGTAGGGAGATTTCTTCTGCGCATGCGCCGGAGTTAGAAAAGCCACACTGCCGTTTCTAGCTCGGGTCATGCCGTTAAAGTCGGCTCCCGGGCGCATGCGCGGGGGTGACATCACGCGACTCCAGCCAGTCACAGAGCTGGAGTTCGCGGCCCCGGAAGAAAGAGAGGTGAGGAACGGACGTTTGCTACTAGCGAGATAGACGGGGACACGCGGGCTTCTCCTGCAAGTGTCACATAATGGGCTACTATGCGATGCATAGTAGCCTATTATGCTTTACCTTTGCAGGGAAACAAAGAGGAAGTAACACCCATCAGGGTTTTACTTCCTCTTTAAGATACATTAATAATTTAGTTTATTCAGCATGAAATGAAGCTTAATTATGTAGCATGAGGCTGTATATTCTACAATATTTACATTTTTGGTAAACTCAGCTAAATAGGAAACATTCATTTTGTTTGCAAATATTAAAGATTCTAACTACCAGCAAGAATACGTCCTTACATTTAAAGAGCACCTGTCATTTCAGATCCATCATGGCAGCGCCTGTTAGCGGCATCCACTCACCTGCTGCCGCCACGTCCCTCACCTTGTTGTGTCACTGCCCCATCACCAGCCGTCCCATTAAAGTGAATGGGACTGTCGGTGAGTCAACAGCGGGTCAGAGGAGGAGCCGCTGCAGGACAGATGACAGGTGCTCTTTAAAAATTATGATTCAAAATCGAGTTGATGTAAAGCAAGCTTTTTTACTAGTAATTTAAAAATTGTAATTTAAATCAAATCCACCCTGATCTATAATCACCAGACATGCATACCCACCATAGAGCATATGGTGATTCTCCCCTCACCCGATACACACATTCAGCATATGACGAGTCTTTACTCTCCTGCCACACACACATATTATACAATATATCATATTGGGAGTCTCCCTTCACCCATCATACAGAAATTCTCCATTTACCTAATACAGTACAGCACATTGCGATTATCCTTTCATGTAATAAGCGCACCCACCCTACAGCACATGGTGCTTCTCCCTTCATCTGACTTGTGTGTACACCCTACAGCACATGGTCATTTTACATTCACCTGAAACACATACCCATCGTACATATGCTATATTGTCAAAAGTATTGGGACTACCACCTTATCACGCACATGAATTTTATTTTATTTTTTTTTAAAATTATAGCCATGGCAATAGTACACAAGAAGCTACAGCGTCACTATTCCATAGGGTGCAAGAAAAAAATATGGAATGCTTCACGAATTTGCATGACATCCTTGCGCAGGGGCCATGTTAATCTTCTCTATAATCATTTTTATGGTTGAACTGGATGGACTTGTGTCTTTTTTCAACCTATGTAACATTCAAATTTTAATATATGTCCTGCTGAAATGACGACACACGCACATTAACTTTAATGACATCCCAGTCTTAGTCCGGAAGGTTCAATATTGAGTTTGCCCACCCTTTGCAGCTATAACAGCTTCAATTCTTCTGGGAAGGCTGTCCACAAGGTTTAGGAGTGTGTCTATGGGAATGTTTGACCATTCTTCCAGAAGTGCATTTGTGAGGTCAGTCACTGATGTTGGATGAGAAGGCCTGGCTCAGTCTCCACTTTAATTCATCCCAAAAGGTGTTCTATCGGGTTGAGGTCAGGACTCTGTGCATGCCAGTCAAGTTTTTCTATACCAAACTTGCTCATCCATGTCTTTATGGACCTTGCTTTGTGCACTGGTGTGCAGTCATGTTGCAACAGGAAGGGGACATCCCCAAACTGTTGGGAGCATGAAAGTGTCCAAAATGTCTTGGTATGCTGACGTCTTCAGTGTTCCCTTCACTGGAACTAAGTGGGCCAAGCCCAACAGCATAAACCCCCCTCCACCAAATGATTTGGACCAGTGCATGAAGAAAGGTCTACAAAAAGACATGGTTCTGCGAGTTTGGGGTGGAGGAACTTGACTGGCCTACACGGAGTCCTGACTTTGGGATGAATTAGAGCAGAGACTGTGAGCCAGGCCTTCTCGTCCAACATCAGTGCCTGACCTCACAAATGCACTTCTGGAAGAATGGTCAAACATTCCCATAGACACACTCCTAAACCTTGTGGACAGCCTTCCCAGAAGAGTTGAAGCTGGTATATCTGCAAAGGGTGGACCAACTCAATACTGAAGACTGGGATGCCATTAAAGTTCATGCGCTTGTAAAGGCAGGAGTCCCAATACTTTTGGTAATATAGTGTGTGTCAATTTTCTCTTCACCGGATATACCATACAGCACATGGTGATTCTTCCGTCACCCAATATGTGCACCCAGGACCATCTAAGCTGTTACCATTTACTACAGGCTTGTTTTTAAAGCCCTTAAGGTGAGGGCACACCAGAAGGGGGAGAGTGCACATTGCATGAAGACGCCATTTGTTTCACTTTTTTCTTTGATAGGTTTATGGACTATGTCTTGCTTGTCAATATTAAGGACTGTGTATATAAACAATGAGCACTTGCATTATAAAATTGGGGATATTTTACATAATATCTTATGTTTATTACATATTATTTTTAGTATATTGTATATATTTTTTAGCGCTGCACGTTGGGTGTATATGTCAATATGTGCACCCACCATACAGCAGAGGGCTGATCTCTATTCGACCCCCACAGCAAAATGGTAATTTTCCCTTGACTCAATATGCAAATCCATCATACAGCACATGGCGATTCCCCCTTCACCTGACACACACACACACACACACACACACACACACACACACACACACACACACGCCCCATCTCTCCATTATTGGCAATGTGAGAATAGTCAGGATTGTGATCTTTGTCCGTTTTTACTTTACCCGCAAATTGGCCAATAACTTTTCACCTTCTATTAATCACATTAGACTGTCAAACACTTTATATCCAGCTAAATAATGGCACACATGCTCCAAAAAGGTTTATAACAGGCAACAGTTAATATATGGTGAATATTATGTGGACACTGTTCAAAAGGTCTATCACTCCATATTACTGCCGATGGTTTCCAGATAGGATGTCAAACAAGCTCAACACATGTAATGATCGAGGTTTTCCACATTGTGTACCCTACAGAGAAGGGGCTATGGACGCTCTCAGGGCACCTCCACATATCACTCACCTTGATAAAGATGCGGCTGTTTACTGGGTAATAGTTCCCGGCCACTGGTTCTGTCTGATGGAAAGCCCAGGTTTTACGGGAATTTCTCCTATAATTAAAACACCACCGATAACTGATTACTAAGACACAATAAAACACCCAGCCTCTAGTCACTGTCTAGCAAAGTGTGAGTAAAAATGATCATACACACTATTATCCCATTGTACAATCTCTTCCAGATCCACCAACAACTATGCAGGAGAATTCATAAAAGAAATACAAAGTATACAGCTTAATGGAGGACAGCAATGTCATAGTGACACAGGAATTCACAAAGCTGCAATGCGTAACAGTGGTGTCATCATCTCGCCTATGGACCTCTTCTCATAGAGGGGTACACGCAGCTGTCCCATGCTGGCCTCAGGCTCCATCAGGTAAGCAGGTGGGCCTGGACCATCCATAAAATGTAATAAGGTGAAAAAACCTTGAGCCTTTAGGACCACTTTAAATCAATGCCCTGCTGCTATACACTGCCCCGCCCAGACCCACCGATCCCTGCCCCGCCCCGCCGATCCCCGCCCCGCCAATCCCTGCCCCGCCCCGCCAATCCCTGCCCCGCCCCGCCAATCCCTGCCCCGCCCATCCCCGCCCCGCCAATCCCTGCCCCGCCAATCCCTGCCCCGCCCCGCCAATCCCTGCCCCGCCAATCCCTGCCCCGCCAATCCCTGCCCCGCCCCGCCAATCCCTGCCCCGCCAATCCCTGCCCCGCCAATCCCTGCCCCGGCCCGCCGATCATTATCTGAGTCGAGTTCCAAAAAGGTATTCTTGCTCCCACCACATAATGACACAACCCAGAGGGAGCTATGTGACATGGAGTGTGTCCTTCCCACCACAAAGTAACTCCACCCAGGAGGATCTACACGACATGGAGTGCATCCTTCCCATTACAGGACTGCACAGACAGGGGAGCTATGCAACATGGAGTCTGTGATTCCCATCATAAGGGGACAGACTGGGAGGGGAAATACCTTCTCTGTAAGATTTGCCTTCCATTTGCATCTGTATAAAATAGTCCACCTGTCTGCAAATTTGTGTCAAAGCGGCTAATGACTTCCTTCCCCACATCATCCCTGAAATGAGAAAAGAATATTAAAATCACTTAATAGGCTTACTGAATGAAACAATACAAAGGACAGTGATAATATGCAACATGCATCAATCTAGTACAACTATGCCAGCAATCTCCTCTACCATTAAATGCCGTCTGTGGTTACCATGGGTTACTTTAATTTTCACCGTACTGTAAAATATATATGGCAGTTTCTATTAGAAGCTGCAGCAAGTCTAAAAGGTAGCCCACCTCATTTCTTGGATGGAAGTGGTAAAGCATCATCTAGCTCTTTCCTCCCCAGCCTGACTGTCCCTTGCCCACCCCTTTCATCCATTGGAATGCAGTTCTTTCAATCTTGGAGGCATAAAATCACAAGTGGGCATCACCGGGGGGGTTCTATATACAAATATAGCCAGCCTAGGGACACGCACTCCTCCAGACTATCACCTACCCATCAGACATTTGATATCTGCATAACTCCTACCAAGAGACAGCCCACTGCTTACATAGGGGCTCTTCAGAGGAATACCGAGGCAGGGTACCGTGATATTGACAGGAAGCTATGAACATCTCCCTGCTGACCCCTGCCATCAGCCATGATCTGCCTGCATTTTATAGAGGAGCACACAGACCCAGTGATGATGGCAATACATCTAAAATACAATGTAAAATGAATATGAATATTAGAACATTATACTTCAGTTAAATACTCCTCTAAAATTTCAATACTACCCCGCTGCCAGAATACACCGATCTGTGCTGCAGGCTATAGCCAGCAGCACTGATCGATCCGGAAAACCCAACAGGCTGGTTGTATAGAACTCAATCGTTCCCTACTGAACCAGGCCAATTTCTATCCATATATGGTCGGCTTTAGGTTAACTTATATTAACTAAAAACAAACAAACTCTGTAGGTGACCGACCCTGTAATTGATTCAGTCTCAGCAGTCATTTAGTGAGCTTTTTTTGCTGAATGACTAATCCCTATGGAACAAATCTACAATCTATTGATGAAATAATGAAAATATAGCTTGGCAGACATGTAGATATATGAAAGTTGTATTAAAATTCCTTCTGGATGAACTATATATATAATCATAAGCCGTTTCATGAATACACAATAGGTTTTCGATTTTAAACACAACGAACAACTTACTCTATTGGAATAGGTCCCACCGTCCATTCCAGCTCCACATATCTCTGATCAGAGTACAGACGGACCACCTGAGAGCACCACGACGAGAAGTTCTGATACACCTCCTGCACCAGGGAATTCTGCAGAAGGAGTGAGACTGTATTTAACTTTCAAAAGTTTTATTTGGCAAGGTCAAACATTACATGTATAAAGTAGTCTTTCACATACTTGTAAACATTTAGATATATGTACTGTAACTCTATTACATGTAATACTATCAGAGTGTCATATATTCGGAAGGCACTTATGTGACAGTATAAGGTAAATTAAATAAGAATGTTATCAGCACCATTTTAAAAAAGGTACATATATGTATTATAACAGGTTGCATATTGTTTATGTGCAAGTTGTGGATTCCTGTAGCAGTTTGTCCCATATTTTACTGTATTTATTTGGACAACCTCTATGAATATAAAAGGAATTTTTTATATTGAAGGGTCGTGTTTATGTCCCTTTTCCAATCTGTTAAATTGGGGGGTTCGGGTCTCATCCATTTCCTAGCGATCAGTTTTCTAGCTGAGAATAGTGTTTCTTGAAGGAATATTTGTGTAAATTTATCCAATACATTTGGAAATATACCTAAAAAAGACATTGTTTTCGGGTCGAGGGTTAGTGGAGACCCAATGGCGACCCTAGGGGGGGGCCAGAGGGGGCCCTGACCCCCCCCCCAACATTATGCTGTGCCCCATGTGCCCCCCCCAAAAAAAAAAAAAATTTTTTTTTTTTTTTTTTTTTTTTTAACAAAAAATCAATGTCTAAGAGGGAGAGAGTCCCCAGTCAGCTCCTGTGGGTGATTCCTCCCCCCTCCCTCTGCTTGCTGACACTGCATAATGCGAGCGTTCACACAACCACGGCCACCCGATCTGCTCCTTCACCTGCATCCTCATTGGCAGGGAGAAGAGCGATTTGCAAGAAGGACTCCACCAGGACTCTCAGTTACTGAAAAAACTGACTGATTACTCCCATCCTTAGGACAGGAGAACCAGCCTGTAAAATTCCAAGAGATGCCAGACCAGCGCTGTCAATAGCAGGGGCAGGACAGCAAGAGGAGGCTGGGGAACCCCACAGTGGCAGAACACCAGGGCCCGGAGGCAACCCCGATAGTTCTCCCACTGCTTTGGACCCTTATATTTTCTTGATATGCTGGTGACATATATCTCTTGTTTTCTGCCACCCTGGGGGACCCCAATACAGTAGGAAGGGAGCTTACTGCAGAACATGTGAAAGGGCCCGTTGTGGGGTCGTAGTAAAGGGCCCCAGGAGAATATATATATATATATATATATATATATATATATATATATATATATATATATATATATATATATATATATATATATATATATATATATATATATATATATATATATATATATATACACACACACACACACACATATTTTATAGTTGCCCCCCCTACTTTTGTCCCTGTCCCCCCATGTGCCCCCCCTAAATTTGAAAGCTGGAGACGCCACTGTGGAGACCCCATGACATCATAGAGGAAGGTGACTATTTGTTTCCAATATTCTTGTATTTTGAGACAAGACCACATAAGGTGGAAGAATGTGCCAGTTTCATTGCCGCACATTGGGAGTGAGACTATTTGAATATTGGGATTAAAACTAAAAAAAAAATAAATAAAAAAACAAGACCAGAAAAAAAAGACAGAAGCAGATTCCTCCGTTTATTCTTACGATACTGCAGAATAGAGGAGAATAAGAGGAGGAATCTGCTTCTGTCTTTTCTGGTCTTTTTTTTTTCCTTGCACGTGATTGGATATTTTTTGCAAAGTAAAGCTCTGGAGCAACTGCAAAGTGCACAGTCTATTTGCCTTTCGTAAATCAACCCCATAGTCTCTGTTGTTCGTTTATTCTTACGATACTGCACTGAGAGAATAAGAGAACAGAAAAAATACCCAATCACGTGCAAGGAAAAAAAAAAAAATTTTGCTTGCACATGATTGGATAATGAAAGTCAGCAGAGCTTCCCCTCATTTACTAAGCTCTGGAGCAACTGTACTTTGAAAAGTGCAAAGTCTATTTGCCTTTAGTAAATCAACCCCTATGAGTTAGGAACAATAGTCATCCTACGGAAGGTTTCATAAAGATCAGCCCATACCAGACAAGGCCGCGCTGGTGGCATCCAGGGCTGGCAGCTGTGACGTTACCGGGTTGGGACAGCAGAGGACATAGCGGCATGTGTTCGGAGCATGCACGCTCCTTCAGGCCATGTCTACTGAGGCTTATATAGGCACAAGCGAGCCAGCACACTGTTTTAACTCCAGAATTGTGAGAGTTCATTACCTTTTAAATAAAAATTGTTATTTGCTGCTGAACCCTGTGACTTTCGACCCATGTATGGCTGGCTTTAATTACAGATCAGTTGCATACAGGACAGTATTGTTAATGAAGAACAGATCTAACCTTCACCAGATAACTCTGGACAGTCCGTGATATTGGCATTGGCTCTGACTGGTTTGGTCGGAATATATAGGCTCCTGAGGTCTGATAACTTTCTTTGTTACCTATACTGGCATTATACCTATAAAATCAGAAAAAAATAAATTATACTTGTGGCTAGAGAATACAGAACAGTTACTTATAGGAGTGCAGCATACACAAATAGTTCCCTGGGCATACGTTAACAGGGGCACAGTTTACCCATCCTCCGCCTAGACCATTTAATATAGTTGGCATACAATTCCTCCTCTCCTTAGACCAGGGGTAGGCAACCCTGGGGCCCTCCAGCTGTTGCAGAACTACAAGTCCCATCATGCCTCTGGGAGTAATTGTAACTGCCAGCCTTGCAATGCCTCATGGGAAATTTAGTTCCACAACAGCTGGAGGGCCCCAAGTTGCCTACCCCTGCCTTAGACTAATACATTTTGGAAAGACAAAAAAAAAAAAAAAATTAAAAACTCAAAAACGATCATAAGTAGGGCTGCACCGATAGGTGCCGATACCGAGTATTTTCACAAGTATCGCTACTCGTGCAAATGCACCGATATCTGAAACCGATACCGTCAAGCTCGGTTCTTTGAGCCGTCAGTGGGTCTCCTCAGTTGACAGCTGATGTGTTGAAGTCTGGAAATTGAAGCTGTCAAAAAAAAAAAAAAAACACCACACACACACACACACACACACACACACACACTAAATAATAAATAACTTTTCAATGCTTTGTACCATTGCTGACAGCTGAGGTGAAAAAAAAAAAAAAAAAACAGTTGCGGTAGGTATCGGTAATTAGTATCGGCGAGTACCAAGAAAAATAAAAAGTAATCAGTGCATCCCTAATTATAAGTGAACTTGTGGAACACTTGTTTGTTATGGTTTCATGCAACTCTTCCAAAAGTAAAAATGGATGTTCTTTGGGTTTGTCTGCACTTTGAACAATAGCAAAATACCTAGACTGCAACCGACACCACGTGTGATAAAGGTTTGTATTGGCTGGAAGACGCAGTTTGCTCATGGCAATATCTAATATCTTGAGAAAAGGGAAGCATCCTGCTCCTGGAAATGTGTAGCGTGACAGCTGGAGAGTCCCATACACCATACCATCATCCTGCATGTGAGATTTGCTACCTTCCCTGGCCACAAACAGGCAGAATCTGCCTCCTGTACCCAGACTGCACCCCCCCTTTCCATATATTCACAACTACATTGGGGGATACCACTTACAGGGGGACCCTGTGGCATCAAGCCAAGAATAGCAACATTCTTTGACAGCACAGATGTATTATAATAATTACTCCCGAGTTTAATTTATAACAGTTGAGACATTGTTAACACTGGGGCTGGATCTGTTGAATGGATCAGAATATATTGCATATCTATACTTAAATAATAAATATCTCTTTCTGGTAAGCATTTGAACCTAAGCCTGCTTTTTGGATCTCCAATTAATCTGCCAATCATTTTTTTCCTGCCAGACTACAGTGATGCGATTTGTGTTCATTTAATATATTTCGACTCTTCAAAGAATATAGCAGGGCTCTCCAATTCCTCTTGTACCGAGTTGTACCTGTACTGTCTCTCTATGCAAACTGTTGGCGCTATATAAAATTTTGCATATTATTAATAATAATCAGAAATAAGAATATTGGTCCAATCCTCACAAAACTGGGTCAGTGTATGGTCTGCCTTAGTTTAGACGTGTATTACGGAGCAATGGGAAGACATCTCTATAGCCAGTGTTAGGCACCTGCTCCAAACTCGACTTACTAATGAAAAACTAGAGAAGTTTCAGACAAAAAAAATACATCATCCAGCCAGATTATTAGACTCTATACAAGCAAGCAGTAAACAGCCATGACAGTGCAATACAGACACCATGACCTAGAGCAGGGGTCTCCAATACTTCCAAAGGGCCAATTTACTGTCCTTCAGACTTTAGGAGGGTGGACTTTGTCCAGTGGGAGTAGAAAATGGTGCGATGTCAGTAGGTGTAACCAATGCCCCATTATTGGTATTAATGGGAGGGACAGTGCTCCATTGTTGGTAAAGTGGGAGAAATAGTGCCCCATCATTGGTATCAGTGGAAGGAATTATGTCCCATTGTTGTTAGTGGGGGAAGGGGGGAGTGCCCCATCATAGGTGTCCATGATAGGAACAGTGCCCCCACCATTGGGGCCAGTGAGAGAAATGGTGCTCAAGGGGCTGGATAATGCCAAGCAAAGGGGCACATTCGGCCGCAGTATGGAGACAACTGACCTAGATAAATGAGAACCTTCACAAGCTTTTAGAGCCAACAATATCCACTCCTATCCTCTGATGTAGCAGTACAGCACAAAACTGGACCAAGTGCCAGTTTCTGGCACCCATATGAAAAACAGTGGCATTACTTCAATAGAATTAGCAATGGGTACTGGTATGGCAGAACACATTAGACCAGCTATACTAATATACTATAGCTTGTCATAGATACAGTAGAAGCCATCTCTCCAAGTATGATGGGAAGGGTGGGACCTCTTCGGTCTCAAACTAGTCAGAGTAGTGCTGGAATCCGCCACGATTATTGCCTGATACTAACCAAGTCACATGCAGTACCCCGAACCCTTCACTAATCTACATAGTAGGTAGCATAAGACTGTGCAATAATGACGGAGTCTATAGTGCTCCTCATCAGCTTGCAGTTCAGAAGTGACCAGGAGCAATACTCAAAATAGGAAGCAACAACTTTTATCAATGGCCAGCCTAAAGAAAAGGCCAAGGGGTGCGTCCAAGTTAAAGCTTCAGTCAACAATTACATTCAAATTGAAGAGCGAAGTTTAGGGATTGGGTCATTGGTTGTGTCAGGGTTAGTTTGTCAGCTGTGATACATTATTTTATTTGTATGCGATAAAATAATTTGTAATATTACACACAGTCAAGGGGTTTCATTTTCTCCAAGGAGATTAAAACATCTGACTGGGCATCAGTTATTCGAGGACAGCCCATTATTGAGAGCCTATGTAGCCCTGTAGTTGCAAGTGATCAAATCTCTTGCACAGGTCTGACACACGGTTCATCCGCATGTGTCTGTAAGCACCAACCTCAGTGTCTGGAACTGCCAAACCGACCACTTACAACCCCCTCCTTCTAATTTCCAAAGACTGACATTATGGTCTAGGACAGTGATGGCGAACCTTGGCACCCCAGATGTTTTGGAACTACATTTCCCATGATGCTCAACTACACTGCAGAGTGCATGAACATCATGGGAAATGTAGTTCCAAAACATCTGGGGTGCCAAGGTTCACCATTACTAGGACTTTAATCTGTATCCTTCCTCTAAAACTTGGCGAGTCCCCAATATGAAGCAATGGTGTATACGTCAATCAGATATCAGAAAACTGATATGCACATGCTTGTTCTGGGTCAGAGACTCCCTGAGCAAAGAAGGAAGGGTATGGATGACAGAGAATGCACCTTTAAAAGTAATGTCAGCAAAGGGGAGGCTCCTGTATTTCAAATCTGACAGGTGTTCTCCACACCAGTGACCTCCTGCTTCTGAAAATGAGTTCCCCTCATTCAATCATTCATTGTAAATATTCTTACCTTAAGTAACTTTGTTTTACAGGAAGGGTAATCTGCTTCTCCAGATTCTGGATTTTGCTAATCAGCCCTGTGTCTGGGTCAAATTCCACTCTGTAAAACTGGAAGAATAAATCAGCAACAGAGACTGTTATTTAGAGTAAAACTGGTACAAGAGGACATTTTATCCAAATAAAGACAGCATTCTAAGATTCAGTATGATCATTACACAAGGGCTGTACGTAAAAGGCAGATGCCCTAGTTCTCTTCCAAAGTGCATCATCTTCCCAACGGCTGAGGGCTCATTCACACTATGTGCAGCGAGCCGTATATTTCCTGCACTGAATAAAAGCCAATCACCATTAGAATAGAATACAAAAATGGTTTTATTTGTGCCCTGTTCGCCCCGCAATGCTGATGTGAGGTGCAGTGCCTAAAATTGCAGCACAATGGATAGCCCTGCTCCATTTTTCTGCAGCATGCTAGATAGATACATGCTAGATACATGCTAGATAGCACCACATGCCAGCACACCAATTTTAATTTTGTCAACAAAAATATTTTAAAATTAACACTATTTTAGTCTACAGATTCAGATGACTAAAATATGACCAAAACTAAAAAAAAAATGGCATTCTAGTCAAAATACTAGGACTACAACTATATAGAAATTTGACATCACAATTAACACTTCACTGCCATAAAATAATAAGTAGGAGGCATCCACTTAAGCTGCTGGAAAAAAAAAAAAAAAATTAGTAAAAGGCTTTTCCTATTTTTTCCTTAATATCTTAATGTTGGTAATAAATTCAGGTAATATGTGCAATAGCATTACAGCCAACAGAGTATACCGTTTTTTAAATTTTTTTTTATACTCTAAAGTTGCACTTCTGTTTGTTAAAAAGCGATATTTTTGTTGGTTTAACAGTGAGACAGAACAACAAACAGAAAATAGCATTTCAAAAAAGTTAATGGATTTGCATTTTTATGACTGAAATGAGTATTTGATCCCCTATCAATCAGCAAGATTTCTGGCTCCCAGGTGTCTTCTATACAGGCAAGGAGCTGAGATTAGGAGCTCTCTTAAAGCGAGTGCTCCTAATCTCAGCTTGTTACCTGTATAAAAAGACACCTGTCCACAGAAGCAATCAGATTCCAATCTCTCCACCATGGCCAAGACCAAAGAGCTGTCCAAGGATGTCAGGGACAAGATTGTAGTCCTACACAAGGCTGGATACAAAGACCATCACCAAGCAGCTTGGTGAGAGGGTGACAACAGTTGGTGCGATTATTCGCAAATGGAAGAAACACAAAATAACTGTCAATTTCCCTCGGTCTGGGGCTCCATGCAACATCTCTCCTAGTGGAGATTCAATAATCATGAGAACAGTGAGGAATCAGCCCAGAACTACACGGGAGAATCTTGTCAATGATCTCAAGGCAGCTGGGACCATAGTCACCAAGAAAACAATTGGTAACACACTAAGCCGTGAAGGACTGAAATCCTGCAGCGCCCGCAAGGTCCCCCTGTTTGAGGAAGCACATGTACAGGCCCGTCTGAAGTTTGCCAATGAACATCTGAATGATTCAGAGGAGAACTGGGTGAAAGTGTTGTAGTCAGATGAAACCAAAATCGAGCTCTTTGGCATCAACTCAACGGAAGAGGAAGAGGAAGAGGAAGAGGAAGAGGAAGAGGAGGAATGCTGCCCATGACCCCCAAGAACACCATCCCCACTGCCAAACATGGAGGTGGAAACATTATACTTTGGGGGTGTTTTTCTGCTAAGGGGACAGGACAACGTCACCGCATCAAAAGGGACAATGGACGGGGCATGTACCATCAAATCTTGGGTGAGAACCTCCTTCCCTCAGCCAGGGCATTGAAAAATGGGTCATGGATGGGTATTCCAGGATGACAATAACTCAAAACACACGGCCAAGGCAACAAAGAAGTGGCTCAAGAAGAAGCATATTAAGATCCTGGAGCAGGGTGGATTTGATTTAAATCATAATATTTTAAAGAGCAACTGTCATCTGTCCCGCAGCGGCTCCTCCTCTGACCCGCTGTTGACTCACCGACAGTCACATTATTGGGATGGCTGGTGATGGGGCAGTGACACAACAAGGTGAGGGACGTGGTGGCAGCAGGTGAGTGGATTCCCGCTAACAGACGTTGCCATGATAGATCTGAAATGACAGGTGCTCTTTAAATGTAAGGACTTATTCTTGCTTGTAGTTAGAATCTTTAATATCTGCGAACAAAATGAAGATTCCCTATATAGAATAATAAGCTGTCAGGTTTGTAAAACAGTGATATCAGAACTGATTCATACAGTTTACAATGTACAGATTTCCAAAACAATGGGATTAAGGAATATTCCTGAACTTTGTTTTCTCTCATGGCTACTGTGAAATTGTGCAACATAACATTCAGTGCATGTTATCTCCGCTTGTATTCATTGAATGAGTTCACCAAAAATGTAAATATTGCAGAATATACAGCTTCATGCTACATAACCAAACTCAATTTCATGCTGAATAAACTAAATTATTAATGCATCTTAAAATAGAAAACTATCTTTAGATCGAGTTTTACTCCAAAAGCATTTTATTATATATATTTTTTTTTTTTTTTTTTTTTAAATCATTGATTTTTATCCACCCTGCCCTGAAGTGGCCTAGCCCATCTCCAGACATTAAGTCCATAGAAAATATATGTGGAGGTAGCTGAAGGTTTGAGTTACAAAACGTCAGCCTCAAAACTTTAATGACTTGGAAAGGTTCTGCAAAGAGGAGTGGGGACAAAATCCCTCCTGAGATGTGTGCAAACCTGGTGGCCAACTACAGGAAGCGTCTGACTTCTGTAATTGCCAACAAGGGTTTTACCCACCAAGTACCAAGTCACATTTAGCGAAGGGGTCAAATACTTATTTGATTCATTAAAATGCAAATCAATTTAGAACTTTGTTGTTATTCTGTCTCTCACTGTTAAAATAAATCTACCATTAAAATTATAGACTGATCATTTGTCAGTGGGCAAACGTACAAAATCAGCAGAGGATCAAATACTTTTCCCCCCCCCCCTCACTGTATAAATCTGTGTTTGTAGTGTATGTTCAAACCTTAATACCATAAAAAGATATGTTATTAGGGTTTACTTCCTCTTTAAGGCTCATTTACCCATGCTCCTCCTTCCCCTTTTTTTTTTTTTTTTTTTCAAAAGTGTGTAAACACTAATGATTCGATACATGAGTTGTACCACATCCTCACCATATGTCTTTCCGGGACAAAAATGAACAGATGCTCATATGCTAAAACAGAGAATTAGCAAAAAAAAAAAAAAATTTGAAGTGCAGAAAATTACACTTCATTTAGGTTTCTGCACGGTGGTGCAGTGTTAATTTTGACCTCAAATTTCGATTAAGTTTTAGCCATAGTCTTTTGACTTTGTCGTGTTTTTAGTCGACTAAAATCGAATGAATTTTGTTAAATTGTAATGCATTATTTAAGGTGATTGTAAAAGGTAAATTAAAAAAAAAAAAAAAAAAAAAATCATACTTGCCTCCACTGTGCAAATCGCTTTGCACAGAGTGGCCCCAAACCTGCTCTTCTGGGGTCCCCCGGCGGCTCTCGCGGCTCCTCCCCCACAGGGGGGTGATTATGCGGGCGCACTCCCGAGTCCAGCGTTCGTGTCACTGGATTTGATTGACAGCAGCAGGAGCCAATGGCTGCACTGCTATAAATCTGTTCAATCAAGAGCCCCTGGCAGAGTCAGCGCGTCCCTGTGGGTTAAGTTCAAGGGTTCAGGTAAGTAAAAGGAGGGGGGGGGGGGCTTGCGGGCCGGTCACTGACAGGTGTTTTTTCACCTTAATGCATTAAGGTGAAAAAACACGAAGGTTTACAACCCCTTTTTTAAGCAATTATTTCGAATTTCCAAACTCATTATATACTGCTGAATTAAAATTCTAATAGGTTTGCTTCCTCTTTGTTTCCCTGCCAAGGTAAAGCATAATGGGCTACCATGCATCACAGAGTAGCCCATTATGTGTCACTTACCTGACACAGGAGCCTGCGATGTCACCACTGTCCCCTCTGCTACGGAGCGTCCATCTTCTTTCCGGGTATCGTGGCTCCGGCGATGTGATTGGCCGGAGCCGCAATGACATCACTCCTGCACATGCGCACGGGAGCCACCACTAACGGCATATCGCTGTTAGCAGCTGCATGCTCAGTGCGCCGCTGTCTTTGAGGCATGCACCGTAGACAGCGGTGCCTGTCTTTTTGCAAATATCTCCTAAACCATGTAGGTTTAGGAGATATTTCTTGGACCTACAGGTAAGCCTTAATCTAGGCTTACCTGTAGGTCAAAGTGGTCTGTAAGAGTTTACAACCACTTTAAAACTAGCCCACCGTCATATGACGTCCTGGGCTTTGGGCGAGTATATCTGAATGATGCCTGTAGTTACAGACATCATTCAGATATTGCCGGTTTCAGCGGGCGAATCTCTACACCATAGGAACGATCATAGCGGCCGTTCCGCCGCTTGATCGTTCCTATGGGAGGCGAGAGGGGACGTCTCCCGCCGCCCTCCGGTGCTTCTACCGACTCACCTCAGCGATCGGTGAGTTGGATAGCGGATCCGCCGGCGCCGGATGTAGATCATAGAGATTTCCGGCAGACCAGATGGTCCCCGGAGTCTCTATGATCGTCGGAGGCCGGGCGCGATGTTATGACGTCACGCCCGGCCTCTCCATTCAAAAAAATGGCGCCGCTTCGAAGCGGCGATCGTTTTATTTTTTATTTTTTTATTTCAGGCTTCCCAGCCTAGTGGTGAGATATGGGGTCTTATTGACCCCACATCTCACTATTAAGAGCACCCGACATGTCATATTGCTATTACAAGGGATGTTTACATTCCTTGTAATAGGAATAAAAGTGATCAATTTTTTTTTTTTTTTTCAAAAAAAAAAAAAAAAAGTGTCAAAATAAAAAAAAATAAAAATATTTTTTAAAACGCCGCTGTCCCCGTGTGCTCGCACGCAGAAGCGAACGCATACGCAAGTCCCGCCCACATATGAAAACGGTGTTCAAACCACACATGTGAGGTATCGCCGCGAACGTTGAGCGAGAGCAATAATTTTGGCCCTAGACCTCCTCTGTAACTCAAAACATGTAACCAGTAAAAAAATTTAAAGCGTCGCCTATGGGGATTTTTAAGTACTGAACATTGGCGCCATTCCACGAGCGTGTGCAATTTTGAAGCGTGACATGTTAGGTATCTATTTACTCGGCGTAACTTCATCTTTCACAAAATGCAAAAACATTGGGCTAACTTTACTGTTTTGTTTTTTTTTAAACACAAAACAGTTTTTTCCCCAAAAAAACGCGTTCCAAAAATTCCTGCGCAAATACTGTGTGAGATAAAAAGTTGCAACAACCGCCATTGTATTCTCTAGGGTCTTTGCTAAAAAAAACATATATGATGTTTGGGGGTTCTATGTAATTTTCTAGCAAAAAAAGGATGATTTTTACATGTAGGAGCAAAGTGCCTGGTATTGAGGTGGTTAAGCATCGTAGCCTAGCTTTAGGGCTTCCTCACACCATGTCCATTGAGCTGCATTTTTCTACACACCATTGCACACTTATAAAGCACATAGAGAACAATTGTTTTCTATGTGTCCTATTCACATCACACATGCACGATTCTGGCTAAAATGAGAAATCACAATTTTTTTGCTTAGAGGATAGATCACGATTCTCGCAGCGTAACATTAAACAAAAAAAATTGTGCTAACTTTACTGTTTCGTTTTTTTGTTTTTTTATTGAAGTGTATTTTTTCCCAAAAAATTGCATTTGAAAGCTGGGCAAATACAGTGTGACATAAAATATTGCAGCAATTGCCATTTTATATAATATTTGGGGGTTCCAAGTAATTTTTTTTAGCAAAAAATTTTGATTCTAACTTGAGAAAGAAGTGTCAGAAAAAGATTTAGACTTTAAGTGGTTAAACTTCCTGCATTTACACAGGGTTTAAAGCTTGGCAGATTGCCCAGGTTATTTGTTTACACAGAGAAGTTTATCCCTTTGATCTAAGGAGGAAGTTGGTTACAATGTTTCAAGTTCTAAACTTGGCAGACTGATGCTTTCTTTTGACAGCTGAGCGAGCAGATAATCTCTCCACTTGTTTATATGAAAGAATCGGCAAACTCAGCAGGAGAGATCGTCAGGGGAGGTGAATCGAGATCACGATTTTTTTAACGATTAATTGTGCAGCTCTAATATATGGTGGCATGCAGAATATCACAGCTCAGCGGACATGGTGTGAAGAAGCCCCCACTCCCAGGATGAAGCCCCACTCCCTGTGACATCACATCATCTTACCTGAGTTGCCAAATTCTAACTGGATCCCAAAATATCATCACGTGACTGAGGAAAGACCCTCAGTCACATGCAGTTTTATTACAATCCAGTTAGAATTAGAATACAAAAAAGCAAGCATGTTAAAATGTGAAACCAGTGATAATTACATACCAAGGTAAACAAAGCAATAACAAACTAAGAACAAATTCAGCAACTCTTCCATTAGTAATGGATTGAGTTCTTAGGCAGTACATGAACCAACCCAGACAAGAGTCTAGATTTAGGCCAATTAGAGACCTGATCTGTTGGCACGAATCACTGCACTTAAAGGGTTAGTTCATCTTTACCAAAAAAACTGCCTCTACAGTCAAGGGGCGCCTGTAGATAAAAACTGTGCAGCTTTGAAAAAAGTTAAAGTGTTACTAAACCCAGGACCCTGCATTCACTATATCTGGTCCCCCACAGTACACAGAACATGGAAATGCAATTATGTTTGTAAATATAAACTGCTAAATATCTTTTCTCATCAGCAGTATATAACAGCCTTGGGACTTCCATCAGTGTCTGGTTAAAGCCTGTAGGAGGAGTTTTCATTCTCCCCCAATTGTCCTATAAGGCTACAGGACCCCTGACCCTCTATCTGGACAATGCGGGTTGGCCCTGTGCCGATCACATGCACTTTCCCAAGAAAAAAAAAAAAAAAAAAAAAACCACGCTCTAGCAATACACACCTAGCTGAACATGTGCAGCGTGTCCCTAAGGCTCTGTTCTATCAGCAGATAGATTGGGGACTGTGAAAGAAGTGGATTAGAGAAGACAGGATCAAACAGCCTTTTTACACAATCCGGAGGATTAACCCCTTAGGTTCCACTGTGAGTATAACAAGCATGCTATGCTGCATATACTGACTGATTTTGCTGTCGTGGATTTAGCAACACTTTGAATAAAGCCCTTACTATTGGTGTAGGTAGGCCATTAACATACCTCTTAAGCTTGGTTGAAAGACTCCCAGGAATGGCATCATCCCATCATGCCTTGTTGCTAGGATGTTGCCAAGACCTTCCCAGCTAATCAAAACCCCCTAAAATGCACTCTCTTCCCCCTGCCACAGTAGGTGCGAGTTCAGCAAGTCTGCGATGGAGGAGACAGCGGACAACGCACGTTTGGGGGTTTCAGAGCTCACGCCTATGATGGGGGTGAGAAATAAAGGCTGGGAGTGTCATAGCAACATCCTAGCAACAAAAGCAAGAGAGGATGATGCCATCTACTGGGAGTTTTTTTGGCCAGGCATCATGAGGTACTTAAAAATATAGCAAGGGCACTATGCAACTTTAGTCAAAGCTGTAGAATTTGTTTTTAGCTTCAGGCGCCCCTAACCCCCATAGGCAGTTTTAGGGTAAAGATGAACAAAAACACTATATTAACATTGCCCCATTCAGTCACATGACAATACACATAAGCTACCTTGTTCTGAATCATTAATGGGTTTTTCTCAGTCTTCTTCTGGAAGAATCGTTCCTGAGCGTGGAGCTTCTCAACTGTAAATCTGCTGAAGCCCAGTGGGGGGATTTGGCCTGGAAAAACCAGTTCTCGCTCAGCGCTACCTTTGTTTCTGCGAACATCCTTTGTGAATTTCGAAACCGGAACTACCTAGGAGGAAAAGAGGATTGCTTTTAAACTTGTGGACATCAAGCAACACACACACACACACACACACACACACTTGGATCTTGGGGGGGGGGGGGGAGACCTCACGCAAAAAATAAAGTGTGAGGTCCCCCCAAAATCCATACCAGACCCTAACGGAGCATGCAGCCTGGCAGGCAAATGAAAATAAAAACTGGGGGGCTCTCATGCCAAGTACCCAACGAGTGCTGACTCCTAACAACCAATGCAAAAACAGACGTCTGTTCACATCCATTTATCTTCATTCAGGTCTGTTTAAAACAGGACAGAGACTTGTTCAGTTTTTTTTTTTTTTTTTTTAAAGAGACCTGAATGGACATGGATGTAAACAGATGATCATCCGTTTACATCTGTTTGGCCATAGAAATGCATTGCTGTTCATTTTTTATCGGTCTACGAATGAATTAAAAACTGACAGAATAAATGCCGGTGTGAAAGGGGACTAAGGCTCATCATAAACATTACAATCTGACCATACACTCCTTGTACAATTGACTTTAGATCTACCAAAACTATGTAACAGGAGGACCGACCTAATCTCTCCAATTAATTTATATCCAAATCAGGAAGGCTCTTGCACTACATACTTGTTTGTGGATATAAAGTAGATTGTGTATGTGTGCGGTTTAGGTATACAGCACACAGCGGGTCAGGTGGGGTGACTGATCTCAACAAAAAACTCTGCCATAAGGACAGTTAGTAGGCAGTATTTCCTGAATCACTGAAGAATTGAGCACCTACCCACGGAACAGTCATACCAGTATCATGCTCATCTCACCTCACTTGGAATAGATTCACCAGAAGGACCATTAACCAGGTAAGCCGCGCCATTCACAGGAAGACGAACATACTGCGTGACTGCACGCCCCAAAGGATTGTAGATAACCACATTGAACTGCAGAAGAGATGTCAGAGAATTGAACGAGATAACAAGAGAGCTACAAAACTAAATAAAGCATCAAATGAGCTTTATGAGAAAAATGTTGGTCATCATTATTAAAAACTGAACTGTGTTCAATCCTATGTGCCACAACACTTAGGAATTTATATAAAATCAGCAGTGAAAAAAAAGGCCCAAACTCCCAAATCTACAAGTTAAAAAAAATAAAAATTAAAAAAAAAACCACACACAACACCACACAAAAAAACTTCAATACTACCAAAATGACTGTATTAACTCACACAATCTAAAAATAACTATATATGTAAATCCCAATCCATCTCTTGAAACGCAAGTTAAAACATAAGCATGAACATGAACCAACCTGCACTGACACCACCTAGAGTGTTATTGGGACATTCATATGTAAAGCAATGCTTGAAAGTCAACTCACGGATTTCGAGATTTCTGTTAAAGGACACACACTAATGTTCAGTAGATTGCAAAACACAAAGATTTCTTTAGTCCCCGTCAGACTGGAGAGAGCATTACTGACCACAACCTGTACCAGAAAAATGAAGAAAAAATCTTAGATAGCGTTCAGCAAATGGATTGGGTCCAATATTATCGTGTCTTAGTGACATCATTGGTCTCTAGTGATGTTGTCTCATGACTATGAAGTGTCAATGAATACAAAAGCAGCATTCTCAGCCTGCAATGTTACAGATACCAGTAAAATACTAAACATGTGTTAAAATAGAATAGCCTTTGCAATAGATTAATAACACATATTCTCATTTACTTGGCATTTAATATATTTAAAATTTGAACTAATCTAGTGCCAAGTTTTGAAAAGTTACCTGACAGGCTTTCCAACCCTTATCGAGGCGCAAAGTATAGTCATCATTCACATGCTGCTTTGCTGTACCCGTTACAGCATCATGATGCTGAGCTACTCCCATGGCTCGCCCTAAGATAGGTAAAAAAAAAAAAATTTCATAGGTAATAATACACTCAGGAGCTGGGTGACTAATAAGATAATACAGGGGTAATAAGACACTCAGGAGCTGGGTTACTGTAATAAGATATTACAGGGGTAATAGGACACTCAGGAGCTGGGTTACTGTAATAAGATATTACAGGGGTAATAAGACACTCAGGAGCTGGGTTACTGTAATAAGATATTACAGGGGTAATAAGACACTCAGGTGCTGGGTTACTGTAATAAGATATTACAGGGGTAATAAGACACTCAGGAGCTGGGTTACTGTAATAAGATATTACAGGGGTAATAGGACACTCAGGAGCTGGGTTACTGTAATAAGATATTACAGGGGTAATAAGACACTCAGGAGCCGGGTTACTGTAATAATATATTACAGGGGTAATAAGACACTCAGGAGCCGGGTTACTGTAATAAGATATTACAGGGGTAATAAGACACTCAGGAGCTGGGTGACTGTAATAAGATATTACAGGGGTAATCGAAGACTTGGGAATTGAGTTACTGTATAAGGATGCTGAATTAATAAGAAGACTTACTGAGCTTCATGCTGCTGCTGGTCCCATATGGTCCATGTATTGCAGCTGCTCCAGTCAAAGCCTCCAGCTGATTACAGACCTAGTAATGGCATAAACAATGTGGTTTCCATGAAAAGAATATAGCATTATCCATTTTATCATTTCAATAATGTCTGAGGAGGTATTGCCTTTGTTGCCCAAAACAATCACATTCAAATTCAAAGGGGTTGTATGGGTTCGATAAATAAAAATATATATATATACACACACACACACACACACACACACACACACACACACACACACACACAATCATGTTATACTTACCTCTACTGTGCAGTTAGTTTTGCACAGAGTGGCCCCGATCCTCCTGTTCTGGGGTCCCTCCCCGCAATAGCCAACCTCTGGGAAGCTCTATCCCGAGGGGGTTAGCTTGCGGGCGCACTCCACGTCATAAACGCTGCGTCCATAGACACAGCGTGTATGACTCGGTCCCACGCCGAGTCATACATGCTGTGGGACCGTATGAAGGACACACATAGGATGCATTAAGGTGAAAAAACATGAACCTTTACAACCCCTTTAAAAAGGAAACATGTGATTGGTTCTTTGAGCAATAAGGACAGTACCTCCTTTAGCAGTTTACATGTTCATTGCCCTGCTGTCCACTCGCCTGCAGAAAGTTGTTACTGAGCCTTTCGTAGCCCTTGAAGCCTGGGCGGCTGGTGAAGTATCCCGTCCAGAACATGTGAGGTCCATCGGCATATGGGAAGAAGTCGTCCATCTTCACTGGCCTGGAACACAGAGACAGGTCTAAATACAGAGCGATAACAGGTATGCGGTGAGACGCACACCAACATGCCGCAAGTTCCATGCTCACCAGGTGAGGTTGGCCCTATTCAGTGCACTCAGGTAACAGCTTGGGGTGGAGTACAGGACATTCACCTTACTTCCATTTGCTTGCTGGAGAAAAAACAAACAAAAAAAAAAAAAAAAACAAAAAACACATTGTAAAGACTATGCCATCTTCCTTTTTTTTTTTAAATGGTAACAAGATGCTGTTTTAAGCAAGCTATAACTTTATAGTTACTAAAGTGACCCTGAACAGGTCTAAAACATTTTAACATTTCTGCTTTACAGGGACCCAGTGTCTGCAAACTAATTCCTGTCGATATACCTTTGCAAGACCCTTTGGATTCTAGAACCCTTACATAGGTCCTCAGATTCTCTTCTAGTGTAGGTTAGGCCTGGTCATTCCAGTTCCAAGGCCACCCACAGTAACTGAAGAATTATGATAGTTTGATTTGATGGCAGGGATCCCGCTTTTAGTCGCCGTCACGCAGCAGAGTTGGGCGGAGGCAGTGACTGATGAACCGATTACAGGACATGCAGGCACACTGTATCTTGTATCACCAAAGAGGAAACGGAGAGATGCAAACTGAGCACACCAGCACAGATCTGCTTCCATGCTCAGTGTGGTCAGAATTTAAAAGAACCCAAAATACAGAATCAAAATGTTATAAATTAATTTGCAGTTCAGCGAGTAAAATAAGTATTTGATCCCCAAGTAAAACATGACTTAGTACTTGGTGTAGAAACCCTTGTTGGCAAGCACAGAGGTAAGCTATTTCTTGTAGTTGGTGACCAGGTTTGCACACATCTCAGGAGGGATTTTGGTCCACTCTTCTTTACAGATCTTCTCTAAAATTCTTAAGGTTTCTTGGCTGTCGCTTGGCAACTCGAAGTTTCAGCTCCCTCCACATATTCTGTAGGATTAAGGTCCATGATCTTAATGCGCTTCTTCTCGAGCCACTCCTTTGTTGCCTCAACGGTATGTTTTGGGTCATTGTCATGCTGGAAGATCCATTCACGACCCATCTTCAGTGTTCTGGCCGAGGGAAGAAGGTTTCTTATCCAGGATTTTACAATACATGGCCGCGTCCATTGGACCGTCAATGTGACAAAGTCAGCTTGCACCTTTAGCAGAGAAACAGCCCCACAGCATAAGGTTTCCACCTCCATGCTTGACTGTAGGGATGGTGTTCTTAGGGTCATAGTCAGCATTTTTCTTCCTCCAAACACGGCGGGTCAAGTTAATGCCAAATGCACAATTTTGGTCTCTTCTGACCACAGCACTTTCTCCCAATTTTTCTCTGAATATTCGTTGGCATACTTTAGATAGGCCTGTACACATGTGCCTTCTTGAGGAGGGGGACTTTACGGGCACTGCAGGGTTTCAATCTATGGCGGCGTATTGTGTTACCAATGGCTTGTTTGGTGACTGTGGTCCCAACTGCCTTGAGATGATTCACTAGCATCTCCCATGTAGTTCTGGGCAGATCCCTCACTTTTATGATCATTCTTACCCACTGAGGTGAAATCTTGCATGGAGCTCCAGACCGAGGACGATTGATGGTTATTTTGAATTACTTCCATTTGCGAATAATCCCTACAGCAATTGTCTCCTTCTCGCCAAGCTTCTTGCTGATGGTCTCGCAGCCCATTCCAGCCTCGTGCAGGTCTACAATCTTGTCCCTGACGTCTTTTGACATCTCTTGCCCACGATGGTGAGGTTGGAATGGGAGAAAGATTCTGTGGACAGGTGTCTTTTAGACACATAACAAGTTGTCGTTATGAGCACGTTCCTGGATTGACAGGGACCACATACTGTAGCTCATGGTTGGTAGGGGATCAAATACCCATTTTACTCAATGAACTGCAACCTACCGGTATAACGTTTGTATCATGTGTTTTTTCTGGATTTTGGTTGATATTCCGTCGCAATCATTTAAAATTGATAACAAATATAGACACTTCATTTCTTTGTACGTGGGCAAACTTACAAAATCTGCCGGGGATCAAATAATTATTTTCCCCACTGTACGTGTAAAGGAAATTTGTAAGCTCTGTATATAAAATTGTATTCTATTTTGTATTTATTACACACTGCCCTCACTGTGCACACGGCACCAATAATGTTTTCAGTACATGTTTGCATTCTTTCAAGTCCTGATTAGAATTAGCCTGCCTATGTTACGCCCCTTGTTACCATAAAAGTACAAATTGCAATATTAATGTGATACCTACTTAATCATGTGTAAAAAAAAAAAAAAAAAAAACCCTTAAATTTCATAATAAAGCAGAACAGTTATTTGGAAAGATGCAGAGTGCATCTTTTGTGTCTGTTACCAACTGAGGTAGTTAATAATTTGGAACCACTAATCAATATGAGGATAGGAGTTGCCCATCTATAAAATTTTCATGTCACACGGAATATGATTTTTTTGGTGTAACGTACAACACACACAATAATAAAGTAATAAATAAAATAAATAGTTGAGCATGTGCATTAACGCAACACAACGCAAATAGATCCCAAAGGAAAACTATAACCCTTTAAAGCTATGCACCAGTAGAGCACTAGTTTTGTGACAGCCGTGACTCATCTCACCCGAGCATTTACTAGACTGATCAGTTTGTCCATGTTCTTAAACCACGGGATGGCATTCTCATATTGAAAATCGGAGCCCATCGTCATAACGATGTGATTTGATTGGTAAGTTGACGCCTGGCAGGAGATAGAGAACAGAGGAGGAGCTTCAGCACCATGACGACATTTCCAGGAAGCGTACACAACCCTCCTCCCCGACAATACTACACCACGGTATGTGAACAGAGCATAATTCTTGTACACACAGTCTTTGTACGATACCTGGACATCTACAGCTGCCAGGAAATTGGCCAACACGACATCTACGTTATAACCTTCCATTTTTATGTCATCCATGATCGGCATGTCATTGCACAGCTGATCCCAGCAGAAGCCATCTGGGGGGTTGTAACCATTTGGAAGTACCCCTGCGGGGACAGAAAACACAGCATATCATTAAAACATGTCCAGTATTAAGCTGAGACACGTACATTGGGTTAATGGAGACAGACAAAAGTTACTATTCTTAATAAGCTTGTTACAGACAAGCCAAAAAGAGAGGGCTTGCATTGCAAAGCTTTTTATGGAAAAGTTATGCCGATTCCATGACTTCAGGTTCCAGCTCACCAAGTATAAACAAGTATACCAGGGGGTAGGAAACCTAGACACTCCAGATGTTATGGTACTGCAAGTCCCACGAGGCATTTTAAGCCCAACAGCCACAGGCATGACTCCCAGAGGCCAGGGTATTACCACAGCTGGATTGCCGAGGTTGCCTACCCTCGAAATATACAAACCAAGAGCTCACTGTTTGCCTCAGGTCAGTGAAAAGTATTGACAGTATGGACAGTCTACATATTTCTTTAAGGACAGGGTTCTAGGTTACCAGGGAATCCAAAAGATGGGAATGGCACTGCTGAGCTGGCACACAGGTTCTGAGGCTCACCATCTGTTCCACTTAATCACTCACTGACCTGGAACAAGCATGCAGCTAGTGAAGTGTGAAAAATCTTAAAGTGATTGTAAACCTCTGACTTGAAATATAAACAAAGCATATCCTTCTATAGGGTGTACTTGGCCCTATACAAAGGGCCTAGCATGATTTCGGTTTCCCCTCTCATTCCTCTGATATCTGCACAAGTCACTTCTGACATATACAATCCCAGGAGACAGCACCCCTCAACCCTACATTACAGAGCAAGTGAATGACTGTGTAGGGGGGGGGGGGGGGGGCGGTGTCCTTTACTTCCACTCAGCTCTCAGATTACACTCAGTTCCCTGCTGATGCTGTGCAGTCTGTGGCGTCAGATCCCTGCCCCTTGCCTTCTGAAGCTGAGAAATGCTGTGTAAATTCTGTACTTTGAACAGATGTAGATGGGAGAGGGTGGCAGATAAACAGGTACAACTAATGCAAGAGGATTTGTTTCACCTCTGCATCACCTAAGGCCAGTCACTTCACTGGGTATATGTGAGGGTTTACAACCACTTGAACGGTTCTGTGCAATGCCCATTCTTCATGCTTGTTCCAGGTCAGCAATATGTATTGAAGCCAAAGGTTCAATATGAAGCGCAGCAGGCTTTTCATAAGGATGTCAATCATGGCAGCCTACATATTTCTTTTAATAATGAGTCCTGGAGAACCAGGAAGCAGCCTGAGGCTGTCATCCTGATCTCAGCACGTAGGGAGTCACTGACTTGGAGGAGTAGGCATGCAGCTAAAGTGTGAAAAGTCTTAGCTCCTATGCTTCTTGCTTGTTCCAGGTCAGTGGCTCACCAGGCAATGATGCCAGGACAGGACAGCATCCCTGAAGCCTTCACTCCTAAATATAAGTCAACAACGGCATCTCACAAGTTTGCAGGAAAAGGAAGGCATAGAGTGAGAGGTGGCAAGAATGGCCGCCTCAGGTAGCAGTTAGCCCAAGCACACTCGTAGACCTAAAGAATATGTAGGGGCTTCAAAATAAAGGCTGAACATAAAAAAAATAATTATGATATCTGCTTACTGACCTGTAAAGAGATCAGCACTGGGTGCTTCTAAATCATCGCTCGCTCGCCAAACCATCTCCATTTGCCGGGTCTTTTGTCGATTGGTTTTATCCTGATAATCCAGACGGCCGAAGAAGAAGCCATCAAAGCCCATCTATGGTTAAAAGTCAAAGACATGCACATTTGTTTCCCAAGTGGAAAAAAAAAAAAAAAAAAAAAAAAAAAGCACAGCGGCATATAGATCAGACCAACCAAATCAGAATTCAGCTTTTACTGGTCTGATCCGCATTGGAGAATGCACTTAGAACATCAACATTAAAACCAAATATATTTTCTGAAAGCAGACACCCTGGAGAATAAAATAGTTGTAGTCAACATTTTTTTGTCACATGATATTAATACAATTTATGATTTGATTACCCTTAGTGTAAAACATTTTACAAAAGAGGTAACTTTAGTGCAGAAAAACAATATATTACCCATTTTACAATAAATAAAAAAAAAAAAAAAAAAAAAAAAAAAAAAAAGGGGGGGGGGATGAGCTTGCGCCGAGTAAATAGATACCCAACACATCAAAACCTTAAAACTGTGTGCCCCCAATTTTGAAAAGGCAACAAACTTTTGGACCCAAAATTGTCCATGGGCAACACTTTAAAAGCCCTTAAAGAGGAAGTAAACTTTACTTCCTCTTTTGCTCCCTGCAAATTAAAAGCATAATGGGCTGGTATGCATCGCATACCAGCCCATTATGTAACACTTACCTGCAAACGAATCCAGCGCTGTCCCCTGCGCAGGCTGCGTCCATCTTCACCCCTCTTCCTTCCGGGGCCGCTGACTCCGGCTCTGACTGGCTGGAGCTGCGTGATGTCACTCACTGGGGAAGAAATGGCACGGTGGTCTGTTTCTTCACAACGCATGCGCCGATGACGTCATTCGCCCACTACAAGTGAAATCTCCTAAACAGTGCACGTTTCCACTTATAGGTAGATATTTCCACTACCTATAAGGTAAGCCTTGTTCTAGGCTTACTTATAGGTAAAAGTCAGGAAGGAGGGTTTACAACCAACTTTAAGAGTCATTAGTTGTGACGGGGCCCAATTCCTCCCACTCACACCACTTCCAATGGCCACAATGTTTAGAAAGTTGGAAGACCCCTAAAAAGGGGTCTCTACAAATAACTGGCCTAGAATTATTGCTCTTACTTCAACACGCATAGCAATATAGAACAGGTGGAGCCATTTTCATACATAGGTGTGTGTGTGTGTCCACAAATACAGCGGTGTCTTTACCCAAGCCAATTTTACTTAGGCAACAGCCAGTTCCCTACTACTTTTTTGTGACGTGGGGGGGCACATAAAGGAGATTTTGGGTGGAGCTCTGCTTTAAGCTTTAAAAATATGCCAAAAAAACTGTATATAAATTCACTAAATGTCAAAAGGAGAACTTTTCTAAGTTGGGTAGCATGACTATTAATAGAAGGGTAGGGACCAACTCCACACAAACCTTTACTGTCTGAAGAGTGGATTTGAAACATTTGTAAAGTCCATTTTTTTTGTATATAACAAATATGTAATTTACTTACCTGCTCTGTGCAATGGTATTTTACAGAGCGGCCCCAACCATCCTCCTCTTGGGTCCCCTACTGGTGCCTCTTCTTGGTGTGCCACCATAGGAAGCCACTTATTGTGGCACACCTGCGGGCTCAATCCTGAGCCACGCTGCCTGCATCCATGAATAGCAAGGCTCGGCTCCGCCCTTGCCACAGGATTTGACTGACAGCATCGGGAGCCAATGCATTAAGATCAAAAAAAAAAAAAAAAAGTTTAAACACACAAAAATAAAATAAAAATGTGCAACTACCTCCCACAAATATTGTGTTGCGGCTTTAGCTCTGGCCGAGGCAGCTGACAGCTCATTAAAAGTAGTTGTAAAAGTCTAAACATTTTTTTTTCCACAAGAAAAAAAAAAAAAAAAAAACACGGCACTTCAGTGTATGCTCTGCAGTCTTGTATTTATGGTCGGCTGAAAAATAACAGCCACAAATGTCAAAATGTGGACACATGTAGCTGTCATTTGTCACCCAATGAATACAAGATTGCAGCGCATACACTGGAGGAGTGGCGGATTTTTTATGCTGGGGGGGGGGGGGGGGGTTTAGGCTTTACAACCACTTTATCCACCTGCTGCCCTCATATCTCAGAGACCCCAGTAGTTTGTTTCTTGTCCCCCTCACACGGCCACAATGAAGACATCACTATCTGGCAGAGTCCCCAATTATTGGATGGATTTTCCATAAAAATGGAGGAGATTGACCAAACTGGCTTTGTATTGGATGCAGCAGATGGACAGAACTAGGAATTCTAGTGGGGATATCTTACAAATGAAGCAAGTGATTTAACCTAAAGTGGTAGTAAACTGCCATGCTCAAGCATGACATCCAGAGGCAGAGAGGCATGATGGGACGCGGAGTTTTGCAACAGCTGGAGGTCCGCTAATTGCATATCCCTGATATACAGTATAGCTAAATATCAGTTTTTGACTATTGTAACGTTAAGAAAATCAACCCAACACAGGGAAGAAAAAGTGACTGTGTTAAGAACAATGGTACTCCAAAAAGTGAGCGCTCACGTACCTGTGCGAACAAGGAAGCCTGCTCCCTGGAGTGTCCAAAGGGATCGATGTGCCAAGCGACCCGCGGTCTACCGCATTCACCAAACGTATACTCCAAGAACTGCAAGCCTAGAGTCATCTGGTCAATGATGGCATTGTAGTGGGTGGCAGCTTCGTCGTTCATAGACCAGCCACCATTTATAAATTCCAAGCGACCTGAGGAACAGAGAGGAGAGCGCTAGGTCTCAAAAGGACCACAAAATGAATAAAGGAGACTTGTTCTGATTGCCCATAGTCGCCCTTTCATTTTTCGGTTTTCAAAACAGGAGCGCATAAGGAAGTAGTCTGCCCGATTACTATATGCGATATTTATGTGAATGCAGAACTAAACTCTAATCAGTAAGACTAGGTATGGGTATTATTATTACTTACCATCCATCCCAACAAGGAGATCCCACCAGAGCACCAAGTCATGTGGCCTTCAGTAGCTCTGTCCTGTGGACACCGACCCAGCTTGTGTAAGCTTCTTGGTACCATGGTGTCTCCAGCATTTAGGGCCCGTTCACAGATGGGCATTGTATCAATGCATGCTTTATGGGGCACACATAGTGGATTTCTATCCTTTGCAGCTACTGAGGAATATCTGTAAAAGAATGTTTATGTGCCCGTAGTTGAGACTATGGAATGAAGTTATTTTTCATCAAGAGCACTCCACATACCATTCCCTCCTCCCTTAGAGCCCTGCTCCTTTATTTCTACCATTAGATACCCAGTGGAAATGAGAAAAATGTGATCGAGATTTTCCTACGTGAAGAAGAATACACAGCAAGTACGTCAAAAGTGTCAAGGGGCACCTAACTGTAAGACCAGACAGAAAACCATGGCGTAGATGGGTAGCCCCCCCACTCCCCCGGGTGTAGATGTGTAGTGCGCCCCCCCCGTGGCTCACCTTCTTGTATTAAGTGTACTACATCTTTCTGCACAGACTCCTTCTGCTCCCTCCACCAGCGCCAGAAAAACGCCATCTCCACATAGATGAACCTCTTTTTGGGGTCCTCAAGCAGCTGAGGGATCACCGAGTCCAATATATATTGCACGCCAGCATGCTGGATGCTGTTATTCACTGAAAGACAAAAAAAAAAAAAATAAAATAAATAATAATAATAATAATAATACTACAGTCAATAATAACAATAATAAAAAATAATAATAAAAAATCTGTAATCCAATCAATCAGCTCATCTTCTCATCAGTTATGGGAAACATGTCACAGTATACACTAGATTGTCAAAATTATTGGGACACCTGCCTTTACATGAACTTTAAAGTATTACTAAACCCACAACAGTAAAATCAGTCTTGTATATGCAGCATAGCATGCTTGTTATTATCACTGTGGAACCTAAGGGGTTAATCCTCTGCATTGTGTAAAAAGGCTGTTTTATCCTGTATGCACAGATCCTCCTATCCTGCATTGTCCAGCTGGGGAAGGCCAGCTAACACAGGCAGTAGCTGACCTGCACATGCTCAGTTGTGCCTTATGCTGGAGAGAACAGTTACTTGTTCTGAGAGATAGCCAGGTCAAATGATATTGACATCACACATGTGGGCGTGTATAGAGGCTGCAGTGGAAATCTCCACCACCTGAACTCTCAGCACTGGAGAAGCTCTGCAGTTTAATCTATGCAATTGTGGTATACAGATCAGAAAAAATAAAAAGATATATAGTGGTCATATTTTAATGTAAAAAGAAGATTTATAAGCTGTGGGCACTGTGGAGGGCAGATTAACTATTTTCATATTACTGGGTTTAGTAACACTTTAATGACATCCCAGTCTAAGTCCGGAGGGTTCAGTATTGAGTTGGCCCACCCTTTGCAGCTATAACAGCTTCAACTCTTCTGGGAAGGCTGTCCACAAGGTTTAGGAGTGTGTCTATGGGAATGTTTGACCATTCTTCAAGAAGCGCATTTGTGAGGTCAGGCACTGATGTTGGACGAGAAGGCCTGGCTCACAGTCTCTGCTCTAAATCATCCCAAAGGTGAGCACAATTGTATGAAAGTCCTAGAATCAGCCCCCCCAGTCTGCTGCACCCTGGACCCAGTTTCTGTGTGTCAGATTGGGGAGCTCTGGAGTGAATGTGGTGAAATACAGCCGGTGTTTGAAGAGACACAGCTCATGTGGCAGGGACTTGATTTACAGAGAATAAATGCCCTGTACACACGATCGGACATTCCGACATCAAAATCCATGGATTTTTTTCCGACGGGTGTTGGCTCAAACCTGTCTTGCCTACACACGGTCACACAAATCTTGTCAGGAATTCCGAACGTCAAGATGTACAACACGCAAGATAAGCTGAGAAAAATGAAGTTCAATAGCCAGTGCGGTTCTTCTGCTTGATTCCGAGCATGCGTGGAACTTTGTGCGTCAGAATTGTGTACACATGATTGGAATTTATGACCATGGATTTTGTTGTCGAAAAATTTGAGATCCAAATCTCAATTTGTGTGACGGACAATTCGATGGAGCCTACACATTTTCCGTCGGAAAATCCGACCGTGTGGCATTACAGTGCCTTGAAAAAGTATTCATACCCCTTGAATGTTTCCACATTTTATCATGTTAGTTACAACAAAAAACAGATGCATTTTATGTGATAGACCAACACAAAGTGACACATAATTGTGAAGTGGAAGGAAAATGATAAATGGCTTTCCAATTTTTTTTTACAAATAAATATCTGAAAAGCGTGGCGTGCTTTTGTATTTAGCCCCCCTTTACTCTGATACCCCTAACTAAATTATAGTGGAACCATTTGCCTTCATAAGTCACCTAATTAGTAAATAGAGTCCACCTGTGTGTAATTTAATCTCAGTATAAGTACAGCTGTTCTGTGAAGCCCTCAGAGAGTTGTTAGAGAACCTTAGTGAACAAACAGCATCATAAAGGCCAAGGAACACGCCAGACAGGTCAGGGATAAAGTTGTGGGGAAGTCTGAACACATTAATGGGGTGGGCAACTACATGGCAAATGAGGTTCAATGTAGAAAAATGTAAAATAATGCATTGTATCCATTTTGGATACAGTAGTGGGTTAGAACCCTTTGCAGCATTTTTTTGCCATTGGCAAGATTACCCATCACTTCCTGTCATGAAGACACAACAGAAAGTGACAATATCTTTCCATTGTGAGCTAGATTTCCACTTATATAGTAGTACAGGAACACAAAATTACCCTATATTGCCATCTTGGTGACAACTCTAAATTTTGGATTTACCCTCACTTATAGGCCAGGTGTCAACACACCAGGAGAGGGTTGACCTACCAAGTGGAGACACAGACAGTAATTCAAATCTAAAAATCAAGGTTCTAAGCCATTACTACTTTGTCTAAAAATATGATTGATAGAGATATACAATTATATATAAAATATTATATTCTCGGTTTGTGAGTAACGCAGTTAACGAGCATTTCGCAAACCGAGCACTGTATTTCTAAAAATCCTAACTCTGTTTGCGAGTGTTGTCTCGCAAAACAAGCAGGATTCAGGCCAAAAGCGGTGTGCAGTACCGCTTTTGGCCTGAGGTGGGGGGGGGGGCGCCGGAGCTGAGCAGAGCTGAAAGTCGCCGATCGGAAAGGCCCAAGGACAGTACGGCTGACCTCGGCAAACCTCGGAAAGGCTCGTGAACGGAGTCTTTCCGAGGTCAGCCGAAGTGTCCTCAGGCCTTTTCAGCTGTTTCCAAGGCTCTCCGGCGCCCCCCGCGGTATTGCATCCCATTGAAGTCAATGGGAAATGATTTTTTTTGGCGTTTCCATTGACTTCAATGGGAAAACTCGCTTTGAAAACTTCGCTATGCGAGTACATTGGATTACGAGCATACTCCTGGAATGAATTATGCTCGGAACCCGAGGTTCCACTGTATATGGGATTTGTGATACACTTCAAAATATCAAAACAGCATTTATCTGAAATAAAATGCCACAAGGCAATAGAAGGGATGACAACCATTTTAAAAGACTATGGGGTCGATTTACTAACGTTGGGGAGTGCAAAATCTGGTGCAGCTGTGCGTGGAAATCAGCTCCCAGTTTTTTTTGTTTTTTTTTTTCAAAAAATAATTGAACAAGCTAAAGTTAGACACCAATTGGCTGCCATGACCAGCTGCATCAAATTTTGCACTCTTCCGTTTTAGTAAATCAACCCCAATGTTGCATCAAATGTTTGTAACCAGCTTTTACAGTTTGAAACAAAAAAAAAAAAAAAAGGAACTAAAAAGACTGACATTGAGGGGTTGATATTTTTGGGTGGTGAAAGGAGAAAATTTTTGAACATCCTGCTTGAAAAGGGGATACAGAACTGTGATAATCTACACAGGAAACTTTCTGTTCAATTACCAAATTATGAAGGTCGATAGAAAATTGCTGAAATAGGCGGAAACTGCAAAACTCTTATCTTCTATTCGCAGATGTAACTGCCAGAGAAGGAAATATCGTCCACTTACCTCCATAATAATACTGATCTACGGTCTTCAACCAGCCCACATCATCATGTGTGTGAGGGATCAGGTGAACATTCAAGAATCCATCAGGAGCTGCTAGGCAGGTCTATAGGAAAAGACAAGATTTTATTCAGAATACAGATCTACCAACTCACTGGTGGACCCTCTTTCATCCACTTCTCTTAGACAACCTTTGCTGCACACACGTAGCACCTTCGCCCATCTGGTCCTCTAGAAATTGCCAATTCCATCCACCTGTAGTGCCAATGGCTTGACCTCGCCATATCACCATTTCCCCCCCTCTGTTCACCCAAATTCTACACACTCCATATTCTTCTCCATCAACCTGAACTCTACAAACTCATTACCTCATCCTTTCCTCTGCCCAGACACCCAACCCTTCATCCACCTGAACCCTACACATTCAATACCTCATCCTTCCTTCTGTCCAGACACCACACCCTTCTATCACATCCTCCTTTCACCTGAACCCTACACATTCAATACCTCATCCTTCCTTCTGTCCAGACACCACACCCTCCATCCACTTGAACCCTACACAGTCAGGGTCGGTTCACACTGAGGCAGCACGACTTGCAGCGCAACTGCCTCAGGCGACCCAGGACACGACTCAGCGGCGACTTGCAAAACGACTTCTGTATAGAAGTCAATGCAAGTCGCCCCCAAAGTAGTACAGGAACCTTAGAACGTTCCATTGCACAGAACGGGACGCTACTTGTCAGGCGACTAGGTCGCCTGACAAGTCGTCCCAGTGTGAACCGAGGCTCAAGATCCCATCCTTCCCTCTTTTCCAGGATCTACATCCATCTTCCCACTCCATCCAACTGAACCCCACACACTCAATATATTGACTTGTTTCCACTGAGCGGATCGGTTCGGGTCGGTACAGTTTGAATGGCCTAGAATGGTCCGGTCTACTCTGGTGAACGTTTCCACTGCAAGTGGGACCACAAGGGGCCATACAGGGTTTAGAAAAAATGCCTCAGCATAGCACAGCAGAGGGTTTTCTGTCAGCCAATCAGTGGAATGTATCGTAGCTCCGCCCTAACCGAACCGTTCCATTTTCTATGGCCCCACATCTGAAGCAGGACCCTGAATGGAACGGTTCGGTTCAGTTGTATGGGCCGCTTTCATAATGGAAACACCCAAAATAGCGTACCGTACCGAACCGCTCAGTGGAAACGAGGCATATCTCATCCTCCTCTCTAGCCAGACACCCACCCTTCTATCACATCCTCCATCCACCTGAGTCCTACACATTCAATACCTCATCCTTCTCTGACCAGACACCACACCACCTTCTATCTTCCCCCCTCTTCCCCAACACTGAATTTCACCCAAAACCTACACCCACCATGCCTCACTCTAGTCTCCATTTCAATTATGTTTATTAAAGTTTTCCAAACCAAAAGAACTAGGCAGTAATAACAGAACTGAAGGTAGGGAGGGGAAAAGGTCAAAAATACATAGATCAGAAGGGATTAGAAATTATATAGCTCCTCGCTGTGCATTCAGACTTTCAATGACAGCCCATGGCAGAGGGAAGTTTTCCAGCACCTACTTGCCAGCTGAGATGTCATGTGACCAAATTCTGAGAGCTGCAAAGCAAGTAGATGATGGTGGAAGGACAAACCCTTTTCCCAAAGCTCCATACTTACCTAGTTTAAGGACCCTGTCCAACCACCTCTCACCTTGATGTTCATCTCTGGCTGGCCAGTCCTCCTTTTCCAGCAGCCCAGTGCATACGTAGTAGTAGCACCAGATGGCTTCTACGCTTATTTCTCCTGGACTTCTAGAGACAGACTCTGGAAAGGTGAGGACTAAGGATGAGCTCAGGAGCGTTCACAAACATCACGTGCCGAGCCCGCCAGGAAGTTGGCACTGCACAGCGCTAATCAAAGGCAGCGAGACATTTCCCGATCTCTGCAGCCGCGCATTGGGACAATGTCTCACTGCTTGCGATTAGCGCTCCGCAGTGCAGACTTCCTGGCGGGCTCGGCACGTGATGTTTGTGAACACGCCTGAGCTTATCCTTAGTGAGGACTGGATAAACAGAGGTAAAATAAAAAAGGGTAGAGGAACTTTCATAGAAAAAAAAAAAAAAAAAAGTATTCAAAAGTTCTGTTACCCTACAACAGTGAAGGCTGGTGCTCCATCCGTCGGGGGTGGCAGACGGACCTGACCACGGACCCACTCCCCATTGCTCCAGCCCGCACCGTGCACCATACCCACCAACCCCCCCCCCTGTGCTGCCCCCGGGCTGACATTTGGAGATGGCTTCCCATGCGTCTCCTCGGCATCGAACCATAGGTCTCCTTCCTATAAGCCAATAGGATGGCTTCTCCTTTCGGCCAATCGGGAAACGGGTCTCACAACCTGCTTCCTGATTGGCTGGGAGGAGAATCAGTGTGACAATAGGGAATATTTGCTCCAATCATGTGCTTAAAAAAAAAAAACAAAAAAAAACCCCTCAGTGGAATCCATGCATCCGGCGCCCAGCATGTAGATTGGGGGCTGAACACATGGATGGCAGGGGGGGGGGGGGGGGGGGAGCTTGAATGCCTAATGGAAGGACCACCACTTCCCTATAAGCTATTCTTTTTTGGACCTCAGTTACTTGATCAGTGAGCAATGGATCTCCCACTAACATTGACCATCAACGTAGGGGGCCACATCTACACTGACAACTAGGGACACTACAAAATTCTACTGTCTGTGTTGTATAGAGTGGGGGGGATGTGAAAGAATAATCTACCGAGGGTGTCACACATGCCAAGGAGGTCATCATTCACTCTTAGGACTTGTTTACACCAGATTCAGTGGCGTGCATTTTTAAAACGCAGTAAAAATACGGTACAACTACATATGTGAGAAAAATGAATGCACTTCAATGAGCCTTGTTTACGCTACTGTAATGCTTTAATGTGCGTAGAATAAAAGTATAGTATGTTGCATTTTTCAGCACCGGAATGAACTGCAAACGCACATGAATGAACATGGACACACGCAAACATATGAATGGATGCAAACGCAACTTTGTAAAAATAGAATTATAACATTTAAAAACACACTTCAAAACGCAAGTAAACACACAAAAAAAAGGAATTGCACATGCAGAAACACATGATGAATGTGGGGATTGTATTGTAAACGAGACGTTATATTTAAAATGTTCAGTGATCAAGCTAATGGACTGTACATATAACTATTTTTTTTTTAAAAAGGGGGGTTCCTGGAGATCTTAAAATATTTTTATTGGTTCCCTCTGGGGTAAAAAGGTTAAGACGGCTGCCACAAGCCATAATGTCCATGTGCTAGATTTTTCTCCCTTATTATCACCTTGTATCAGGCTGACTATCAGGCTTCAGCACTTTGTGAGTCACTGACCCAGAACAAGTATACACATCAGCAAAATCTGAGAAGAGACATCAGGCGTCCTTAGCATGCTTGCTGCGTGTTAATGCCTTTTGTTTTTTTTATGGGTTTTTTTTGTTTTTTTAATACCCAGTATACGTTTCCATAATAAACCTTTTCAAACACTGAAAAGATAAAAACACTACCATTTCCATATTCCTTGTACATTGTCGGCCGAAAATGATATTAAAATCGGCATTTTTGCCGATAAGAGAAAAAAGGTGCCCATAATGGCAATGAAAATGCATGCAATTTTACCACGATTTTAGTGTGCTTTTAATAGGTCATGTGACTCAAAAACCTCATCAAAAATATAACACAGGTGTGTTATTGATCCGTTCTTGCTGCATTTTCAATGCATTTCAACGGGGAGGTGCATATTTGGTGCAGTTTTGCTAACTGACCGAAAATGCAGGAAGCAAGATTTTTTTAAAACCACAATGGAAGCGCAACAGACTAGTGTGAAGACACACGTAGAATTTAAAGGGATAGATTTTTCTTGCACTAAGGCTTCATGTACACGGGACGTTTTTACAACCTCTCCTGAACGATTTAACTTGACAGATAGTAACCCACATTAAAAAATGTCTGTTTTGCCGCGTTTAGGTTTAGAAGCATTTTTTTCCCACCAAAATAGCCAAAAATGAAAAATATGCAGCTAAATGCGAATTACCGCGTTTAGAAGCGTTTGGCCCTTGAAAGGCCTCTAAACTCATCTTCTGAACCCTTTTTTTTGCGTTCCAAAAAAAGCCTCTAAACTCAACTGCCTAGAAACGACTATAAATGACCCCGTGAACATGTACTAATAAAGATAACAGAGGAGAGTTCAGGGGCAGCTGAAAAAAAAACGCCCAACTGCTCCTAAATGTCCGTTTAGCAGCAGCAGTGTACATGAGGCCTAAAAGGTGCCAATAATGGTCGACAATAAATGTATATTCAGGATATTAAATTAACCACTTCCCACCCGCGCTATAGCCGAAAGACGTGCTCATGAGCTCGCATGAAGGTGTTGAGTCCTTGCAGGGGGGGAGCCGAGACAGACGCTGAGGGACCCCAGAAATGGATGTTCGGGGCCACTCTGTGCAAAACGAGCTGCACAGTGGAGGCAAGTATAACATGTTTGTCATTAAAAAAAAAAAAAATGTATCTTTAGTGATCCTTTAAGAAAGAAGTGTCAGAAAAAGATTTAGCCTTTAAGTGGTTAAACTTCCTGCATTTACAGGTTATTGAAAACTTGTCAGACTGCCTGGATTATTTACACAGAAGTTCTATCCCTTTGATCTAAGGAGGAAGCTTAGTTACAATGTTTCAAGTTAAACACTTGGCAGGCTGCTGACAGCTGAGTGAGCAGGTAAAGTCTCTCCACTTGTTTATATGAAAGAATCGGCAAAATCTGCAGGAAAGATGGTGGTGGGGGGGGTGAATCGAGATCACGATTTTTTTAACGATTAATTGTGCAGCTCTACTAAGCACACAGCCAAGATAACAAAGGAGTGGCTACAGGACAACTCTATGAATAACCTTGAGTGGCCCGGCCAGAGCCCAGACTTGAACCCGATTGAACATCTCTGGAGAGATCTGGGCGGCACAGTGGTGTAGTGTATGGCACTCTCGCCTAGCAGTAAGAAGGGTTGCTGGTTCGAATCCCAACCACGACACTACCTGTCTGGAGTTTACATGTTCTCCCTGTGCCTGCGTGGGTTTCCTCCGGGTACTCCGGTTTCCTCCCACACTCCAAAGACATGCTGGTAGGTTAATTGGATCCTGTCTAAATTGTCCCTAGTATGTATGAATGTGAGTTAGGGACCTTAGATTGTAAGCTCCTTGAGGGTGGGGACTGATGTGAATGTACAATGTATATGTAAAGCGCTGCATAAATTGACGGCGCTATATAAGTACCTGAAATAAATAAAATAAATAAAATGGCTGTGCACTGACCCTCCCCATCCAACCCGATGGAGCTTGAGAGGTCCTGCAAAGAAGAAATGGGAGAAACTGCCCAGAAATAGGTGTGCCAAGCTTGTAGCATCATACTCAAAAAGACTTGAGGCTGTAATTGGTGCCAAAGGTGCTTCAACAAAGTATTGAGCAAAGGCTGTGAATCCTTATATACGTGGGATGTTTCTCTTTTTTTTTTTTTAAATAAAATTTGCAAAGATTTCATACCAACTTCTTTCACGTTGTCATTATGGGGTATCGTTTGTAGAATTTGGAGGAAAATAAAATGAATTTAAACCAATTTTGGAATAAGGCTGTAACATAACAAAAAACGTGGAAAAAGTGAAGCGCTGTGAATACTTTCCGGATGCATGAGATGAGGTTCACATCATATTTTATGGCAAATTACTGCAGAAATACAGTTCATTCCAAGGGTGTGTGTGTGTGTGTGTGTGTGTGTGTGTGTGTGTGTGTGTGTGTGTGTGTGTGTGTGTGTGTGTGTGTATATATATATATATATATATATATATATATATATATATATATATATATATATACACACACATATACATATACATATACACACACATCATATAATGATATTAATATGGTGAAGGGTCAGAGATATCCAGAGAAGATATGGGGGGGGGGGGGACAAAGTGATCAGTGTGTATATATATATATATATATACACACACACACATCAAATGAATGTATGTATGTATGTATGTATGTATGTATGTATGTATGTATGTATGTATGTATAATATATATATAATATATATCTCTGCATACCCCCCAGTGATCACTGTGTATATCTAATATATCTCTGCATACCCCCCAGTGATCACTGTGTATATATATAATATATCTCTGCATACCCCCCAGTAATCACTGTGTATATATAATATATCTCTGCATACCCCCCAGTGATCACTGTGTATATATATAATATATCTCTGCATACCCCCCAGTGATCACTGTGTATATATATATAATATATCTCTGCATACCCCCCAGTGATCACTGTGTATATATATATAATATATCTCTGCATACCCCCCAGTGATCACTGTGCCCCCCTCTCTCTCTCTCTCACACCCCAGGTCTCTATGACAATACACAATATACATGGAGCAGATCAGAGGGAGAAGATTCCTCCGCAGAGCCAGGCACTCACCTCCTCCCCGCAGCCCCGGATCCCGGGCACACAGGTCACCAGCAGTATCAGCAGCAGGCAGATCCCCCGGCAGCTCTTCATCCTGGCTGCCCGTGTCTGATCTCCCCCAACAACAGACACAGACTGTGCCCGCGGCTGGCGGTTTACACCGGGATCACATGACTTGTCAGCCTCTCCCCGGCTCGGCGGCCAATCAGCGGGCGAGCATCGCTTGGTCACGTGACCAGGGTTCTGCTTGCCACTACAAAACAGCTTAGCCGTTCTGCCAGCAGGGGGCGGCGGTGTCACGCTGTGTGTGTGTATGTGTGTGGTGGAGACAGAAGTAGGTGCTGAGAATTCCCCTTTGTACAGAGAGGAAGTAGAAGGTTCCAATCAGTCACATTTTAGTTTTGATTTTAGTGATCCTAGCATAAGCAGGCCCCAGAAAAGTCTCAGTGAGGTCAGGGAGGAGAATGAAGCTTCTGCATACATTTGGTGTCTCTTTTTCTTTTGTATTCATTAACCGGTTCAATACCGGGCATTTTCACCCCCTTCCTTCCCAGACCAATTTTTAGTTTTCAGCGCTGTCGCACTTTAAGCGACAATTGCGCGGTCGTGCGACGTTGTACCCAAACAAAATTGACGTCCTTTTTTTCCCCACAAATAGAGCTTTGGTGGTATTTGATCACCTCTGCGGTTTTTATTTTTTGCGCTATGAACAAAAGAAGAGCGACAATTTTGAAAAAAACACAATATTTTTTACTTTTTGCTATAATAAATATCCCAATTTTAATTAAAAAAAACAAATTTTTCCCTCAGTTTCGGCCGATACGTATTCTTCTACATGTTTTTGGTTAAAAAAAAAAAAATCGCAATAAGCGTATATTGATTGGTTTGCGCAAAAGTTATAGCGTCTACAAAATACGGGATAGATTTATGGCATTTTTAAAAAAAAATTATTTATTTATTTTTTTTACTAGTAATAGCGGCGATCGCGATTTTTTTTTTCGTGACTGCGACATTATGGCGGACACATCGGACACTTTTGACACATTTTTGGGACCATTCACATTTATACAGCGATCGGTGCTATAAAATTGCATTGATTACTGTGTAAATGTGACAGGCAGTGAAGGGGTTAACCACTAGGGGGACACAAGGGGTTAAATGTGTTTCCTAGGGAAAGCTTCTAACTGTAGGGGGAGGGGACTCACAAGGGGAGGAGACCGATCAGTGTTCCTCTGTACTGGGAACACAGATCGGTCTCCTCTGAGCTGACAGGACGTGGATCTGTGTGTTTACACACACAGATCCACGGTCCGGCCCGGTTAACGGGCAATCACGGGTGCCCAGTGGACATCACGGCCGCCGGGCACACGCACCGGGTCCCGAGCAGCGCGCGCCCCCTAGACGGCCGGGAACCCGAGGCCGTCATATGACGTCCACCCAGGATGGGAGATCCCATCTGTGGACGTCATATGACGGCCTCGGGTCCCCGGCCGTCTAGGGGGCGCGCGTGCGCACCCGCCGCGTTGCTCGGGACCCGGTGCGTGTGCGATGTCCGCTGGGCACCCGTGATTGCCCGTTAACCGGGCCGGACCGTGGATCTGTGTGTGTAAACACACAGATCCACGTCCTGTCAGCTCAGAGGAGACCGATCTGTGTTCCCAGTACAGAGGAACACTGATCAGTCTCCTCCCCTTGAGATCCCATCTGTGGACGTCATATGTCTATAGGCCGGTATTGAAGTGGTTAATAACCAGTTTCAGCTCCGGAAGATTTACCATAGTTGCCAACATTGTAAAAAAAAATTTAGGGACACTTTTTTGGCTGTAGGCGGAATCTTGTTATAATTAGGGGGCGGGGCATGCATTTGTGGGCGTGACACAGGGGGAACGTAAATCGTAAAATGGGCGTGGTTTACGTGAAATAGTGGGCGTGTCTTAAATGGGCGTGGCTCAAAAGGGGGGTGGTTAGAGTCTGAGATGATTGAGGGATGGAGAGGAAAAGGGGGGAGAGGGATGGAGGGACAGCAGCCCCAGATCCTACACAACAATAGAAATATGTGTATTCTAGAAAGTTTAACAATCAGCAGGTAAAGATACTCCAAACACCTGGTGTTAGCACTTCAATCAGCCCGGCACCATGAAAAACAAAAGTTATCCCCGCACTAGTTTAGGTCTCACCAGGTGTAAAGCTGATCTTGCTCTCCAGAGATGAGAGGTTCCAGGTGCTGGCTCATGCTAGTAGAGACTACATGCAAACGAGAAGATCTGGACAGCCGCACTCCAGGAAGTAATAATCCAAGTTTCTTTATTTTAAAATCAGGAACACATCAGATACAGGACATCATAGACAGAGTGTACAGATCATAGGCTAACGCGTTTCACACTTGTCCAAGTGCTTACTCATAGCTAATGATAATAGAAAATCAGACCACATATATACTAACTATTATTGATCACGTGACCAAGTAATCAATGCAACAACATGAAGTAGCTGAAATTCAGCTGTGGGGAATGTGAGTGTGAGTGAGCATTTAAATCTTGAAAGTCACTATGCATATAAAGTGTATATGTGTGAGCAGAAGAGAAGAATGTGAAGGTGTCAAAATTGTTTACTGTGAAAAAGTGCATACAAATTATTTGTGAATAAGAGTAATAAAATATATTATATAAAAAATTTGAAATAAAAATTCCAAAATATAATTGTAATGAATGCTGAAGTCAATTATGAGTGAAGAGACCACAGAATGGGTGTAAATGTAGTGATACAAACATAAATTGATTGTAACAGGTGATAAAAGGAATTTTATATGAATTTTATTAGTGTCATGAATGAATAAAATAACAAGATAAATGAGAATAAACTAGAATGAAATAAATGGTGGTGTGTATTTAAAGAAATCAAGAGCTAGGCTTGTGTACGTGATAGATGTGATAAATGACATTTGTGGCTAGACCGCATATGAAGGTACGTAAAATTGACATTATTTTTAATATCATTTGTGTTGTAAAGAGTACCTGATCACGTAAAAAGGAAAGGGAAGGAAAATACACAGAGAAAACAGTCAGTGGATACATGTCTCCGCTATTTATAGTAAAAGTTATATAATTGTATCAAAAAGTTCTTTTTAAATATACATTTGTTGTTTATGTTTACTCCAGTATCTTGTTAACATACAATAACAACTTTTCATAGTTTCTGAGAATGAAGCATTTCTTCTAAACAAACAAAATCAAGAAGAAACAAAATATAATGTGAAGAGCTTCTACCGAAAAGCGATAGTGCTGTGATAAGAAAAAAACATTTAATGGGATATAAAACTATGTTCATGACAAAACTAAATCATATTTAGTTTGAAACCTACATTACAAAATGTTACAAAATAATTGACACGCACAGAGCTGTGCGTACGTGCAAGTGTGTGTATATATGGGTGTGGGTGTGGGAAGGTTCGTTTCAGCTGAAACAAATCGGCTTCTATGTCAAAGAACTCCTGCACACACATACACATAAAGATCTTGCTCATTAGGACTACAATTGTCTATAGAGAGTAAGAGAGGCATATTTCAGCTACCATATACATATTGGCTGAATGAAGAACCATCTGAAAGGTCTAAAGAAATGAATGTGTAGTTCTAAGTCTAAACCATCAATCAAGGGAATGCTCGCTAAAAATTATTTGTCAAATTTGGTAATAAATTTCCAGGAGGAGGGATAAGAAGTTTAATAAAAAAGTAAAAAAGAACCAAACTTGATGGCGGATTCCCAGAGTGAAAGATGGCAGGGAAAGTAAAGGGGGGGAACTCTCACAGATTAATTCATGTCATGAAAAATTTAATCTGTTTCTATTGATATGATAAATAAAATATGAGTAGTTTTATTTTTGTTTGTTAATTTAGTTTATATTGATGTTTTTATTAATATTTATCAAACCTTTTTGTCGCTATGTCAAACTATAGTGAAATTTATTAGGGGTGTCTAGAGTGTTAAATAGCGTTAGGTTCGACATGAAATTAGCTACTCTGACCAGCAGTTGAACCGCATTAATATTCATATTAGTCAAAAGGAATGTCATTTAAAATATGTAGAGTGTTGAAGCGTGTTCAAATAAACATGAGGTCAGTCATACTATTCAGCGGTGGAACATAAAACATCCCCGTATAGGTCAAAAGGAAGTGAAACCACTTCCCCTTGAACATGATAGTAAAATTTGAAAATAATAATAGGGAGGATATGATAACATCGACCTATTAGGGGTTTAAATGGCAAGCAATAAAGTGGAAACACATAGAGAGACACAACTATAATATCCGGTATGTGTGTCTCTATATCCAGAAATGCAATGGTCTATGGAGACATGAAGGGAGAAAATAGAAAAGTAGAGTCATATGTGAACACCATCAGAAGATGTTTGACTCTGTGGAAACAAGGATCGGAACTATGAAATCGTCGTGTGTATAAGCACTGTTGTTGGTAAAACTTAATGGATGTTTTAACTCATGATATGCCAGTGCATATACAGATAAGTCTATGGAGATAGAGGCAAAGTGAAATCAAATCGCAACAAATCTATGTGCACAAATATAATAAAGTAATTGTGACTAACGTTGACTACAGTTTTTTTTATAAATGTGTTATTTCATTTCGCTATGTCACTGAGATTATATTTTTTATTTTTTTTTATTGGTGTAATATGCTCCAAATATTTAATATGACTGTATACAGACATATCTATATATGCTACCTCCAGACAGATAATGATTTATTATGATTGTAATCATGTATATATAGTCTCATATATGTTCCTATTGTGATCATATTGATGACCACAGATGAGAGAAATATATAGTGACATCTATTAAATATATTATTTATCATTATTTTATCTGTGTGGGGGGGGCACTTTTGAACTAAAAAAGTATATATATAAGGTGGGGCTGGATGATCAAAACCACTTATAAATAGCCTGTATATCAGTCATAATAATAGGAAACGTCCCATTCGAAGTTTAAGTCAAAGGAAATTCTGGTGTTTAAAGAAAAAATCCAAAAAACTTAATGTTTACATAAAAGATGGAATTTGTCTCCTCCCCTTGTGGGCATAGCTATTTTCTCTACTCCTTGAATAAATAGACTGGAAACATCTTTGTGGTGTGTGAAAATCCAGTGCTTGGCTACATTTGTTAATTTGTCTTTTGTTATGTCATATAAATGATCGTGTAGGCGATCTTTGAGTCGCCGTGTTGTGCGGCCAACGTACTGGACTTGGCATATGTCACAAGTAATGACATACACCAAGAACTGTGTGTTGCAATTGATGAAAGAAGAGATTTTAAAGTTTTTACCATTAGTGCATGAGTGTATATTTTTATCCACTTTGATATGGTGGCAATAATTGCAGCCCGTCTTCCCACATCTATAATTTCCTGTGAAATTCAACCAGTTTGTTTTATTACGTTTTTTTGGGAACAAACTCGGTGATAGAGAGTTTCCCAAAGTAGGTGCTCTCCGTGAGACCACTTTTATACCTCCAGAGAGGATTTTACTGTAAATAGGGTCATTAAATAGGATGGGAAGGTACCTATTTATGATATTTTTTACTTTTTTTAAATCCAAACTATAGGGCGTGGAGAAAACCGGAATTGAGATATCACTTGGGAATTTCTTGGATGGATTTTTGCTCCTTTTTGGTGTGTTCTCTTTTAAAAGGGTATGCCAAGGTATACTGCTAACTGTACCAAGTGTCTTTGTGATGAGGGAAGCAGAGTACCCACGGTCTTTGAAGCGCTGTGCCATCTCCTGCGATTCTGCATAGAAGTATTCAGGTGTGCTGCACAGACGTTTCAGCCTGACCATGTGGTACTCCCCTAATGGTATGTTTGGGGTGCGCAGAGTCGGCTCTGAGTATGGTGTTTCCTGCTGTGGGCTTTCTGTAAAGGCTGGTGTGAATCATGTCCCTGGTTCCTATTAATTTAACATCAAGAAAAACTATATCATTGATTTCCAAATTTCCAGTAAATTTGAGATTAAGGTTGTTATCATTGAAGTAGGAAAGCCATATGTTAATGTCAGCATGGGCATCAGACGTGATGAACAAGAGATCGTCAATGAAATGACAGAAAAATACAGTGTCCTGTCGGCGGGGACTATCACATCCAAAGATGCGGGACCTCTCCTACCAACCTATGAAAAGGTTGGCTAATGAGGGTGAAAACTTTGCCCCCATAGAGGCCCCGCATCTCTGGAGGTAGTAGTCCCCGTCGAACATGAAGAAATTGTGGGTGAGTAGGTATTCCAATGCTTGTAAAATAAAATCTTGTGACACTATGGAGAACTCGCCGGACCTTTTTAGAAACCAGGCTACAGCTTGCAAGCCTAAGTGATGTGGGATACTGGAATACAAACTAGAAACATCACAAGTGATCCATCTGTAGTTTTCTTTCCATTTGAAACCTTGGAGTTTGCTTAATAGATGTTTAGTATCTCTCAAGTAGCCCGGCAGCTCAACAGTCAAAGGTTGTAACTGTGAGTCTACCCACTCCCCCAGCTTTTCATTCAATGAGCCCATACCAGCGACAATGGGCCGACCTGTCAAGGGATTGAGACCCTTGTGGACTTTGGGTAAATGGTGGAAAATTGGCGTAATGGGATGTTCGGTTATGAATGATTCTTTATCATGAGGAGAGAATAAACCAACCTGTATAGCCCTATCCAATAGGGCAGACAATTTGGTTTTAAAAGTGGAAGTGGGGTTGCTACGGAGTTTTTCTGATATGTACATGAATCTGATAATTGATGTACGACCTCCTCTCTATACGTTTCTGCATCCAATACTACCACAACACCCCCTATGTCTGCGTTTTTAATCACAATACTGTCATCTGCTGTCAATGCTTTAAATGCCACCCGTTCATTTGGGGTTAAGTTGTCCTGCATTGACTTCTTTTGACAATTGTGAGCTAGGCGAGTCAATTCACCCTCCACTATTTTCTGGAATAAGTCTAAATCCTTCCCCCTGGATGCTACCGGGTAGAAATCTGATTTAGATTTAGGTAAAAATTTGTCACGCGTATCCGGGGGGTCCATGGGGGGAGGATCTGACTCTATGGCTAAATCAGTCAAATTATTAAAAGCACAAACATCAGTAAACATTAAAGGTGAAGGAGGTGTCTCACCTTCATCGCAAATGGCAGGAGAACCGATCGATTCCTCTAAAGATGAAAAATAATGTTTTCTAAGAGTGAGATTCCGAGAGAACTTGTTCACATCTAAGATGGTTTTAAATAAATCAAAATGTTGATGAGGACAAAAGTTTAAACCTCTTGCTAGGAGTTTAATTTCATCTTCTTTGAGAGGTCTTTTAGAAATGTTCATCACGCTGTGTGTTATTTTTTTGTTTTGCCCCGCAGACTGTATTGAGTATTGCTTGAGGCGTTGGTGTTTCCTGCCACCTCTCCTGGTTTTCTTATGTTGGAAGTTTTCTTCTTCTTGGAGTGACCGGACCTGTGAGGGTTTCCAGTGTGTCTTTGTGCACCTGTTTTTGTTGTCTCTGTTGATTCTTCAGAGCGATCAAAGGAGGAATCGGATGCGGTGTAAGCAGAAGTGTCATTGACAGATAAACTTTCTTGGTCAGAAAAACTGACCTGTTTTCCTCGATTCCTTCGTGATTTCTTTGGAGTGAATGGAGGTTTCCTCCATGTGTAGACTTTATTGCTTTCGTAGTCGTCTTTGTCTCTGGCTAATTTGCCATTTTTGCTATCAATCACAGATTTCTCCATTTTATCCAGTTTTTTATTCAACCGTTCATCCAGATCTGAAAAGCCAGGATTACTTTGTAAACTTGTAAGCTCTTTTTGTATCAGAGACATTTCTGTTTGGAGCACTTCCGCTTCTTTTTTCTTTGAAGAGATGAGGATGTTCATTAATTTGAATGAGCACATATCCAGTGTGTCAGTCCATTCTTTTTTAAGTGTATCATCTGTATCAATATTGTATAAAGTCCTAGGTGAGATTCCTGTGCCGGTGGAGATGATTGTAGCAATAATCCAGAATGCAGTTGCAAGACAAAGGGGGTGTTGTGGTAGTATTGGATGCAGAAACGTATAGAGAGGAGGCCCTAGGCATACCCTTTTAAAAGAGAACACACCAAAAAGGAACAAAAATCCATCCAAGAAATTCCCAAGTGATATCCCAATTCCGGTTTTCTCCACGCCCTATAGTTTAGATATAAAAAAAATAAAAAATATCATAAATAGGTACCTTCCCATCCTATTTAATGACCCTATTTACAGTAAAATCCTCTCTGGAGGTATAAAAGTGGTCTCACGGAGAGCACCTACTTTGGGAAACTCTCTATCACCGAGTTTGTTCCCAAAAAAACTTAATAAAACAAACTTGTTGAATTTCACAGGAAATTATAGATGTGGGAAGACGGGCTGCAATTATTGCCACCATATCAAAGTGGATAAAAATATACACTCATGCACTAATGGTAAAAACTTTAAAATCTCTTCTTTCATCAATTGCAACACACAGTTCTTGGTGTATGTCATTACTTGTGACATATGCCAAGTCCAGTACGTTGGCCGCACAACACGGCGACTCAAAGATCGCCTACACGATCATTTATATGACATAACAAAAGACAAATTAACAAATGTAGCCAAGCACTGGATTTTCACACACCACAAAGATGTTTCCAGTCTATTTATTCAAGGAGTAGACAAAATAGCTATGCCCACAAGGGGAGGAGACAAATTCCATCTTTTATGTAAACATGAAATTTTTTGGATTTTTTTCTTTAAACACCAGAATTCCCCCTGGCTTAAACTTCGAATGGGACTTTTCCTATTATTATGACTGATATACAGGCTATTTATAAGTGGTTTTGATCATCCAGCCCCACCTTATATATATACTTTTTTAGTTCAAAAGTGCCCCCCCCACACAGATAAAATTATGATAAATAATATATTTAATAGATGTCACTATATATTTCTCTCATCTGTGGTCATCAATATGATCACAATAGGAACATATATGAGACTATATATACATGATTACAATCATAATAAATCATTATCTGTGTGGAGGTAGCATATATAGATATGTCTGTATACAGTCATATTAAATATTTGGAGCATATTACATCAATATATAAAAATAAAAAATATAATCTCAGTGACATAGCGAAATGAAATAACACATTTATAAAAAAAACTGTAGTCAACGTTAGTCACAATTACTTTATTATATTTGTGCACATAGATTTGTTGCGATTTGATTTTACTTTGCCTCTATCTCCATAGACTTATCTGTATATGCACTGGCATATCATGAGTTAAAACATCCAGTAAGTTTTACCAACAACAGTGCTTATACACACGACGATTTCATAGTTCCGATCCTTGTTTCCACAGTGTCAAACATCTTCTGATGGTGTTCACATATGACTCTACTTTTCTATTTTCTCCCTTCATGTCTCCATAGACCATTGCATTTCTGGATATAGAGACACACATACTGGATATTATAGTTGTGTCTCTCTATGTGTTTTCACTTTATTGCTTGCCATTTAAACCCCTAATAGGTCGATGTTATCATATCCTCCCTATTATTATTTTCAAATTTTACTATCATGTTCAAGGGGAAGTGGTTTCACTTCCTTTTGACCTATACGGGGATGTTTGTAGTTCCACCGCTGAATAGTATGACTGACTTCATGTTTATTTGAACTCGCTTCAACACTCTACATATTTTAAATGACATTCCTTTTGACTAATATGAATATTAATGCGGTTCAACTGCTGGTCAGATTAGCTAATTTCATGTCGAACCTAACGCTATTTAACACTCTAGACACCCCTAATAAATTTCACTATAGTTTGACATAGCGACAAAAAGGTTTGATAAATATTAATAAAAACATCAATATAAACTAAATTAACAAACAAAAATAAAACTACTCATATTTTATTTATCATATCAATGGAAACAGATTCAATTTTTCATGACATGAATTAATCTGTGAGAGTTCCCCCCCTTTACTTTCCCTGCCATCTTTCACTCTGGGAATCCGCCATCAAGTTTGGTTCTTTTTTACTTTTTATTAAACTTCTTATCCCTCCTCCTGGAAATTTATTACCAAATTTGACAAATAATTTTTAGCGAGCATTCCCTTGATTGATGGTTTAGACTTAGAACTACACATTCATTTCTATAGACCTTTCAGATGGTTCTTCATTCAGCCAATATGTATATGGTAGCTGAAATATGCCTCTCTTACTCTCTATAGACAATTGTAGTCCTAATGAGCAAGATCTTTATGTGTATGTGTGTGCAGGAGTTCTTTGACATAGAAGCCGATTTGTTTCAGCTGAAACGAACCTTCCCACACCCATATATACACACACTTGCACGTACGCACAGCTCTGTGCGTGTCAATTTTTTTGTAACATTTTGTAATGTAGGTTTCAAACTAAATATGATTTAGTTTTGTCATGAACATAGTTTTATATCCCATTAAATGTTTTTTTTTCTTATCACAGCACTATCGCTTTTCGGTAGAAGCTCTTCACATTATATTTTGTTTCTTCTTGATTTTGTTTGTTTAGAAGAAATGCTTCATTCTCAGAAACTACGAAAAGTTGTTATTGTATGTTAACAAGATACTGGAGTAAACATAAACAACAAATGTATATTTAAAAAGAACTTTTTGATACAATTATATAACTTTTACTATAAATAGCGGAGACATGTATCCACTGACTGTTTTCTCTGTGTATTTTCCTTCCCTTTCCTTTTTACGTGATCAGGTACTCTTTACGACATAAATGATATTAAAAATAATGTCAATTTTACGTACCTTCATATGCGGTCTAGCCACAAATGTCATTTATCACATCTATCACGTACACAAGCCTAGCTCTTGATTTCTTTAAATACACACCACCATTTATTTCATTCTAGTTTATTCTCATTTATCTTGTTATTTTATTCATTCATGACACTAATAAAATTCATATAAAATTCCTTTTATCACCTGTTACAATCAATTTATGTTTGTATCACCAAATTTACACCCATTCTGTGGTCTCTTCACTCATAATTGACTTCAGCATTCATTACAATTATATTTTGGAATTTTTATTTCAAATTTTTTATATAATATATTTTATTACTCTTATTCACAAATAATTTTTATGCACTTTTTTACAGTAAACAATTTTGACACCTTCACATTCATCTCTTCTGCTCACACATATACACTTTATATGCATAGTGACTTTCAAGATTTAAATGCTCACTCACACTCACATTCCCCACAGCTGAATTTCAGCTACTTCATGTTGTTGCATTGATTACTTGGTCACGTGATCAATAATAGTATATATGTGGTCTGATTTTCTATTATCATTAGCTATGAGTAAGCACTTGGACAAGTGTGAAACGCATTGGCCTATGATCTGTACACTCTGTCTATGATGTCCTGTATCTGATGTGTTCCTGATTTTAAAATAAAGAAACTTGGATTATTACTTCCTGGAGTGCGGCTGTCCAGATCTTCTCGTTTGCATATTATCCCGGCACCGTGGTTGTTATGGTGTCAGGATGATTGAAGTGCAATATTTCTATTATTACATTGTAATATAAAATGAAATCATTCAACTCACCATAATGCTGAATCAGTGGTATCCCTGAGCGTGCCACCTGCCACGTCGCCTGACACCAGCCATCCGTCCTTGCATCAGGTGTCCCAGCAGAGTCCATCCTTGCATCAGATGTCCCCAGCGGAGCCCCCCCTTACATCAGATGTCCCCAGCAGAGCCCCCCTTACATCAGGTGTCCCCAGCGGAGCCCCCCTTACATCAGGTGTCCCCAGCGGAGCCCCCTTTACATCAGGTGTCCCCAGCGGAGCCCCCCTTACATCAGATGTCTCCAGCTGTGCCCCCCTTACATCAGATGTCCCCAGCGGAGCCCCCCCTTACATCAAATGTCCCCAGCGGAGCCCCCCCTTACCACAGATGTCCCCAGCGGAGCCCCCCTTACAGCGGAGCCCCCCTTACATCAGGTGTCCCCAGCGGAGCCCCCCCTTACATCAGGTGTCCCCAGCGGAGCCCCCCTTACATCAGGTGTCCCCAGCGGAGCCCCCCCTTACATCAGATGTCCCCAGCAGAGCCCCCCGCTCACATCAGGAGTCCCCAGAGGAGCCCCCCTCATACCAGGAGTCCCCAGCGGAGCCCCCCTCACATCAGGAGTCCCCAGCGGAGCCCCCCTCACAGGAGTCCCCAGCGGAGCCCCCCTCACATCAGGAGTCCCCAGTGGAGCCCCCCTCACATCAGGAGTCCCCAGCGGAGCCCCCCTCACATCAGGAGTCTCCAACGGAGCCCCCCTCACACCAGGAGTCCCCAGTGGAGCCCCCCTCACATCAGGAGTCCCCAGCGGAGCCCCCCCTCACATCAGGAGTCCCCAGCGGAGCCCTCCTCACATCAGGAGTCCCCAGCGATGAATCTGCCGCCATTACAGAAGGCCAAGGGGGAACAACATAATGTCTCCGCCGGCCGCGTAGTTACAATAGAACCACCGCCCACCGCCGCCCCTTTCCATAACAGACTGGCAGCAGGGAGGAGTGGGGCGGAGCGGGGATAGGCGGAGCAGGGCGGGGGTGGGCGGAGTGCGGCGGTGGGCGGCGCCGCAGCAGCTCGGTTTCTATTGAAGCCATCCAGCTCCATTCCACTTCTGGTCTTCTCAAAAATGGCGGCCGGCAGAGCTTTCTTTTGGTGGTATTTGATCACCTCTGTGTTTATTTTTTGCGCTATAAACAAACAAAAAAAAAACAATTTTGAAAAAAAAAAATTATTTTCTGCTATCAAACATATCCAATAAAAAAATATAAAAAATCTAATTTCTTCATCGGTTTAGGTCAATATGTATTCTGCTACATATTTTTGGTAAAAAAAAAAATCCCATTAAGGCCTGGTTCACACCGATGCAGGTTGCAGTTTGCATATTCCAGAAACCCTGGACCTTTCCATAAAATGCACAGATGTGAACATGACCCATAAGAATCCATGTTAAATGGACTGTAGTGTAAAAAATGCATAGGTGTGAACCAGGCCATAGCGTACAGAAGTACCTTGGATTACGAGCATAATCCATTCCAGAAGAATGCTTGTAATCCAAAGCGAGTTTCTCCAAAGGAATCAGTGGAAACTCAGATAATTTGTTCCACTGTCACTGCTAGTGTATGCAGTACCGCATGTGGCCAGAGGTGGGGGGGGGTGCCGGAGACATTCGGGAACAAGTGTTTCCGAGTGGCTCCGAGTGTCTCTGGCGCCCCCGCACCTCTGGCCACATGCAGTACTGCACACCCCAGAGGCTTGAATCTTGCTTGTCTTGAGAGACAACGCTTGCAAATCGAGTCAGGATGTTTTTTTAAAAACACAGCTCATATTGCAAAACGCTTGTAAACCGCGTTACTCGCAATCCGAGGTTTTACTGTATATTGATTGGTTTGCACAAAAGTTATAGCATCTACAAACGATGGGTTATATACTGGAGGTTTTTGTTTTTTTATGATAGCATTGGCCGCAATAAACAACTTATAGCGGGACTGTGATATTGCGGCGGTCAATCTGACACTTTTGAGACTTTGGGGGAACCACTGACACTAATACAGTGATCAGTGGTTAAAATATGCACTGTCACTGTACTAATGACACTGGCTGGGAAGGGGTTACACATCTAGGGCGATCAAAGGGTTAAATATGTGCCTAACAAGTGTTTTTGTGTACACTGTGTGCTGCTTCCACTAAGGGAAAGAAAATCCATCACCTCCCCGCTGACAGGACAGAGCTGTGCCTTGTTTACATATGTATACATATGCAGAGCTCCGTCCAGCCCATAGCTTCCAACTGTCCCTGATTTCAAGGGACTGTCCCTGATTTGGAGCAATGTCCCTCTGTCCCTCATTCCTCCTCATTTGTCCCTCATTTTGGTCTGATCTATATAGATGTATATAAAATGCACTTTTTATCTTTCAAAAAGCGTTTTCCAGCGCTAAACTTTTCATCTGATTTCTAAATCGCTGCATTTGTAAATTCCAATAGCCAATATAAAGGAATAGTAGTGGTAAAAAAAAAGCACTTGTGGGTTTAACTGATCTTGTTTTTTTTGTACAATTCTCCTTTAAGGGGGCGTGGCAAGGGGTGTGTCCTATGCCTGCATACTTTTGCTGATAGGTGTCCCTCATTCCCATCTCAAAAAGTTGGGAGGTATGCAGCAGCCTCCCTCCTTGACGATCAGGAGGTGCCAGCAGACATCCATTTTCCACCGGTCGGCAAGTGGTTATACTAAAAATCAAAACTTTCTTTTCTCATTTTCGATACAGTAAAGGATGTTTTTCATTGGGGAGATTTCCCTTCATTTCCTGTCCCATAGCCAAAACAGGAAGTGAGAGGAAATCCCTCCAAAGTGACAGAATCCCTGTCTGTCACAGAACTAGTGTCCCCCCCCCCCCCACTGGAAGATTTCCCTTTTATTCCTGTTCTGGTGACAACCCAACATTTTTGGATTTTCTTTCACTTTCAGTGATGATTGGATAAACAGGACAAATAATGAGGATTAATCTCCCTAAATGGGGACAGCAATAAAAACTTGACAGGGGCTGTAATCCATCTTCACTCCAAAATCAATAGAAAAAAAAAAGTTTGTCATAGTTAAACATTTACAATCCTTTAACAATTTGGTATGGTCCATTTCAAGTGAACTAGTTGGTTCACTAACTATAGAGTAAAAAATAGAAGGGGCACAGAGAGCAGACAGTGATGGGAAGGATTTGGGTTTGGTGTCACTTTAAGTTCCACTAAATAAAAGGAGTTTGAGATTTACAGAAGTAGAAGCTGGCTGACCTCAGGCTGACAGCAGATGGTGAGTGGGTGGCATCCCTGGGTATCAGGTAAGGGGTCGGGTCCCTGGGGCAGCCACAATGCTCTTCACTTGGTTTCTGCAGCATTTTGTGATTGGGGTGCAGTGGTGGCCCGTTCATTAGGGACGCACCCCCTGTCCATGCGTCCGGCCCCCTGATCTACATCCAGGGCGCTAGACCATGGATTCCAATAGGGGGGGTGTTTTTTTCTTTAAGCACCTGATTAGAGCCAGAGGCTCTAATAGGCTTCAAAAAAGGGTGGGCTTGTGGCGCAGAGCACTGCGCTCCAAGCCCACCCAATTGTGTGATAATGGCGAATGGATATTCGCTATTCTCACGCTGATTCTCCTCCCGGCCAATCAGGAAGCGGGTCGTGAGACCCGTTTACCGATTGGCCAAAAGGAGAAGCATTGTTATTGGCCAAGGGGGAGGAGGAGGGAGGAGACACGCAGCTGGGGGAGAAGCAAGGGGAAGACTGACGGACCCTCCAGCCGCTACTCCAGAGATGGACCACCATCCAGCACTCCCTGTCTCGAGGACAGGAGATCGGAGTCTGGGCAGGACAGAGGTAAGAAAACCGTCCGTCTACCGCGGCGGAGGGTGTTTCCGGCGTTGGTTTGCCCCCCCAAATTATCAAGCACCAGCCGACACTGTTGGGGTGTAAGGGCTCCTGTGCCTCAGACTGTGGGGGGTGCCAGACTTGAAAACCCTGGGTGATTCTCTGTGAACCTCTCAATATCTCGGCTATGTGTCCTTCAATGAAGATAATGCATTTTTACATCTGTCTGTGTTACTGCGAGGGAGATTTCTCCTCACTTCCTGTCGTAGGGACATTCTTTTTACCAGACAGAAAGTGAAAGAATCTCTCTAATGCCGCGTACACACGAGCGAACTTTCCGGCATACTTGGTCCGGCGGACCAGAGTCCGCCGCACAATCCGATCGTGTGTAGGCTCCCGCTGACTCTTTTTTCCCAAAAGTCCGCCGGACCTAGATTTGAAGCATGTTTCAAATCTTTCCGTCGTAAGTCCCCCGGACTCAGTTTCTGACGGAAAGCCCATTCGTCTGTATACTGGTCCGACGGACCAGATACGACGCAAGGGCAGGGTACTGCATCTCGCGCTCGCTGCAATAGGAAAAACAAATTTTCCTATTGCGGCAAGCGCGGGGCATACCAGGCCCTTAGGTCTGGTATGGATTTTAAGGGGAACCCCCTACGATGAAAAAACAGCTTGGGGTCCCCCCCCCAAAATCCATACCAGACCCCGATCCGAGCACGCAGCTGGGCCGGTCAGGAAAGGGGGTGGGGACGAACGAGCACCCCCCCTCCTGAACCGTACCAGGCCGCATGCCCTCAACATGGGGGGTGGGTGCATTGGGGGAGGGGGCGCCCTGCGGGGCCCCCTCACCACAAAGCACCTTGTCCCCATGTTGATGAGGACAAGGGCCTCTTCCCGACAACCCTGGCCGTTGGTTGTCGGGGTCTGCGGGCAGGGGGCTTATTGGAATCCGGGAGCCCCCTATAATAAGAGGGCCCCCAGATCCCGGCCCCCCACCCTATGTGAATGAGTATGGGGTACATGGTACCCCTACCCATTTACCTAGGGAAAAAGTGTTAATAATAAAACAAACTACACAGGTTTTTAAACTAATTTATTAGACAGCTCCGGGGGGTCTTCTTCCGGCTTCGGGGGTCCCTCCGGTTCCTCTTCTCCCAGCGTCCGGTTGGTTCTTCAACGCTCTCTCTCTGGCCTCTTCTCCCAGTGTTCCAGTTCTTCTGCCGGCTCCTCCGCTATCTTCATGCCGCTCATCCCGCTTTTGTTAGCGGGGGCCCAGACTTCTAGCTTCTGGGCTTCTTCTCTTCTTCCGATGTTGACACGACGGTCTCTCCGGCTGGAATGCTCTCTGAGCGTACCGATGTGACTTATATAGGCGGAGACCCCGCTCCCTTATGCCGTCACAGTCCCTGGGCATGCTGGGACTGTGACGGTTTAGGGGGGGCGTAGTCAACCTCACCGGTGACCACGCCCCCCTAGACCGTCACAGTCCCAGCATGCCCAGGGACTGTGACGGCATAAGGGGGCGGGGTCTCCACCTATATAAGTCACATCGGAGCGCTCAGAGAGCATTCCAGCCGGAGAGACCGTCGTGTCAACATCGGAAGAAGCCAAGAAGGCCAAAAGTCAGAAGTCCGGGCCCCCGCTAATAAAAGAGCGGCATTAAGATAGCGGAGGAGCCGGCAGAAGAACTGGAACACCGGGAGAAGAGGCCAGAGAGAGCAGAGAAGAACAAACCAGACGCCGGGAGAAGAGGAACCGGAGGGACCCTCGAAGTCGGAAGAAGACCCCGGAACGGTCTAATAAATTACTTTAAAAACCTGTGTAGTGTGTTTTATTATTGACACTTTTTTCCTAGGTAAATGGGTAGGGGTACCATGTACCCCATACTCATTCACATAGGGTGGGGGCCGGGATCTGGGGGCCCTCTTATTATAGGGGGCTCCCGGATTCCGATAAGCCCCCCGCCCGCAGACCCCGACAACTAACGGCCAGGGTTGTCGGGAAGAGGCCCTTGTCCTCATCAACATGGGGACAAGGTTCTTTGTGGTGGTGGGGGGGGCCCCGCAGGGCGCCCCCTCCCCCAAAGCACCCACCCCCCATGTTGAGGGCATGCAGCCTGGTACGGTTCAGGAGGGGGGGGGGCGCTGGTTCGTCCCCACCCCATTTCCTGACCGGCCGGGCTGCGTACTCGGATTGGGGTCTGGTATGGATTTTGGGGGGTACCCCACACCGTTTTTTCGGCGTAGGGGGTTCCCCTTAAAATCCATACCAGACCTAAGGGCTTGGTATGCCCCGCGACGGGGATCACAAGGTGTCAATCTCGCAGATAAAAGCGGCGAGATTCACTTCCTTTTCTAGTCCCGTCGTACCAGAGTCACGTTCAAAATGAACAAACTTGTCCGCGTGTGGGCAAGTCCGTTCATTCTGAAAGTCCGCCGTAACTCCGGCGAAAGTCCGTCGGAAAGACGGGCGGACCTAGCCTGCCAGAAAGTCAGGTCGTGTGTAGGCAAGTCCGTCCGTTCAGAAAGTCCGGCGGGAAGAACATCGGACCAAGTCTGCCGGAAAGTCCGCTCGTGTGTACGCGGCATAAGGCGTCTTTCACATTGGCAGTACTACTTACCACCCTCTGAAAAGCAGTTTGCGTAGATCGATTTTCAGAGGGCAGTATAGCTGGGGTTTAGGAGGTGTTCAGGGGGGGCTACTGCTGCCTCCTGAACTTTTTTTTATTTTTCTATACTTTTATTTTTAAATTGGCAAATGGTAGACATGCGCACTGACAAAAAAATTGTTTGTTTTCGTTTCATTTGTTTTTTTTTGAAAATTTGAAAAACTGAAAATTCGGAAAAACTAATTTCGAATTAAAAATTTTAAAAAAGAAAGAAAATCAGTAAAATTCAAAATAATAACTAACTATTAAATTATAGGTATTGGAATTTCCTTTCAAATTTGGCTGTTTGTGAACGTAACGAATACAAATTTATCTGAAGTTCCGAATTATCTGAAATAACGAATGCCGCATCTAAACAAATGGTATGGAACAAATTAATACTAAATAATAAAAAGGTTTTATTATTATTATTGTTATTTTATTATTAGATTGTTACGTTCTATTTGTTTATATACAGCATTCGTTATTTCAGATAATTAGTAACTTCTGATAAATTCGTACTCGTTACGCTCACTAACAGCTAAATTTGAAAGGAAATTCCAATACCTATAATTTAATATTCATTATTAGTTATTTCAGATTTTCAGATTTTCATTCTTTTGAATTTTCAGATTTGCATTCTTATTCTTGGATTTTCAAATTTCCTAATTTTCGCAAATATGAAAATTCGGAAATTCGTAATTTCGGAAATTGAAAAATTCCGAAATTTCAGAATTAACGAATTTGTCAAAATTTGTTAAAAAACTAATTCAGAACTTAACGAATTGCACATGTCTAGCAAATGGCAATTCTACATTGCAAGACTTGAAACTGCAAACTGCAGTGTTCAGTTGCGGTGCGGCCCCCGAATGAAGCCAATGGGATCGTTTGGCGGGCGGTACTATCTGTCATACTCTGCACTCTGAGTTAAAAATGCCACAACATACAGGTGCATGTCAAATATATTGGAATATTATCAAAAAGTTCATTTATTTCAGTAATTCAATTAAAAAAAAGTAAAACTTGTATATTTTATCTAGATGCGTTACACGCAGAGTTGATTTATTTCAAGCATTTCTTTAAAAAAAAAAAAACATTTTTGATGATTTTGGCTTACAGATAGTGAAATCCCAAAATTCAGTATCTCAGAAAATTGGAATATTACATAAGACAAATTAAAAAAAGGATTATTAATACAGAAATGTTGGGTTACTGGAAAGTATGTCCATGTACAGTATAGTATGCACTCAATACTTAGTTGGGGCTCCTTTTGCATGAATTACTACATCAATGCGGCGTGGCATGGAGGTGATCAGCCTGTGGCACTGCTGAGGTGTTAAGGAAGTCCAGGTTGCTTTGATAGCGGCCTTCAGCTCGTCTGCAATGTTGGGTCTGGTGTCTCTCATCTTCCTCTTGACAATACCCCACAGATTCTCTATGGGGTTTAGGTCAGGCCAATTTGCTGGCCAATCAAACACAGTGATACCATGATCATTAACCACTTCAATACCGGGCACTTATACACCTTCCTGCCCAGGCCAATGTTCAGCTTTCAGCTCTGTCGCACTTTGAATGACAATTGCGCGGTCATACAACACTGTACCCAAACTTTTTTTTTTTTTCATTTTGTTCCCACAAATAGAGCTTTCTTTTGGTGGCATTTGATCACCTCTGTAGTTTTTATTTTCTGCTAAACAAATAAAAAAAAGACCGAAAATTAAAAAAAAAATGTTTTTTTGTTTCTGTTACAAAACTTTGTAAATAAGTAAGTCTTCTCCTTCACTGATGGGGCTGCACTGACGGGCACTGATGAGGTGGCACCAATGAGGTGGCACTGAAAGGGGGCACAGGTGGGCACTGATAGGCGGCACTGATGTACACTAATTGATAGTACAGATGGATGCCAATCAGTGCCAAACAAAAATGCCTGCCAATCAGTGATGGCCATTGTGGGCACTGATTGGCATCCCTGGTGGTCTAGGGTGGCATACCTGGTGGCGACATCCCTAGTGGTCCTAGTGGCATCCCTGGTGGTCCAGAGTGGGTATTCTGGGGGGCTGCGCTGATAATCAGCGCAGACCCCCCCTGTCAGAGGAGCAGCCGATCGTCTCTCCTCTACTCGCGTCTGACAGACGCAAGTGAGGAAAAGCCGATCAACGGCTCTTCCTGTTTAAACCGTGATCAGAGACTCTTTACCTAGATCGGTGTTGCGGTGTGTCAGACTGACACACTGCAACGACGATCGGCGCAGGTATTGGTACTTTTGGCAGTGTGGGCAGGTGCCAAATCCTGCTGGAAAATGAAATCAGCATCTCCATAAAGCTGGTCAGCAGAGGGAAGCATGAAGTGCTCTAGAATTTCCTGGTAGAGGGCTGCGCTGACTTTCTACTTGATAGAACACAGCGGACCAACACCAGCAGATGACATGGCTCCCCAAATCATCACTGACTGTGAAAACTTCACACTGGACCTCATGCAACTTGGATTCTGTGCCCCTCCAGACTGTCGGACCTTGATCTTCAAACGAAATGCAAAATTTTCCACAGTCTGTTATGATGCAGTTAGGCCTGGTTCACACTTATGTGTTTTATTTTTTTCCAGTGCTTTTTGCAGAAACACACTACAGTCCATTTAACATGGTTCCCTATGGGACACGTTTACATCTATGCTTTTTTTCAGCCAATCCGTTTTTGAAAATGGTCAGGGACTTTAAAAGCAAAAAGGTGCGTTTTTGGCTCAATAGACTTCAATGGAGAAGCTGCAGAAAAGCATGTAGTGCGTTTTTTGCCACAATTTGTGTATTTTAATCTGCCCAACAACAAATTGGCCAAAAAAACAAAAAAAAACAAAAGCATTAAAAAAAAAAAATGCATCAAATGTGGGATAAATGCATGTGTAAAGACACAAAACACTGCAAAAGCAGATCAAAAGCAAACTGCATAGGTGTGAACCTTCAAGAGTTCTAATTCTTCCCAACTCTATCTTAAATAAAATAAACACTGTGGATATGAACATGCTTTAACCGCTTCAGCCCCGGAAGATTTTACTCCCTTCCTAACCAGAGCACTTTTTGCGATTCGGCACTGCGTCGCTTTAACTGACAATTGCGCGCTCACGTTGCACCCAAACAAAATTGGCGTCCTTTTTTCCCACAAATAGAGCTTTCTTTTGGTGGCATTTGATCACCTCTGCGGTTTTTATTTTTTGCGCTATAAACAAAAAAAAAAAAAAAAACGTCAATTTTTGCTATAATAACTATCTCCATTTTTTTTTTGAAAAGCAAATTTTTTCTCAGTTTAGTCCGATATGTATTCTTCTACATATTTTTGGTAATAAAAAAAAAATCGCAATAAGCATATATTTATTGGTTTGCGCAAAAGTTATAGCGTTGACAAAATAGGGGATAGGTTTATAACATTTTATTTATTTTTTTACTAGTAATGGCGGCGATCTGCGATTTTTATCATGACTGCGACATAATGGCGGACACATCGAACAATTCTGACACATTTTTGGGACCATTGGCATTTATACAGCGATCAGTGCTATAAAAATGAATTGATTACTGTAAAAATGTCACTGGCAGGGAAGGGGTTAACACTAGGGGGCGATCAAGGGGTTAACTGTGTGCCCTATGTGTGTGTTCTAACTGAAGGGGGGAGGGGACTTGCTAGGGGAGGAGATAGATCGGTGTTCATACCTTGTATAAACACACAATCTGTCTCTTCTCCCCTCAGAAAACCGGGATTTCTGTGTTTACACACAGAGATCCCGGTTCTCGCCGTGTCACGAGCGATCGCGGGAGCCCGGCGGTCATCAGCGGGCGTGCGCCTCTAGTGGCCACCAGAAGAAGCGACGTAACATGACGGCGATTCGCGCAGCCGAGCTATGTTGCCGCAGTACAACTGCGGCGGCGGGTCGGCAAGCAGTTAATGGGCACAGACAGACAAAGACACCTTCATTTTAAAGTGACCCTGTATGAAACAGAATATGGAGGCTGCCATTGCAGACCTTTCCTTGGAAAAAAAAAAAAAAAATGCTCCTTTAACGTGATTGTAAAGTCTCGTTTGTGGTTGTTTTTTTTTTTTTATAAACATGTTAGTTATTCTTACCTCCTCTGTGCAATTGGTTTTGCACAGAGCAGCCCGGATCCTCCTCTTCTCGGGTTCCTCTTTGCTGCTCCTGGCCCCTCCCTCCTATCGAGTGCCGCCACAGTCAGCAGCTTCCTATGGGGGCACTGGAGCCGAGTCACAGCTCACTGTGTCCATTCAGACACAGAGACCCAGCCCCGCCCCCTCTCTCCCCTGATTGACTTTGATTAACAGCTGCGGGAGCCAATGGCGCAGCCCCTGTGTCTCAGCCAATCAGGAGCAGAGCCCCGGCTGGCTTAGACATTCGTGAGCATCGCTGCAGAGAGAGAGAAAGGGGTTCAGGTAAGTAATTGGGGGGCGCTGGGGAAACTGCTAAACACAAACGTTTTTTTTATCCTAATGCATTAAGATTAAAAAAAACCTCCTGCCTTTAACAAATCCTTTAATTCTGTGAAGTCTGCCTCAAAGCCACTATGCAGCAAATCAAAACTCCAGCTCTGCATACAAGTTCAGCATTAGTGGCTTGAAAAGTAGAGACATCAAAGTGCCAGGAAACTGCACCCATGCTTCCTTTATTGCTGGGACAGGAAACTAAATTTAAAAAAAAAAAACGATCAATATTCAGTCGGTGCGAACACAGGAGCAGTGCAGGTTCAGAGAGCATCTTCACAATTAAAATAAATGAACACACCATGCTAGGTGCTAATTATTAGTAAATAAACAGATAACATATAATATGACAACACTGTAGTCACGTTACATAACAGCCCCAATCAAGTGATAATTGTGCTAAAAAATAACGCAATCCGTGTTTCTTGGTGCTCAGACAAGGTGCCCCCCACATGGATATGAACTCACCCCTCAATATGGACCAACCATCACTAGTGTGGTCAGATAAGCGTGTGGGGGGGACCCCTGAAGATTTTCTTCAGCTGACAATTCCTGGAGTGGATATACCTCATGCAAGTAGATATGAAAGGAGGGACTTCATTGCGCAATACCGTTTAAAAAAAGGTTATTTAAAAATCTTAAAATAGCCACGTCAATAAAAAAAAAAAAACTCACATGTAAGGGTGGCTGTGGCCTGGCACCCAGTGTGAATAGCGGGTGATTTTTCTGGGAAATCGGCCCATAAACAATGGTAAACCGCTCACAATGATAGTGAATTAAGATTCACCAAAATTCACCAAATGAATATTAACATCAGCCATGGTAGCCGAATATGGTTTTTATTTTATTTTTTTTTGCTTGAGTTTTAGCTGTCAAACCAAAACTACTATTACATCACTCCGTGGCTCTTTAACCATGTGATCGGCTGTGTCCAATCACAGGTAGTCACATGTAAACAAGGAGATGCAGGTAATCGTCTCTCCTCGCCTCACACGCCTCAGCCGATCAGCAATAAATACAGTGTCACAAAACAGTGCCCACCAATGCCAGCATATAGTGCCCACCAGTGGCAGCAATCAGTGCCCACCACTACCCACAAGTGCCACCAATCAGTGCCCATTAGCGATGCCAGTCAGTGCTGGCAATTAGTGCTGCCCAACACTACTGTCGATCAATGCCCATCAGTGCCACCCAGCAATGCCCATCAGTACCGCCTATCCGTGCCGACCAGTGCCGCCAATCAGTGCTGCATATTAGTGCTTTTTGGAAAAAAATGAAAAGACACAGCAGTGATTAAATGCCACCAAAAGAAAGCTCTATTTGTGTGAATAAAATGATAACAAATTTGTTTGGGTACAGTGTAGCATGACTGCGCAATTGTCATTCAAAGTGCGACAGCGCTGAAAGCTGAAAAATGGCCTGGGCAGGAAGGGGGTGCAAGTGCCCGGTAGGCAAGTGGTTAACCGATTATTCGAAACAATAAATCGGGCAACTAATCGATTATGATAATCGTTAGTTGCAGCCCTACTGTAATGTTCAAACACTACCTGCATTGTCTGTTGCTGAAGATTGGTAGAGGTGACTTAGATATCTTCTACCTCTACTACAGACACAATCTGGCTGGTAAATTTGAATACTTACTCAAGGCTTGAATATTGTCATGAGGTGTAGACTATATCCTTGGCAGTCAAGTACTGTGGGTAAAAGGACCGCACTTACAGGGTTCTTCTCCCTGCAGAAATACTGTAAACAGGACAACCACATCATACACGGTTTGAAAACAATACTACAAGTCCCATCTTCCACCATAGAAGCACGACAGTAACTCCTTCCACCCTCGCCGTTGTAGTTCAACAGCACTTCTTCCAGCCAGGAAGCTGTACCTCTGTAGGGACCTTGACATTACCTCCGCAATGCACTGATCACAGTTGCAATGTTCAGCAGGCCTGAATGCAGAAATCGAACGAATGCCCTTTTTTCTTTTTACTAAAGTTGATGCATTTATTACATTTTTTTCCCCCCAAAAGTGAATTCTACTTTTAAAAAGCACGTAACCCCAGAACAAAAATGTAATATATTGTAGCTCACCAGTCCTTAGATGTGGTGGCCGCATTAGTTTTTCAGGCATTTTTTCCCTATACTTTCACCTGGTAATCCTGCCAGGAACCCCCACATGCTGTCACAACGTGGGGGCTCTGGGGGAAGGGTGTTTGGTCCTTAGCACCAGTCTCTCTCAACCTTTTTCAAACAGAGGAACCCTTGAAATAGTTCTCCGGTCTCGGGGAACCCCTGCTAGAAATTAGAAATCTACAATTCATGATACATTAGTGTGATGGTCAGTGGGAAAAATGGTCCTTACTCTTGTGGTCATTGGAAAGAATTACCTCCTTACAGATAGCTAAAAAGATCAATGGGATCTTGGAAACAGTGGGAACTTATATGAGAGGCAGAAATTGCCCAATGCTGAAGGAACCCCTAGCAACCTCTGGAGGAACCCTGGTTGAGAATCACTGTGTTACACCCTAAATACAGGTGTAACATGTTGCTAAAGGTGAACCAATCCCTTTACCTGCCTTGCTCGGATACAGTAGCCAGGAGTTGAACAATAGGAGCTTCACAATGATGCCAAAGCAAATGAAGCCTCATATAAACATTTTCTTAGAGTAGCCACAGTCCTGTCAAGTAAAAAGTCCAAGTAAGGTGAACCAACACTTACATGAGACCGAGTCACATCACAGGCAAGCAAAACGTAAAAATCAACCATTTTTATTCAGACATACAATTGCCAGACACAGGACATAAAGTGGGAAGTCGGAGTCTCTGTAAAATTTCCAGGGTCCACACCAACCAACTTCTCCTGAGCTGGACAAGGCCGGTGTTACCAGGGAGGAGACATGGGGTGCGGGTTCTGTAGGTAGGACATGACCACTGCTGAGATGGACAACCTGCAAGAATGCAATAAAATAGCTTTAAGGCTAAAAACGCACAATAAACATATATGCAAAGTATATTCCAACAGTGCATTACCTAAACATGGATATAAAACTTGTCTTAATGGCACACATATAGTACAGAAACATTGTGACATTTGCGGACTTGAAAAAGGACAGGATAGACTAAATCTGTTGCCTGCTGTACCTCATTAATACCGCATTCTATTGAAAACAATAGCTACTTTGAGAAGCAGAGGGGATGTTGCAGTCATTGTGCATAATATTGGGGGTCTCAACTACTAGCAAGCAGAAGTGGTGAGTTGCAGAAGTACAGAAACCTTCTGCAGGCTCATAAAGCAGTTAGTGTAGTGAAAAGCAGGGAGATTAGATAATAGGGACTGCTTAAAGAGTCAGAGGAGGCACACTAACCCTTCTCTATACTAGCGGGTGGGCAGACAGAACCTCTTGGCTTGGTCAAGGTATCTCCATCCATGTAGCAAACTGAGCATCCCAGACCCACACTGTATTCACATTTTTATTTGTAGAAACAAGATTTTATATAATAAAATCATCAGTATAAACTTTTGAAACATCAGTTAGGTAAAGCTGACCACAATCTTTATATAGCGTTGTAGTTGCCACTAGTAACAGACAATCCACCAATTCACCCCGCTGCCAGACTTCATACATCACTTGCAGAGACAATGAACAGTCTTTTGTTGGTTTTGTTTTTGTTGCTTTATTGGGGGGGTACAACTTGGTTGGGGAAAAAGGTATATGGGATGCCCATAGGATTGTTTATTTGCCATCATATTCTAAAAATCAGACACACTAGCACATAGTTGGAGCCAGAAGAGATAATGGGTATGAATCTCCTCCTGCATCTCCATGCAGATTGTTGATCCTCCTCTGCTTAACTCTTTCAGACTATTCCTTCTAAGAATTCCCCATCCAGTACCATGTAAAAGATTATTATTAATATAGGAGGGGTGAGAGGCTAACCTAGGTTATTCTGGTAGTGCCACATCCAATAAACAAGTTATAAAGCATTCAATAGCTGGATGCTGGGAGGTGTGGCTGGTCTGTGCAAAACCCCTCCTTGATAAGCCATCGTTATCATTCCTGTCTCTTTTTTTGACTTACCATCAGGGACTCCATTTGCCTCAGTATATCACTCTGGCCACCATGTTGCCTCGGAATGCAGGGGGAACCTCCTATTTGTGAGGACACGTCCACTCAATTTACGCCTACAGACCTTTTTGATGCCCACGGTGCCGTAAGAGCAGCAAACCTATCAGTATTAATATTCAATGCTATTTTGACTTCAGGTTTTTTAATGCAACCCAAGGAAACATAACAACTGTCTTACCATTCAACACTATATGAACCTCTCTTCTCTCCTTTTCTGCACCCCTGAAGAAGGATTTAACTATTTCCCGAAACGCGTTGGGTGTGAGAAGAGTTTTTCTATACACTTTACCCTATGGTGATAGTAATGAACTGTATGGATATGTGTAGGTTTCGTTAATAATTTTTAAATTTTGTCTTTAGATAAAATTTGTTTACTTTTATACTATTACATACTCCGTCATATTCTCTTAAATACATTTAAGTGCCTTTAAAGTCCACTCAGGGGAATATAGAACGTGTAAAGGATGAGGACATCACTTTTGACCGTGTAAAAGTGATGGTCCCAGAATTTCTTCTCCTCCTGCACAAACTTATTAATACTGTGGTTAAATAATGTCACATCTTCTTCCTTGAGCAAGAAGGACCCATTCCGAATAAATTCCCAAGCTGGCTCTGGTTGCTCACTGCTACTAGGCCTGAGGCCTGCAGCACCTTTCCCCGGAGGCCTAGTAGTTTAAAAGCATTCTTTTGGATGGTGGACTACTGTTTTCAGCCAGCCCAACTTGCAAATCCTGTGCCCTCAGGCCACATCGATTTGACCCAGATCCCCACAGTCTCTCCCCTGATCCAGGGCTCCTCATCATTGACCGTGTAAATGATGAAGACTTTGCTAATAACCGTGTAGAAGCAAAGTTCCCTCACAGACTTCCTGGCACTTCCAGCCCTCCACTGTGGTAACACTCAACGACCTTTCACTGCCCTGAGTCCTTGATGGAGAACTTGACTGGACCATGCGTTCCAACAGCATCACCTGCCCCTCTGCTCCAGGAGTTCTTTATTGACCACCGTGTGATGACAAAGACAATGCCAATGAAGTGTAGAGGCAAAGTTCCTTTGCAGCTCTCCCTGGGCCTGCTCCTGCAATTGGTACACCCCTCCAGATGGGGGTGCCCGCCTGCTGCTGCCTAGTATGCCATTCTCTACTTCACTCAGCCGACAACTCTCCCCAGTGGCATGTTACCTCAGCTTATATAGGAGGCCCACCACCCGGCCAATACCAGATGGGGATTGGTCAGGGCTCCCATATGAGCTGCCTGCCATGCCAGTTCTAGACCCAGCTCATCTTCCAGAATATTCTCCCTGGAAGCAGGGGAAGTGCCTCAGAACTAGAGCACAGGTGGTCACATCCACTGCTACTCTGACCACTCCCAGCCCCCCCAGATCAAAACAGACAGGCATAGCTTACAGCATAGGCCTGCCTAAATTTGCCTGTGCTGAGAGATCCTAGTAAAAATCTTACTAGCACCTACCTATTGGTAGAGGGTGCTACATTTATAATTAACATTTAATTAGAATGGTGATGTTTAGTGCTACTAAATATTCTAAAAATAAAACCAAAAGAACATTTTCCCATAACAATGTTTGGATTATTTCTTTTTTTGGAAAATGTATTATAAACATAGGGTCAAATAGAGGGATCTTTAACACCTTCACGCCGACGTGCGGCAAATATGTGGCTTGAAGGGGTTGTACCGGGGTGATGCATGCAGCTTTTTTTTTTTTTTTTTTAGAGCCGACGGTCCGCTTTCTTGTGATAATAACAGATGCGGCTAAGAAGCCACTCGGCCGTTATCTCAAGCAGCAGGAGGGGACATGGCTCACCCGGGCTCTTCGGTCCCACCGGGAGGCCCAAGGCCGGAGACCTGAACAAAGCCGAAATTAGCTTCAATCGGGTCTTAGATGTAGTAACCTGGAAGCGAAGTCATGATATCACTTCTGGTTTACTGAAGACTTAAAGGCGCCAAATGTTAAAAAACAAAAACAAAAACAGTTTTCAAAACAGCCAAACTTGGCGTTTTGAATGCTTTTAAGTGCAAAGGAGGGATCCCAGATCTCCCCAAAAAGAGTACCTGTCACAAGGGATGTTTACATTCCTTGCGACAGCAGAAAAACTGTTTTTTTTTTGTTTTTTTAAAGGGACAGTGTAAATAAATAAGTAAATGAAAAAAAAATTAAAAGTGCCCTATGCCTCTGTGCTCGCACGCAGAAGCAAACGCATACGCAAGCCGCACTTGCAAATGTAAACAAACAGTGTTCAAACCACATGTATGAGATATCACTGCAAACTTTAGAGCAAGAGCAATAATTCTAGCAGAAGATCTTCTCTAACTCTAAACTGTAGACATTTTTAAAGCTTTGTCTATGGAGGGTTTTAAAGTACCATAGTTTGTCGCCATTCCACGAGTGTGCGCAATTTTAAAGCATGACATGTTAGGTATCCATTTACTCAACGTAACATCCTATTTCACATTATACAAAAAATTGGGCTAACTTTAATGCTTTGTTTTTTAAATTCATGAAAGTGTCTTTTTTCCCCAAAAACATTGCATTTGAAAGACCGCTGCACAAAAATAGTGTGACAAGAAAGAAAAACCAAAGGATGAACATGGACTTTAAATTGGTAGCCACCAGATGACCCAAATGAAAGAGAGCACTCAAAAATCCAAATTTATTATAACATCATAGTAAATACCATTTTAAAATCAAATCTTGAATTCGAAACAGGTTATATCGATACATATGATATTGTGCCAAACAGGTGTGGCCCATGTGAACACAAAATAACCTGTAGGTATGCCCATAGACTCTGTAGCTGGTATTTAGAGAAGGTCTTTCATATCAGGGCCCCACAGGAAATCAAAGTACAGAGGGATCGCTACTCGTTACGCTTACAGCTTCCTCAGGGAATCCTATCGGTACTGAGAAATACAGTATACATTACAATATGCAAATACATGTATACATATTCAAAAAATGAGTAATACATCAACATCAAAAATAGTGTATATTGTATGTGTTCCACATGGGACAATAGAATTAAAAAAGGGCAGTATTTATATTTTGTGACATATATTGAGTGCTCATAAATACTTACCCAGAATACAAAATCGGGAGACATGGAATGCCCAGCCCAGCTCCACAAGGAGAGGGCATACCTACAGGTTATTTTGTGTTCACATGGGCCATACCTGTTTGGGACAATATCATCTGTACATATATGAAATTACCTGTTTCAAATTCAATATTTGATCTTAAAATATTTTTTACTGTGGATTTTATAATAAATTTGGACTTTTATTCAACTGAGTGCTCTCGCTTTCATTTGGGTCTACTGGTGGCTACCAATTTAAAGTCCATGTTCATTCTTGGTTTTTCTTTTTTGTATCTATATTTGGATGTGGTGCCACAATCTGAGTCATGTCTCAACAACTTTCCACTATGCAAAAATACCGTGACAGAAAATAATGCAATGATCGCAACAAGTGTCAGAAAAAGGCTTAGGTATGGAGGTGTTAAGGTACAAGCAGAGGAATAGCAGTGAAATGGTGCTACACAGAAGGATCCCCACACAGGAAAAGGAAAATATTAGGTTCTCCATATAAACAGATTTGCTTGATAGGATGATTTTGCAGAAATGTCTTTTTAGAACAATGTACTAATGTGCTGTTGTGCACTCCAATGAGAGACAGCAGCAAGGCATTTCAGTATGGCTTATGGTGAAGTTGATAATGTATTTCAAAAATAACAGAAATTAATGTTTCTAATTGTTATTTGAATTTTCTTGTGCAAACTCCTAAAAAGGAGAAGTACAGTCAAAGCTCGTTTGACTGTACTTTTCCTGTGGATCACAGGAGTGTAGTTCGTTCTGCACTCCTGTGACCAATTTTCAGCAGACAGCGGGCTGAAGTCACAGAGACGTCCAGGCTGGGGAAAGATCGCGACCATATGGTTGGGATCAACCCAGGAGCCTGGACCAACAGCTGGCTCAGCTTCTCAGCGTTCCGCTGAGAGCCTGAGCCCGCAGCTCCCGGCCCCTCTACAGCCCAGCACTCCACAGTCACCAGCTCTCTGCTTATGGAGCTCTGATAATCGAGCGATCAGCGATGTTTGATTGCTCAGTTCTCAGTTTTAGAGCTGGCAGGGGACCGATGCTGCATCCACCTAGGTAAGTAGGATTCCAAAAAAAACAAAAAAACAAAAAAAAAAAAACAAAACAAAAAAGAAAAAAAAAAAAAAAAAAAAAACACACACACATACTTCTCTTTTAAGTGATTGCGTTAAATATAAGATGCTACAGCCATGGTCAAAAGTTTTGAGAATGACACAAATAATAATTTTCACAAAGTTTGCTGCTTCAGTGTTTTTAGATCTTTTTGGCAGATGTTACTATAATATACTGAAGTACAATTACAAGAATTTCATAAGTGTCAAAGGCTTTTATTGACAATCATCTTAAGTTTATGCAAAGAGTCAATATTTGCAGGGTTTATCTTTTTTCAAGAACTCTTCAATTCACCCTGGCATGCTGTCAATCAACTTCTGTGCCACATCCTGACTTATGACAGCCCATTCTTGCATAATTAATGCTTGGAGTTTGTCAGAATTCGTGGGGGGTTTTTCACCCGCCTCTTGAGGACCGACCAGAAGTTCTCAATGTGATTAGGGTCTGGGGAGTTTTATGGCCATGCACCCAAAATGTTGATGTTTTGTTCCCCAAGCCACTTAATTATCACTTTTGCCTTATAGTAAAGGTGATCCCTCATGCTGGAAAAGACATTGGGGTCGATTTACTAAAACTGGAGCACTCAAACTGGTGCAGATGTGCATGGTAGCCAATCAGTTTCTAACTTCAGCTTGCTCAATTAAGCTTAGGCAATAAAACCTAGAAAATGATTGGCTTCTATGTAGAGCTGCACCAGATTTTGCACTCTGCAGTTTTAGTAAATAACCCCCATTGCTCCTCAAACTGTTCTTGGATGGTTGGGAGAAGTTGCTCTCGGAAGATGTTTTTGTACCATTTCCTATTCGTGGCTGTGTTCTTAGGCAAAATTGTGAGCGAGCCCACTCCCTTGGCTGAGAGCAACAACACATATGAATGGTCTCAGGATGCTTTACTGTTGGCAGCAGACTTTCTGAAAATTAATAATTTGTGTCATTCTCAAAACTTTTGGCCACAGCTGTATATTCTGGGTGGTCTCATGTGAGAATTGTCCAGGAGTGGAGCCCAAAAGCCTGAGCTCCTGTATACATGATAGGTCTTGACACACGATGTCCAACCTCCATGTGCCCATCCCTCTGCTTTCTAATCTTCATGTTTACTTTGCAACTCTTCTTTTCTATAAAAAAACCCTTAAAACTTTTCAATGTGTGCAGAGGTTGTTGTTTTCTTTATCAGATCTATGTACCTTCTAGAACTGGATCAACAGGCATACAAGAATTCAGCTTTAAAGTTACAGCAATGTATTAGACATCAAGAACGGGACAGAAGAGAGCTTCTTGTAAATATGCACCAAAATTATAGAATAAATGCTCTAAATGTCTTCATTGCGGAGCGTGGCCTCGACCGCATGGTATAAGGAGTGCAATCCGAAACCTCCGCTTGAGAAATATCCGTTTCTACTTATCCTCTGGCTAAATCTGACTTTTTGGACCTGCTACACAGCCTGCTTCCTCCCTCACCTCCTATCATCATGTCGCCACTGAAAAAGGTGACTGACACGATTACAAAGCTGAACAAATACCGGCTAAAGGAGAAGGGGAGCCCGGGAGAAAATGGCGCCAACGCGTCCCCCCCTTCAGACTCGGCCGCAAAAGACACAGCCCGAGTACCGGAGGCAATTTCGGACTGCAAAAGTACTCTAACGTACTAGATCGAGGAGGTAGAGATTAATGTGTCCCTGATCAGACAGGACCTACAGAAACTCAGTCACAGAGACCCGCATCAGCCGCATGGAAGATGAAATGCCACCATTACAGGTCACCACTGAATGAATGCAGCACCAACTGAACACCAACTGCAGCACCAACTGAACACAATACTCTCCAAGCAAGATGACATGGAGAATAGGCTGCGACGCTGTAATCTTCATTTTGTGGGGCTTCCCGAAGGAGCAAAGGGATCCAAGCCCCCTTCGTTTTGAAAAAACCTGCTCATCTCAACCTTTGGAAGGCCTGCATTCTCTACCTCCTTCATGGTTGAACAAGCTCATCGCCTAGCTGCCAGACCCCCTCTACAAGGTGCACCCCCCCCCCCTACACACACACACACACACACACACACACACACACACACCTTCATTGCAAAGCTCCTGAATTTTAGAGACTGTGATGCCATCCTCCGCCTCACAAGACTGAAAGGCAACATCCCCTTCAGGAACGGTGAAACCAAGGTGTTTCCAGACTTCTCAGCGGAGGTCCAGAAGAAGAGGGCGCACTGTACAGAAGCCAAGCGACAACTAAGAACTAGACACTACACTTACGCCATGCTGTTCCCCTCCAGGCTTCGCATGGCGGGAGAAGACAGAGCCCACTTCTTCGACACACTGGAGGCGTTTTTTTGCCATTGCGGGAGGACCGCGCAGCACCCAACCAGGCCCCTGCATGAGATTTGTACCAAACACCAGCCATCCTGGCTCTACAAAGAGGCATCACATACTAGACACCTAACACACTTTGACAAGGATCGCTGGAGAAAGGTACTATGTGACCGACCCCTATCCTGACACTAAATAAGAGATTGTAAGCCCCTTTTTGTGCATAAGACTTCCACTTTTTGTCCCACACTCTGGAACTTTTGGGCTAATTCCTACTCCCCTACCCAGACTCAAGATATCCATGGTAGGAAAGTGCAGAAGCCACAACAATTAGACTATCTCAAGCTGCCACCCGCTTTGATGCCCGGGTCATGGGTGTACATCCTCTTATCCTGTTATTTCTCCCCTGTATGTCATCCTGGAAGCCCTATACCGGGGATCACTCCCCTCACACTGCTGTTCGTTCTTCAGCGGACGTTCGTCCCCCTGGATATGGGAGTCCCACCAGATCCTGCTGTTTCATTTCACAATTGCGATGTAGGCATACCTTCCATGCCCCCTCAGATTTTGCACATATACTCCATCTACGCCGCCTCGGTTTTGCACAGACAACACCTCCCACCTATACAGTGGGGTCGTGGCTGCCTACTGATGTGGATTGGGGTGAACATCAATAGATTGACTATACAATTATGTCTAGTTTAAAATGCCTTACGTGGAATGTCAGAGCCAAACCCAAGAGAAATGCTGCCCTGACTTATCTTAAGGCACACCGAGCAGACAGTATGGTGCTGGTTGAAACCCACCTTACAGGTCAGCTGCTACTGTCCCTTAAGAGGCCCTGGGTGGAATGGTTGTATCAAGCACCCTACACTACAAACTCTAGAGGTATTGCAATACTGGTGGCCAAGACAGCTCAATTCTCTATGCTGACGCTGAGATCCGATCCGCAGGGCAGGTTCCTGTTTATGCTGAACGGACTGGAACTTTTATTGTTGGCATACTATATACCCCCCCACCTATTCCAATTCAACATCCTGACTGAGGGATTAGCATTCATGTCACAATTCCCGTCTGTCCTGGCAGTGTGGCTGGGGGATTTTAACACTGTGCTTGACACTAGTTTAGAATTACCTCAACGCCTTTAACCAACCCCACTCCCTCCCTCGCGAAATTCGGGAAACTTCTGAACGAATTTGCATTGGTAGATAACTCGTCATAGCCACCCAACAGATAGGGCTTTCTCATGCTTCTCAGCAACACACAATACCATGTCACGTATAGATCTAATTTTAATCTCTCGCTCCCTTTTGCCTCTTCTGAGTGACATGGGATTCGCCCCACGTACACTATCGGACCATGCCCCATATTGGATCGAACTTAGGCTGAACTCCCCCCTCTTCTTATGCCTGGAGGCTCAACCCTTTTTTGGCTATCAGTTGCTCCTGATTTGGAGGGAGCGGGAGTTCCTTTTCTGGGTTAACAGAGATTCAGCCCCATTTGAAACTGTATGGGACTCATTTAAATCCCATGCCCGTATAATACTCTCCCAACAAATCTCTAGATATAGGAGGACCTCTACCCAGGTAATCAAACAGGCTGAACAAAGAATTGCAGAGGTAGAAAAGGCCTTTACTGATAACCCCACACCAGATGAGGCAAACCAGGTAAAACTGCAAGCTCGCATAGTGAATAATCTCCACTTTTAGAAAGCAGAAAGGAAAATCTTTTATGGCAAACAAAGGGTATTACAAGTATGGAGAGCGTGTAGGGCGCCTATTGGTCTACCTGGCACATTTGGAACACGAACCACCCACTGTGGTCTCGTTGCGAGATGCAGCTGGCACCTTGACTCGTGACCCGGATAGGGTGGCCAGTGAATTTTGCTCCTTTTACGCATCCCTATACTCGTCCACCACCAAATAACTCTGGAGAGGATATAGCTGACTTTCTCCACCGTTGACTTTCCTCAGCTAACTTCCTCTCAAGTTGAGATGTTGGAGGCCTCCATTTCCAAAGATGATATTGTGGAAGCAATGTCCCATCTCGATCGCTCCAAAGCCCCTGGTTCAGACGGTCCCCCCCTTGAATTTTATACAAACTATAGCGAGTTCTTAGTCCCTAAGTTACATGAACTGCTTACACATATATTTAAATCAGGCTCCCTCCCAAAATCTATGAGTGCGGCCTTCATTGTACTTATACCCAAACCGGGCAAGGATCCAGAACTCCCTGAATCATACCACCCAATCTCCCTACTACAACTAGACATTAAGATATTGGCCAAGGTCCTGGTGCTGAGGTTAAACAAGGTATTCCTGAATCTTATCCATCCCGACCAACCTGGGTTTATGCCTGCGAAAAACACGGCATTTAACCTGCGTAGGCTTTACATGAATCTACAGGTTGAACATGACCGGATAGGCTCCAGAGCAGTAGTGTCCCTAGATGCCGCAAAAGCATTTGATTCTGTGGAATGGGACTACCTCTGGGAATGTCTGGCGAGGTTTGGCTTCGGGTCCAATTTAATCAAATGGATTCAGCTTCTCTATCAAACTCCAAGAGCCAGGATCTTGGTCAATGGTAAAACTTTAGATGCTTTCCCTTTGTCAAGGGGCACACGTCAGGGCTGTCCCCTTTTCCCCCCCATTATATGCTCTGGCGGTGGAGCCACTAGCAAGCAACGTCACTCAGTGCACATTCTGGGGTCAGAGGCTTATGTTGTGCACAACTGACTGAAACAGTTATTTTGCGTACACACGAGCGGACTGGTCCGACGGACAATTCGACCGTGTGTGGGCTTCATCGAACCTACAGCGGACTTTTTCGGTCGAAAATTTGACGGACTTTAGATTTGGAACATGTTTCAAATCTTTACGTTGGAACTCTGCCGGACCCAGTTCCTATCGAAAAGTCCGCTCGTCTGTATGCTAGTCTGATGGACGAAAACCGACGCTAGGGCAGCTATTGGCTACTGGCTATCAACTTCCTTACTTTAGTCCGGTTGTACGTCATCACGTACGAATCCGTCGGACTTTGGTGTGATCGTGTGTAGGCAAGTATGTTCGTTGGGAAAGTCCGTTGGAAGTCCGCCGAAAGTCTGTCAGATAGTCTGTCGAACCAGTCCGGTCGAAAAAGTCAGCTCGTGTGTACACGGCATTAGTTTATACGGAGACGACATGTTAAGATACCTGGAAGATGCGGGACATTCTCTACTGACAGCTTTAGAAACTATAAAACAGTTTGGGCATTATTCAGGTTTACAGATCAATTGGGGCAAATCCCAGATCCTCCCCTTAGACATAGGGGCTCCAACAGAGATGCAGACCTCTTCCCCTTTATTTCGAATTAGTGCAATGAAATACCTAGGCATTTAAATCACCCGGTCCCAGGAAGAATGTTAAACTGAACTTAGAACCTCTATTTACGAGCCTAAATTCAAAAACACAGACATGGACCAGACTGCCTTTGTGCGTCATGGGCCATATAAACATAATTAAAATTATTCTACTGCTCAAATTCTTATACGTCCTATGGCATGCCCCTGAATATATAATCCCCGCAGATCTTTAAATCCTTAGAAGCCATTCTCAATTCCTTTGTGTGGGGCAAGGCACGGCACAAACTGTCCTGGCAAGTGCTGAAGAACACCATTGATTTAGGGGGCATGGCACTGCTGGACTTTAATTTGTACTACCTGGCAGCTCACTTTTTCTATATATAACCACTGCAAGGTGTAGGGGGTGGTGAACTGCTACAGCTACCTGATCACAGCCTGTGCATCACCGGGGGGGGGGGGGGGGGTTTACCTAGCAGACATGTATTGTGGAGAGGTCCTAAAGTCACTCCAGCAACTTAAGGAAGATTTTGGACTCCCCAACTCCATGCACTTTTGCTACCTCCAGCTCCGCCATGCCCTACAGACCCAATTCCGAGACACCCCCCCAAACCTGGAACAACTAGATATTCTATGTGTAATATCCGGGCTGGAGTCTCAAAACCTAATATCTACATTTAACACCTGTCTCCTACGTCCAACTGCTACGGCTCTTGCATACCAGCTAAAAGATTGATGGACTGGGGACGTGGGGGTGATGGAGAAGGACGAATGGGAGGAGGTGCTGGATGCCTGCAAAAAAAGTATTCCCCAAAACTGCCTAACACAGCTATACAGTTTAAATAGGACTTACCTGACACCCTCATGACTAGCCAAGTATAGGGGGTTCCACTGGCACTTTCTTTCATATTTTATGGTCTTGCCCGGTAATACGGCATTATTGGTCCCAAATAGTGAAATTTAACATGACAAGATGGGCTATTCCCTCACACTATGCCCCAAACAATGCTTACTGGGAGCGTTCCCAGACTTCGATAAGTTCCACCACATATTTCTACAGGAAACACTGTTTAGAGCCAGACTACTCATAGCACGGAAATGGCTTAGAGCGCTACCACCTACCGTTCAGGAGTGGATCGCCGCAATTAACAATGTTCTACCCTATAAAAAAGAGCTTTATGCTCACAGAGGTTGCCCTGCCAGATATGGAGAGATTTGGGACGCCTGGCTGGAGGAAGCCTCCACTTGTAATGAGCTGGACAAGAACTCCATCTGATCAGGGGGAGGGCAGAATAGGCAAATTCTCCTTACAATACACTAGTGGAGTCGAGAGGTGATATGTTACTGTTAACATTTACTGTACTTGTGTCTGCACTATTATCAGAATTAATTAATTTATTTTTCTTTGTTTCATCTTTCTCTCCTTGAAACTGTACAACAGTTGCATCATAATTACTAAAATCTTGTAACCATGCATTCTTTAGAAATTAAGAACGCTATTTGTAAAAAAAAAATATGTCTTCATTGCTCTGCATTTCCTGCCATAGATAAGATTAAAACCACAATTTACAGGGGTGCTATGCCATTGGGTGTGACTTCCACACGTTTGAAACTGTAAATTGTTTTAGAGGTGCAGATAGCATGGGATCCCAGACACCCTGCAAGAGATGCGGGCCAGGTGTGCTGCATGCCTGCATCCGGCTCTGGGATTCAGCTCCCCTGGGATGGCAAGGATTTAAATCAAATCTCAGGACAGTCCCAGTGAAAACCCTGACAGGTGGCACAGACACACACACAACCCCCCCCCCCCAGTTTCAGCTCAGCCTCCAAGACGCATTGTCAACATGATCAATGAGTCAGAATGGGATCACCTTACAGTTGCAACATCTAGAAGACTTACATAAAGCTGCTCATCATTTGCTTGGTGTCTTCAGAGCTGCGAGAGTTTGCAAAGCTGATAAAGGAGCAATATACCGCAATCCACGCACACCACTTTAACTGTAATGGAGAAAGTTACAACACAATTATTATGGAATATCAACATGCATAGAGAAACAACTACAGCACCGCCTAGTGGCAAATGAGCAACACTGAATTCTGTATATCAGAAAATCATTTCATCTGACAATAAACCAATCAGGGAAGAAATATGGAAGATAGATAAGATACATGGATATAAAAAAAAAAAAAGTGTACTCAAAAGGAAGTGACAGTAAAAGCTTTAGTGGAGAAAAAGATTAGCCAAAAAAAAAAATACTATTTAAAAACCATTTGAAAATATTATAGAATCGGAATGTTTGCTTAACCTCTTGCTGCCCAGATAATACATATGTGCAGCGGCAAAGAGGGCGATCTTTAACATCCACAAGTCACACGTGTCCATGAGCAGCAGAGCTTTCAGTGCTGAAGGAATGCTCACTTCACGCTCCCAGGACAGTGATCAAGCTGTCGCAGACAGCTCCCAGTCTTCTTACCGATTGGTAGCTGGCAGGACTAGCTTCTGATGAGATGACCACTCTGACAGCTAATTACCCAATCAGTGGTCACATGATCGGCCAGAATCTTCCTGCCCCTGGCATAAAGACCCTGTTAAAGGAACGCCAGAGTTGGGTGGGAAGGGGTTAAGTTGGACTGTCCAGTGACAACGTTACAATTTAGAAGAGAGCAGGTGACAGTACCGACTAAAACCCAGAACCTGGGTGTCATGAAAGGCAAGGGCTAATGAAATTTAGAAACTAAATGAAAGCATTTCAAGGTAGTAACTGATATTATGTAGAATTAAATAGGAGTGCAAGGGTGGGTTCACACCATTACGAATTGGATGCAAGACCCGCATCCAATTCGCAATAACAGGATATTTTGACCAGCTCTCTATGGAGCCGGTTCACATATCACCGCAGCAGGTCCGTTGCGTCTTTTGGTCCGTTTCAGGTACAAATTCAGCCCAAAATTTGGGCTGAAATTGGACCTGAACCGGTGAACCAGGATGCACCGGATCCCTGCTGTGAGACGGATGCGGTGATGATGTGAACCCAGCCTCAGAAAGGAATGATCTGCATTATCACACAAGCTAAATAGGATAAAAACAATATGCTGTCACGTCTACAAGACCCTCATAGAATTTTTTCATTTACAATAGCCAAAGACTGGCAGTAAGTGAAAGTCCACACTGTCATTTTAGTGCACTTCCACATACAAAAGAGAACTGTTAATACAAAATGTTTGCAGAAAGTTCAGCTGATCTGTGTGATAAATCATCCGGTGAATGAAATTATTTAGGCGGCCATCTTGGTAGAGGCAGGGCTGCTTTCCATCCTCATGCCAGAGCTGCCCCCTGGACAACTGGTGATCTGATCCCTGGGGAATGTTCAAGAAGCAAAAAGGAGATGTAGGAGGAAGCATAAAAATAAGGCACAGGTTTTACAAAAGGACTTGCCATTCAATTCCATAAAGCTGCCCATCTATATCCACCAGCTAGTGTACCAGATGCTGTATTTCTTTTACTGACCCAAACACCTCATTAGTTTGGTTAAAATAGTTAACACAAATCTTTTACCAAAATGAATTGATGTCATTGCCCCACCTAGCTCAATCAGAGAATGCTTTATTCATTCAGAAAATGCATAGTTTTCTCTGAATGGTGTCCATGCTGAGCGGCCAACCTCAGGCTGGCCGCTCAGCAAGGTACTGGAAGCAGGTGGAGATCACTAAAGTAGTAGTGTCTACTTCAGTGATTTACAGCCTCCAGGGGCATCAGCCACATATGGTATATACATAAAGTGATTGTAAAGGATCGTTTTTTGTTTTTTTTTAAATAACAAACATGTCATACTTACCTCCACTGTGCAGCTGGTTTTGCAAAGAGTGGCCCCGAACATCCTCTTCTGGGGTCCCCCGGTGGCTCTCACGGCTCCTCCCCGCATCAGATACCCCCTAGGAGAAGCGCTCTCCCGAGGGGGGTTACCTTGCGGGCACGCTCCCGAGTCTAGCATTTGCTTCCACAGACACGAAAACCAGACTCAGCCACCCCCCCTCCCCCCAAGTGCCCGCATCATTGGATTTGATTGACAGCAGTGGGAGCCAATGGCCGCGCTGCGATCAATCAATCCAATCAAGAGCTGGAACCTCGTGGAGAGAGGGACAGCACGTCCCCGCCAAAGAGATGAAGGGGCTCAGGTAAGTAAACCGGGGGGGGGGGGGGGGGTGGGGGGGGGCTGGTGACTGCCAGGTGTCTTTTCATCTTAATGCATAGGATGCATTAAAGGTGAAAAAACACGAGGGTTTACAACTCCTTCCAGTTGGGCCAATGCAACTATGTATAAAATATACCATGCCTGGAATTCCTCGTTAACTACTTCCTGACCATAGGATGTCCTTGGGTTGGGGTGGTTATACCGGGATATATCGTGTTTGTGTGCAATAAAATTCATTAAAAAATTCAAGAAACGATGCGCAAATACCGTGCAACATTAAAAAATGCAACGCCCACCATTTTATTCTCTATGGCCTCTGCTAAAAATTATATATATATATATATATATATATATATATATATATATATATATATATATATATATATATATATATATAATGTTTGGGGCTTCCAAGTCATTTTCTAGCAAAAAAAAAATACAGATTTTTTTTTTATGTATGGGAGAAATATCAGAATTGGCCCGGTAGGGAAGTAGCTAAAAGGAAGTCCTACGTTTTCTTTATTCAAGTCTTACCTTCAGCATCAGGCCACACATACTAAAGATCATGCCCAGGAGGTTCATATAGTCCGGGGTTGGATCATCCAGGGTGGGGGAGCTGTCGGTGGTGGGAGGTTTATACCTGGGGAAAGAGATCAATGCTTTGTTCAGGGTTATCACAACCTCAATATACATGGATCCAATGATCTATGCAGTTTACTACAGATCTTTGTATTGGTTAAAACATAAAATAAAATTTGAGCAGCAGCTAAATCTACCTTTCAAAGCAGGGATAAGTCCTCACCCCATCTGCCCTCATTTATCCCCCCCCCCCCCCTATATACAAAAGTCTACACATAATGCTTTTTTTTCCCCTCTCAAAGATAATAATCAAATATTGCCTAAATATATCAGCCATTTCCTTGAATCTTGGTGTGCTTTATGTATTTCTTCCAGATCTGTGCAGTAATCCAGTGTAAGACTTTCCCTCTGTGTAGGAGCTTACTGTAAGACCGGTCACTGCTGCTCTCTCTACTTGTGCAGAATGACTGGTCTTGTCTCCGCCCCCTCTTGTCGTTTTCTGAAGGCAGCCTGTAGTGGGCGGGGTCTGCCGGGCCCCTTCCACAGCTCTGCTCTCTGCACAAGCTATATACAGCACAGTGATATGGTCAGCTCTACTTTTACAAAGACAATCTATTGGTTTTCAAAAAGGCAAGGTGCACACAAAGTGGATTTATATACTTTGTGGTAGGGTTGCGCCGATACCAAGCATTTGTACAAGAATCGATACTCATGCAAATGCACCGATACCTGAAACCCATACTCTCAGGCTCGGTTCTCTAAGCTGTCAGTGGGTCTCCCCTGTTGAAAGCTAAAGCGTTAGGCCTCATGCACACGAGACGCTGTTAAACTCGCGTTCAGAGGCAGTTGGACACTTTTTTCAACTGCCCCTGAACCCATTCAATGTTATCCTATGTATCCATGTACACAGTCTCGTTTTTTGGCATTTTTAGGCAGTTGCATTTAACCTCGTTTTTCCAGAAGCAAAAAAATGGGTTCAGACGCAAACGTTTTCCACGTTTCAGACGCCAAACGCGGCTAAATGCCGGTACCGCGTTTAGCCGTGTTTGCGTTTATAAGTGTTTTTAAAGGAACATTTTACAACCCGACTTTGGGGCCAAATATCTCGGGGCCATTTGGTGCTAGGAACCCCAAATTTGGTGTGCTAACACTATAACATATCTAAATTTGGAGTTCCTAGCACCAAGTGGCCCTGAGATATGGGGCCCCAAATTCAGGTCGGAAAAAGTCATTCTCTGCTGCAGAAAAGTGCTTGACATTTTGCGACCCGACTTTGGGGCCCCATATCTTGGGGCCACTTGGTGCTAGGAACCCCAAATTTGGATGTTGTAGTGCTAGTTCCACTGTGTTAGCACACCAAATTTGGGGTTCCTAGCACCAAATGGCCCCGAGATACGGGGCCCCAAAGTTGGGTCGCAAAATGTCATTCTCTGCTCTGCAGACGCTTCTAGACGCAAACGCGGTAAAACGCAAACGCGGTAAAACCCGGCAAAACGGGTGTTTCTAAACGCCGGTTTCAGCTTTTAAAAACATGTGTTCAGCAGAGTTTGCAATGGCGTCTTGTGTGCATGAGGCCTTAAAGAAGTTCAGTAATTGGAGCTGTGGAAAAAAAAAAAAACAGCTAGCAATGTTTATTAAACAAAATTGCTCAGCCTATGAAACAATAAAATAAAAAGAAACATTGTTTCTTTTTGTATCTTTCCATTTCTTCATCTGCAGATCAAAGGGATGAACAAATATTCCTCTGCTTAACCCCTTATTAACCCTTAATTTACTCTAATCAGCCTCAATTGACTCCCTATTCTCCTCCATTTAAATTATTTTCCTGCTTTTTTTCTTTTTTTTTGTTCACGTCTATTTTATAAATGACAAACAATTAAAACCTTTTTTTTTTGTTTGCTTTGTTAGTGAATATTTTTGCACATATATATTAACATATATTTACACATTTCACATTGAAAAAGCGCAAAATTAAAAACAAAAATCTATTTATTTCCTTCGTAAATAACTTTTCAATGCTTTGTACCATTGCTGACAGCTGAAGTGAAAACAAAACAGTTACGGTAGATATCGGCGAGTACTAAAAAAAAAAAATCATCGGTACTCGTAAAAAAAAAAAAAATAAAAAAAAATAAAATGGTATCAGTGCATCCCTACTGGTAAAAGTGAAAATTATTTAAAATGAAAAAGATTTGTGTCCACAGTCCAGACAAAAAAAAAAACATAACATAAAAGAAAAAAAGAAAAAAAAACATTAATGAGCAGAATTTTACCAAAGAAATATTAGGCCAGGCTAGATCAATATAGGAAATGGACACTTAAACCCCGGGATGTAATGTCGGCAGTGTATTAATCCCAGCTACCTTGAAAACTGAACATGCCTCCTATCAGCTCTTGTAATCACAGCAAAAAAAGTCACACACAATTCATGACATTGGATCTTTCTGCGGGCGAAATGGAACAAAGTCGCTATCCTTGGAAGGTGACTCACTCTACTTAGAATCTAGTGGAAGTCATTAATAATCCATTTCTAAAAATATATTATTCCCCTTAGCCTGTCACTGGGGACACATGCTGTGCCAGATTTCCTCCAGCATTAAAGCAGACCTCCCCCTCTCCCTCCTTAAAGTATAACTGGAGAGGGATTAGAACCCCAGTCAGTTTTTATCGCTGTCTGTGCCTCCCCGTTAGGGAGATTCACCCTCTCTATTTGTCCCATTTACCATTATCATAGAAAGCGAAAGAAGAAGAAAATCCCAACGTTTGGGTTGTCCCCAGAACAGTAATAGAGCAGAAATCTTCCAATGGGGACACTAGTTCTGGTCATCGGGGGGGTCCCCAAGGAACTCCCTTAACTTGCAGAGATTTACTCTCACTTCCTGATTGACTATGAGACAGGAAATTAAGGAAATTCTCCCCAATGGGACACGGATGGTGGAAAAAAAAAAAAAATATATATATATATATCTGACAGGGATTATATCCCTCCCTTACTCTATCCAAAAAAAAAAACAAAAAAAAGTTTTGCCTATAGTTCTAGTTTAAAGTGATAAAAAAAAACCCACCTTTGATCACTTTAAACAAGAACTATAGGTAGAGCTGCACGATTCTGGTCAAAATGAGAATCACGATTTTTTTTGCTTAGAATAAAAAGATCGCCATTCTCTCACGAGTCTCGCGACGTAAAATCTTTCACATTATACAAAAAAAAAAAAAAGGGCTAACTTTACTGGTTCGTTTTTTTGTTTTTTTTTTAATTTATTAAAGTGATTTTTTCCAAAAAAAAATGCATTTGCAAGACTGATGCACAAATACAGTGTGACATAAAATATTGCAACAACCACCTTAACTTGAAACCAACAAATGTCAGAAAAAGGTTTAGTGTTTAAATGGTTCAACTTTTTTTACTTACACACAAAGGGCTCTTTCACACGGGGCGGATCAGTGATGATCCGCCCCATGAACACCCCGCTTGCTCAGCGGGGATCGCTCCGCCGATCCCTGCTGAGCAGGAAGATGACAGGGCCTTGTCAGAGCACCAATCTCCCCTATGGGGGATCGGATAATGACGGACCGTAGAGTCCGTCGTCACCCGATCCGATCCGAAAACGGATGGAAAAGTAGGTTTTCCTCTGTTACACTTTTTCAGATCGGAGTGGGTCGGATGTCAGCGGACGTTCATCCGCTGACATCTGCTATTCCATAGGGATACATGTATGTCCGTTTTTCATCCGAAAACGGAAGGATGAAAAACGGACATACGGATCGTTACAAAAATTGTTACAATATTTATACTTAAGTTAACTGATAAAGAATGTTTTAATTCTTGGCAGACTGCACAGTTTTTCTCTTCCTTTCTTTTGAAGGCTTCAGAAGAGCAGAGAGAATTCTTTGCATAGAAAGAATTGGGAACACTTTAGTCAAGATCTAATAGCTCTAACTATAGGCAAAACTTTTTTTCTTTTTTTTAAATAAACAACACGTTATACTTACCTGCTCTGTGTAATGGTTTTGCGATCCTCCTTCCCGATCCTCCTCTTCTCCCGCTGGCACTCCCCCCCAGCAAACCGCTTGCCACTGAAGCTTTGTATTCATTCAGAAAATACAAATCTTCCTGTGAATGCCTGGGCAGAGCTCAGCCTGACATGATTAGATTCCAGGAGCTGGACAGGAAGTTCCCATCCCACTGCCAGAACATAGCTGCATGGAGCGTCATCTACACACAGTATACAGCACTAACACAGCACATACAGCAAGTGCACCTGTTAGAGTTCCAAATCGTTTCTTTGGACCATGAACTATTTAACCACTTGACATCCGCGCTATAGCCGAATGACGGCTACAGCGCGGTCCTGAATTCCCGGGAGGCCGTCAAAGGACGGCCTCCTCTGTGCACGAGCCCTGCGCACGCCCTACAGGGCGCGCGTGGAGCGCGCTGTGATCACCGAGTCTCGGGTGATCACCGGTCCCGGCCCCTTACCATGTGATCAGCTGTCAGCCAATGACAGCTGATCACATAATCAAAACAAAAGCTCTGTGATCGTTTTTTTTTTCTCCTCACACTGACAGCGCGAGGAGAAAAAAAAAAAAACGATTACCGGCTTATCAGCAAGGGACATCGGTCCCAAAGAGGAAGAGGCAATTCTGCCTTAATTGTGCCACCAGTACCCCCTGCCAGTGCCACCTGCCATTGCCACCTCACAGTGCCCACCAGTGCCACCCATCAATGCCAAGCAGTGGTGCCAATCAGTGCCACCTAGCAGTGCTGCCTATCAAGTGTAACTGATCAGTGCCCATCACTGCCACCCATCAGTGCCGCCTCATCAGCGAGAAAAATTACCTTTTTTAAATTTTATAACAAAATATCAAATTTTTTTTTTTTTTAATTTGGTCTTTTTACATTTTTTTAACAAAAACTAAAAACCGCAAAGGTGATCAAATACCACCAAAAGAAAGCTCTATTTGTGGGAAAAAAATGATAAAAATTTAATTTGGGTACAGCGTTGTATGACCGCGCAATTGTCATTCAAACTGCGTAAGCGTTGAAAGCTGAAAATTGGTCTGGATAGGAGGGGGGGTTTAAGTGCCCAGTAAGCAAGTGGTTAAAGGAATATTAAATATGGAGTTTGGCTTTATTAAAGCGGATCTCCACCTTTTTTTTTTTTTTTTTTTTTAACCCCTGCTTACCTGGTTGCAGTTGCTTCACATTTAACCACTTAAGGACCAGATGATTTTCCCCCTTAATGACCAGGCCATTTTCTGCGATACGGCACTGTGTCACTTTGACTGACAATTGCGTGGTTGTGCGACGTTGTACCCAAACAAAATTGACGTCCTTTTTTTACCCACAAATAGAGCTTTCTTTTGGGGTATTTGATCACCTCTGCGGTTATTTTTTGTGCTATAAACAAAAGAAAAAACGACAATTTTGAAAAGAAAAAAAAAACAATATTTTTTACTTTTTGCTATAATAAATATCTCAAAAAAACAAATTTCTTCATCAGTTTAGGCCAATATGTATTCTTCTATATGTCTTTGGTAAAAAAAATAAAATCGCAATAAGCGTATATTTTGATTGGTTTGCGCAAGTTATAACGTCTACAAAATAGGGGGATAAAATTACGTCTTTTCTTTTTTATTAATGGCGGTGACTGGTGATTTTTAGCAGGATTGCGACATTGCGGTGGACAGATAGGACACTTTTCTTGGGGGGACAACTGACATTTATGCAGCGATCAGCGCTATAAGAATGCACCGATTACTGTATAAATTTCACAGGCGGGAAAGTGGTTAACACTAGGGGGCGATCAAGGGGTAAAATGTGTTCCCTGGAAGGTGTTTCTAACTGTGGGGGGAGGGGACTGACTGGAGGAGGAGAGAGATCGCTGTGTTCCTGATCACTAGGAACAGACAATCATTCTCTACTTCCCTGACAGAACAGGGATCTGTATGTTGACATTGGCAGATCCCCATTCTGGCTCTCTGTGGAGCGATCGCGGGTGGCCGGCGGACATCCCACGTGCATCAGTTTCCTCCCGCCATGCAGTGGGCACGCCTGCTATAGCTGTTTAAAGGGCCGACGTACAGCTACGGCGATTCGCTGGAACAAGGGTGACCTGCAGCAGTATAATGACGGTGGCTGGTCGGCATGTGGTTAAGGTACTCACCCACCGAGCGGATCCAGTTTCGTCCTGCCGGGATCCGCTTCTTTTATGCCCCCGTTCAGTCACATGCCGCCATTTTTGGTGACATCAGGAAGCTGCCGACTCCTCCGGGTTCAGCCAGTGGATTCCTAAAGCCACACTGCCTGTCCTGCCCCCCCCCCTCCTTTCTTAGTGAAGGACTATGTCTCGCAAAGTGCATGTCACTCTCCTAGGCGGATGATGTGCATGGGGGGGGGGGGGGCGCACCAAATGGTTTTCATTTACAAAAAGTCCAATTTGCACAGAGAAGGGGAGGCAACATCCTATTAAGGGTGAAGATCCACATTTGGGGCCAGTTCACACCATAGGAACGCAGTCTAGGTGCATTCCAGATGCTTCTCTGCATTAGCGTTTTGAAACTTTTTGATGCGTTCCAGTGCGTTTTTGATGCAGTCCAGTGCATTCCCCCACCTCTTTTTTCTTAACCTTAAGGACATGTGCGTTTTTGGTGCATTCCAGTGCAGGTAAAATGCTGGATGTTCTACTTTCTCTGGAACGTACTGGAACTGCAAGCACTGGATGTAAACCCAATGTCATCCTTCCTAAACTACTGCCATAGGGGTTATCTATAAGGATATACATGTCTCCTGTATGTATCTTTACCTGTCAAATGTCTTCCCTCTGTCTGTTATGAGACCTGAAAAACTGCAGATTCTGTGGGCGGGTCTGTTGTCTGGAGCTCAGTGGGTGGAGTCGTGATGTCAGTAGACTCCCCGCCCACCTCTACACTCCCCGCCCACCTCTACACTCCCCTTGTCAATATGCATTTTCTCCTGTGTATTTCTTACACTGAACTTCTGCTATGATCTCTAACATCCAGTGAAAAGACAGGAAAGTAACCACATGACTTCAGCATGACCAATCATGCTGAGGTGTGGAACAGCCAATCCTGGCAGAGTTGCTGAAGAAAGGAGTGGGGGAGGGAATTAAAAAATAATGCATGTCTTAGGCTAGTGTACGAGATATGTAAATCACCTGTCACTCACAGCAAGGGGGAGGATTTGACAAAGTTTTTCTCTGTTTGTCAAGATTTATCTCACTGAACAATAAAAGAGGATTGCTCAGAGATGGATTAACTCTGTGTGGCAAGACTGGACTCAAATTATAGGAAATCTTATACTCTACAGCAGGGATCTGCAATTAGCGGACCTCCAGCTGTTGCAGAACTACAAGTCCCATGAGGCATTGCAAGACTCTTGACAGCCACAAGCATGACACCCAGAGAGGCATGATGGGACTTGTAGTTTTGCAACAGCTGGAGGTCCGCTAATTGCAGATCCCTGTTCCACAGTATGATATAAAAAATAAAATAAAAAAAGATTTGAGTTTACATGCACTTTAAGGCTTACCTGTAGGTGCTGGAAATATCTCCTAAACCTCCTCGAATATACCTCCAAGAAGAGCGCCGGTGACCACGGCGCATGCGCACTTAGAAAGGGCACATCGTGCCGTTTTTAATAGGGGTCATGCCGTGACTGGCGGCTCCCGTGCGCACGAGCAGGAGTGACGTCACGCGTCTTCAGCCAGTCACAGAGCCGGAGTTTGCGCCCCCCCCCGGAAGGAAGAGGGGTGAAGATGGACGATCCCTGCTAGTGGGGACAGCGGTGACATCGTGGGCTTCGGTTTCAGGTAAGTGACACATAATGGGCTACTCTGCGGTGCCCATTATGCTTTACCTTTGCAGGGAAACAAAGAGGAAGTAAAACCCACCGGGGTTTACTTCCTCTTTAGTGGGCACAAAAAAAAAAAAAAAAAAAAAAAAAAAATCGATAATCGTTGGGATGTTTTTGAGCTTAAAAAAGGACAAGTTTGGAAATTTTCTTCCGAACGAACGATAAATTGCAAGGTTAATGTGTTTCCCGTCCGGACTGTTTGCGCTAGGTATAAGAAAAACAAACAACAACAGCTTTTAAGGGCTCGGTTACAGTTGCGGTGCTCTCTGAAGAGGGATTCATGTTCAGATCGCTGTACAGAGAGCATGTGATAGGCGTGGGGGGGGGGGGGGGGTTATATCTCCTCCTCATCGCCCATTTTAACCCCTTAAATGCTGGACTAGCACATGGTTTGCAGGGTGGTCTTAGCATGGCCACGCCCCCTGTCCAATGATGAATGTGGGCCTGGGCTCCCCTCCTCCATCCACACTTACCTTCTCCTGTGCTGGAGGTACCAGGATGTCCTGCACTGAAAGCTCCCAGCACCAAAGATAGAAGGGAACCATTCTTCAGCCCTCCCCCCACTCCCAATACTATGGCTGGCCTGTGTACACACACCTTCCCTGGGGAGCAGCCCAGTCCTTCCCCCTCTCTCTCTCTCCCTCCCTCTGTTATGGGCTCCCCGGCTCTCACCTCTGTATCTTCCCCGGCCTCCTCGGGTCACTGCCGCTGTTCCCCGTCATCATTCCTTCCCAGCTCCTAATCCGATTCCCAGAACCTCCAGCTGTTCCCAGCACTTCCGGCAGCAGAGGGGGGGGCGTGCCCGGAAACACGCCGTCACATGACGGCTAACCCGGAAGAGCCTATAGAGAGCGTCACGTGGTTTTGTGTACACCCTGGGTCACTAATCAGCTACAGAGCTCAGTGTGTGTGGAGAGTACAGGACCCAGTCAGAGCAGGTAAGGAGATCGGGGGCCCCTGCAGCTGTCCTAAGCAAGAGAGACCGGGGGCCTCTGCCGCTGTCCTGAGAGAGAGAGACCGGGGGCGCTGTCCTGAGAGAGAGAGAGAGAGACCAGGGGGCCGCTGTCCTGAGAGAGAGAGAGACCGGGGGCCGCTGTCCTGAGAGAGAGAGACCGGGGGCCGCTGTCCTGAGAGAGAGAGACCGGGGGCCGCTGTCCTGAGAGAGAGAGACCGGGGGCCGCTGTCCTGAGAGAGAGAGACCGGGGGCCGCTGTCCTGATAGAGAGACCGGGGGCCGCTGTCCTGATAGAGAGACCGGGGCCGCAGTCCTGATAGAGAGACCGGGGGCCGCTGTCCTGAGAGAGAGACCGGGGGCCGCTGTCCTGAGAGAGAGACCGGGGGCCGCTGTCCTGAGAGAGAGAGACCGGGGGCCGCTGTCCTGAGAGAGAGAGACCGGGGGCCGCTGTCCTGAGAGAGAGAGACCGGGGGCCGCTGTCCTGAGAGAGAGAGACCGGGGGCCGCTGTCCTGAGAGAGAGAGACCGGGGGCCGCTGTCCTGAGAGAGAGAGACCGGGGCCGCTGTCCTGAGAGAGAGAGACCGGGGGCCGCTGTCCTGAGAGAGAGAGAGACCGGGGGCCGCTGTCCTGAGAGAGAGAGACCGGGGGCCGCTGTCCTGAGAGAGAGAGACCGGGGGCCGCTGTCCTGAGAGAGAGAGACCGGGGGCCGCTGTCCTGAGAGAGAGAGACCGGGGGCCGCTGTCCTGATAGAGAGACCGGGGGCCGCTGTCCTGATAGAGAGACCGGGGGCCGCAGTCCTGAGAGAGAGGACCGGGGCCCTGTCCTGAGAGAGAGACCGGGGGCCGCTGTCCTGAGAGAGAGAGACCGGGGGGCCGCTGTCCTGAGAGAGAGAGACCGGGGGCCGCTGTCCTGAGAGAGAGAGACCGGGGGCCGCTGTCCTGAGAGAGAGAGACCGGGGGCCGCTGTCCTGAGAGAGAGAGACCGGGGGCCGCTGTCCTGAGAGAGAGAGACCGGGGGCCGCTGTCCTGAGAGAGAGAGACCGGGGGCCGCTGTCCTGAGAGAGAGAGACCGGGGGCCGCTGTCCTGAGAGAGAGAGACCGGGGGCCGCTGTCCTGAGAGAGAGAGACCGGGGGCCGCTGTCCTGAGAGAGAGAGACCGGGGGCCGCTGTCCTGAGAGAGAGAGACCGGGGGCCGCTGTCCTGAGAGAGAGAGACCGGGGGCCGCTGTCCTGAGAGAGAGAGACCGGGGGCCGCTGTCCTGAGAGAGAGAGACCGGGGGCCGCTGTCCTGAGAGAGAGAGACCGGGGGCCGCTGTCCTGAGAGAGAGAGACCGGGGGCCGCTGTCCTGAGAGAGAGAGACCGGGGGCCGCTGTCCTGAGAGAGAGAGACCGGGGGCCGCTGTCCCTGAGAGAGAGAGACCGGGGGCCGCTGTCCTGAGAGAGAGAGACCGGGGGCCGCTGTCCTGAGAGAGAGAGAGACCGGGGGCCGCTGTCCTGAGAGAGAGAGACCGGGGGCCGCTGTCCTGAGAGAGAGAGACCGGGGGCCGCTGTCCTGAGAGAGAGAGACCGGGGGCCGCTGTCCTGAGAGAGAGAGACCGGGGGCCGCTGTCCTGAGAGAGAGAGACCGGGGGCGCTGTCCTGAGAGAGAGAGACCGGGGGCCGCTGTCCTGAGAGAGAGAGACCGGGGGCCGCTGTCCTGAGAGAGAGAGACCGGGGGCCGCTGTCCTGAGAGAGAGAGACCGGGGCCGCTGTCCTGAGAGAGAGAGACCGGGGGCCGCTGTCCTGAGAGAGAGAGACCGGGGGCCGCTGTCCTGAGAGAGAGAGACCGGGGGCCGCTGTCCTGAGAGAGAGAGACCGGGGGCCGCTGTCCTGAGAGAGAGAGACCGGGGGCCGCTGTCCTGAGAGAGAGAGACCGGGGGCCGCTGTCCTGAGAGAGAGAGACCGGGGGCCGCTGTCCTGAGAGAGAGAGACCGGGGGCCGCTGTCCTGAGAGAGAGAGACCGGGGGCCGCTGTCCTGAGAGAGAGAGACCGGGGGCCGCTGTCCTGAGAGAGAGAGACCGGGGGCCGCTGTCCTGAGAGAGAGAGACCGGGGGCGTGTCCTGAGAGAGAGAGACCGGGGGCCGCTGTCCTGAGAGAGAGAGACCGGGGGCCGCTGTCCTGAGAGAGAGAGACCGGGGGCCGCTGTCCTGAGAGAGAGAGACCGGGGGCCGCTGTCCTGAGAGAGAGAGACCGGGGGCCGCTGTCCTGAGAGAGAGAGACCGGGGGCCGCTGTCCTGAGAGAGAGAGACCGGGGGCCGCTGTCCTGAGAGAGAGAGACCGGGGGCCGCTGTCCTGAGAGAGAGAGACCGGGGGCCGCTGTCCTGAGAGAGAGAGACCGGGGGCCGCTGTCCTGAGAGAGAGAGACCGGGGGCCGCTGTCCTGAGAGAGAGAGACCGGGGGCCGCTGTCCTGAGAGAGAGAGACCGGGGGCCGCTGTCCTGAGAGAGAGAGACCGGGGGCCGCTGTCCTGAGAGAGAGAGACCGGGGGGCCGCTGTCCTGAGAGAGAGAGACCGGGGGCCGCTGTCCTGAGAGAGAGAGACCGGGGGCCGCTGTCCTGAGAGAGAGAGACCGGGGGCCGCTGTCCTGAGAGAGAGAGACCGGGGGCCGCTGTCCTGAGAGAGAGAGACCGGGGGCCGCTGTCCTGAGAGAGAGAGACCGGGGGCCGCTGTCCTGAGAGAGAGGACCGGGGGCCGCTGTCCTGAGAGAGAGAGACCGGGGGCCGCTGTCCTGAGAGAGAGAGACCGGGGGCCGCTGTCCTGAGAGAGAGAGACCGGGGGCCGCTGTCCTGAGAGAGAGAGAACCGGGGGCCGCTGTCCTGAGAGAGAGAGACCGGGGCCGCTGTCCTGAGAGAGAGAGACCGGGGGCCGCTGTCCTGAGAGAGAGAGACCGGGGGCCGCTGTCCTGAGAGAGAGAGACCGGGGGCCGCTGTCCTGAGAGAGAGAGACCGGGGGCCGCTGTCCTGAGAGAGAGAGACCGGGGGCCGCTGTCCTGAGAGAGAGAGACCGGGGGCCGCTGTCCTGAGAGAGAGAGACCGGGGGCCGCTGTCCTGAGAGAGAGAGACCGGGGGCCGCTGTCCTGAGAGAAGAGAGACCGGGGGCCGCTGTCCTGAGAGAGAGAGACCGGGGGCCGCTGTCCTGAGAGAGAGAGACCGGGGGCCGCTGTCCTGAGAGAGAGAGACCGGGGGCCGCTGTCCTGAGAGAGAGAGACCGGGGGCCGCTGTCCTGAGAGAGAGAGACCGGGGGCCGCTGTCCTGAGAGATATGAGAGACCGGGGGCCGCTGTCCTGAGAGAGAGAGACCGGGGGGCCGCTGTCCTGAGAGAGAGAGACCGGGGGCCGCTGTCCTGAGAGAGAGAGACCGGGGGCCGCTGTCCTGAGAGAGAGAGACCGGGGCCGCTGTCCTGAGAGAGAGAGACCGGGGGCCGCTGTCCTGAGAGAGAGAGACCGGGGGCCGCTGTCCTGAGAGAGAGAGACCGGGGGCCGCTGTCCTGAGAGAGAGAGACCGGGGGCCGCTGTCCTGAGAGAGAGAGACCGGGGCCGCTGTCCTGAGAGAGAGAGACCGGGGGCCGCTGTCCTGAGAGA
>JBBGZY010002812.1:0-188742 GCA_037952925.1 Lithobates clamitans
GCCCTTCTTTGTAGTCGCTCCATTTCCAGTACATCCCTCCTGAGGACTGGTGCCCAGAACTGGACAGCATACTCCAGGTGCGGCCAGACCAGAGTCTTGTAGAGCGGGAGAATTATCGTTTTATCTCTGGAGTTGATCCCCTTTTTAATGCCAATATTCTGTTTGCTTTGTTAGCAGCAGCTTGGCATTGCATGCCATTGCTGAGCCTCTCATCTACTAGGACCCCCAGGTCCTTTTCCATCCTAGATCCCCCCAGAGGTTCTCCCCCCAGTTTATAGATTTGCATTCAGATTTTTACCACCCAAATGCATTATTTTACATTTTTCTACATTGAACCTCATTTGCCATGTAGTCGCCCCTCCCCCATTCATTTGTTCAGGTCTTTTTGCAAGGTTTCCACATCCTGCGGAGAAGTTATTGCCCTGCTTAGCTTAGTATCGTCTGCAAATACAGAGATTACACTGTTTAGCCCATCCTCCAGATCGTTTATAAACAAATTAAATAGGATTGGTCCCAGCACAGAACCCTGGGGAACCCCACTACCCACCCCTGACCATTCTGAGTACTCCCCATTTATCACCACCCTCTGAACTCGCCCTTGTAGCCAGTTTTCAATCCAGGTACTCACCCTATGGTCCATGCCAACGCACCTTATTTTGTACAGTAAACGTTTATGGGGAACTGTGTCAAATGCTTTTGCAAAATCCAGATACACCACGTCTACGGGCCTTCCTTTATCTAGATGGCAACTCACCTCCTCATAGAAGGTTAACAGATTGGTTTGGCAAGAACGATTCTTCATGACTCCATGCTGATTACTGCTAATGATATTGTTCTTATTACTAAAATCTTGTATATAGTCCCTTATCATCCCCTCCAAGGGTTTACATACTATTGATGTTAGGCTCACTGGTCTGTAATTCACCTCCTCATAGAAGGTTTCTCTTTTCTTTCTCTCTCTCTTTCTTTCTTTCTCTTTTTTTTTTTCTTTCTTTTTTACTTGCTTGCTCTCTTTCATCCAGTGCCCAGGGCAAGTATTCGGAATAGTGCACCCCTCCCCCACTATTAATACATGCTTTAGAATGGGTGTACCACCCTGCGTCTATTCCTTGCTTCACTGCGCCCGGGGCAACTGACCCTCCTGCCCACTCCTTGTCCAGGCCCTGAGCCAGGGACTGTCAGGCTGGGAAGGAAAAGATCTAAGATGATGCTGGGCGTCCTCCAGCCAGGAAATGAGGCGGGCTCTGACTTGCAGCAGCTTCTAATGCACATTATAAGAAGCTCACAGTGTGCAGTGAAATCAGGGGAAGCCATTTCAGTCCCGGAGAGAAGCCGGTACACCTGTGCAAGTCTGAAGGCTGGAGGTCTGATTCAAAAGGGGGGGGGGGGTGTTCTGTAGTCTAGCAGAGGAGACCTGCGCTCCTGAAGGTGACATTAAACCTGGGCAGGTCCATCATCAGGAACCCTGTCCAGTGTAATAATGTGCATCTGATACTGGAACCAGAGGAAGTGGCTGGACGAGGCTGCAGGAGATCAGCAACATTGAGATACAGAGAAACAAAACATCAAAAAGGAAAAAAAAAAGAAACATTGAAAAAAAGCAGAAAAGAGTAACATTGTAGTACAGAGTGATCAGTGAAGTAAATAATATCCAGTTGGGTTTAGATCTACAATTTCATCACCGACCACAAATTCTTCTCATCGCCGTACGATGGTGTCACCGGGAGTTCATCTGCTCGCGGTGAACGGGCGGGATGAACTTTCTCTAGAATTTGTAATAGAATTCTGCTCATTGGTGGGTTTATGTGTAGGGGGACCGACCATCCCCCGCAGGTATTTGGAATTGATTCCCGGCCATGTGGGGTACATCTGGGCCAACATGTTCACCATTAATGATGATTTTCCTCCTAACCACAAATGGAGGAGAGTTTTGGGAAGGAATGCGCCTGCAGATTTGGCCCTTTGAAGTCTTGTTGGGGTGGTGAATGGGGGGGGATTATGACTGCAAGGTGTGTCATGGCCCAGGAATGTCGGGGTTAATCGTTGACCCTTGACTCCCCAGCTGACTCACTCTTCAGTCTCTCGGGAGGTGAGCCGGGCGATGTCGGTTCCCACAGAGGTCCCACCACCTATGGTGGCACAAGGCAAAAGGGAGAGAATTTTGGCGCCCCCTATAGTCCATGGACAGGTTATCACCAGCAGATGGCAATACCCCAAGTCTTATCTCCAACCACTGAATGTGGAGCCAAAGCCGCAGTGCAGGCGTGAGTCGCCCGGACACGTCTTCCTGCTGAGTCTCATCCACAGGCCATTTATAAAGTCAGGCTGCTGCGTACTTGAAGTGTGAACTCATCCTGAGCTGAACATTTCAAGAAATGTTAACTCTTTGCTGTTCCATGTTTCCATATTAGCATTTCTTACAGTGAATGTAGCTATATTAGCGCACGTGCAACAACACAGTGTTGGCCATGGTACATTATTGGCACTAACAGTTAGATTTTTAGGACAAGCCTTCAGGGTGTGTCCCCTTCCTCAATGTCACCGCTGTCTCCGCCCCTTTTGTTACCTGGTTACATCAGGGTTTCCTAGGGACGCAGCGGGTGCCAGCACCTGCTGCTTCCTTAGCAACCATTCACAGTGGGATGCTGTCATATATAGAAGAGGTAGAAATACCACTTCTGTATATCGTTTTGGCTCCCACCAAGAGGGAGCTCAACAGGGGCCAAAGTTCTGTCTGAACCTAAGTATGGACTAAACCATTGGCTCATTCCTAATCCTGAAGGTTTCAAGGGTGCCATCAACTGCTTGGGAATGTAAAGGGAATGCATTCAGCTGTCGCAGAACTACAAGTCCCATCATTCCTCTGCCACTGGGAGTCATGCTTGTACTGTAGCTGTCAGAGTCTTGCAGTGCCTCATGGGACTTGTAGTTCTGCGAAAGTGGAAGGGTTGAAGATGATCAGAGACTGCAGACATAGTACAGGGAGATGATCAGAGACTGCAGACATAGTACAGGAGATGGTCAGAGACTGCAGACATGATACAGGAGATGGTCAGAGACTGCAGACATAATACAGGAGATGATCAGAGACTGCAGACATAGTACAGGAGATGATCAGAGACTGCAGACATTGTACAGGAGATGATCAGAGACTGCAGACATAGTACAGGAGATGATCAGAGACTGCAGACATAATACAGGAGATGATCAGAGACTGCAGACATAATACAGGAGATGATCAGAGACTGCAGACATAGTACAGGAGATGATCAGAGACTGCAGACATAGTACAGGAGATGATCAGAGACTGCAGACATAGTACAGGAGATGATCAGAGACTGCAGACATAGTACAGGAGATGATCAGAGACTGCAGACATAATACAGGAGATGATCAGAGACTGCAGACATAATACAGGAGATGATCAGAGACTGCAGACATAATACAGGAGATGATCAGAGACTGCAGACATAATACAGGAGATGATCAGAGACTGCAGACATAGTACAGGAGATGATCAGAGACTGCAGACATAGTACAGGAGATGATCAGAGACTGCAGACATAGTACAGGAGATGATCCAGAGACTGCAGACATAGCACAGGGGATGGTCAGAGACTGCAGACATAGTACAGGAGATGATCAGAGACTGCAGACATAATACAGGAGATGATCAGAGACTGCAGACATGATACAGGAGATGATCAGAGACTGCAGACATAGTACAGGAGATGATCAGAGACTGCAGACATAGTACAGGAGATGATCAGAGACTGCAGAGATGATACAGGAGATGATCAGAGACTGCAGACATAGTACAGGAGATGATCAGAGACTGCAGACATGATACAGGAGATGGTCAGAGACTGCAGACATAATACAGGAGATGATCAGAGACTGCAGACATAATACAGGAGATGATCAGAGACTGCAGACATAATACAGGAGATGATCAGAGACTGCAGACATAGTACAGGAAGATGATCAGAGACTGCAGACATAGTACAGGAGATGGTCAGAGACTGCGGACATAGTACAGGAGATGATCAGAGACTGCAGACATAGTACAGGAGATAATCAGAGACTGCGGACATAAATACAGGAGATGATCAGAGACTGCAGACATAATACAGGAGATGGTCAGAGACTGCGGACATAGTACAGGAGATGATCAGAGACTGCAGACATGATACAGGAGATGATCAGAAACTGCAGGCATAGTACAGGAGATGGTCAGAGACTGCAGACATAATACAGGTGATGATCAGAGACTGCAGACATAGTACAGGAGACGATCAGAGACTGCAGACATAGTACAGGAGATAATCAGAGACTGCGGACATAATACAGGAGATGATCAGAGACTGCAGACATAATACAGGAGATGGTCAGAGACTGCGGACATAGTACAGGAGATGATCAGAGACTGCAGACATGATACAGGAGATGATCAGAAACTGCAGGCATAGTACAGGAGATGGTCAGAGACTGCAGACATAATACAGGTGATGATCAGAGACTGCAGACATAGTACAGGAGACGATCAGAGACTGCAGACATAGTACAGGAGATGATCAGAGACTGCAGACATAGTACAGGAGATGGTCAGAGACTGCAGACATAGTACAGAAGATGATCAGAGACTGCAGACATAATACAGGAGATGATCAGAGACTGCAGACATAGTACGGGAGACGATCAGAGACTGCAGACATAGTACGGGAGATGATCAGAGACTGCAGACATAGTACAGGAGATGGTCAGAGACTGCAGACATAGTACAGGAGATGATCAGAGACTGCAGACATGATACAGGAGATGATCAGAGACTGCAGGCATAGTACAGGAGATGGTCAGAGACTGCGGACATAGTACAGGAGATGGTCAGAGACTGCGGACATAGTACAGGGAGATGATCAGAGACTGCAGACATGATACAGGAGATGATCAGAAACTGCAGGCATAGTACAGGAGATGGTCAGAGACTGCGGACATAGTACAGGAGATGATCAGAGACTGCAGACATAGTACAGGAGATAATCAGAGACTGCAGACATAGTACAGGAGATGGTCAGAGACTGCAGACATACTACAGGAGATGATCAGAGACTGCAGACATAGTACAGGAGATGATCAGAGACCGCAGACATAATACAGGAGATGATCAGAGACTGCAGACATAGTACAGGAGATGATCAGAGACTGCAGACACAATACAGGAGATGATCAGAGACTGCAGACATAGTACAGGAGATGATCAGAGACTGCAGACATAGTACAGGAGATGATCAGAGACTGCAGACATAGTACAGGAGATGGTCAGAGACTGCAGACATAGTACAGGAGATGGTCAGAGACTGCAGACATAATACAGGAGATGATCAGAGACTGCAGACATAATACAGGAGACGATCAGAGACTGCAGACATAGTACAGGAGATGATCAGAGACTGCAGACATAGTACAGGAGATGGTCAGAGACTGCAGACATAGTACAGAAGATGATCAGAGACTGCAGACATAATACAGGAGATGATCAGAGACTGCAGACATAGTACGGGAGACGATCAGAGACTGCAGACAGTACGGGAGATGATCAGAGACTGCAGACATAGTACAGGAGATGGTCAGAGACTGCAGACATAGTACAGGAGATGATCAGAGACTGCAGACATGATACAGGAGATGATCAGAGACTGCAGGCATAGTACGGAGACGATCAGAGACTGCAGACATAGTACGGGAGATGATCAGAGACTGCAGACATAGTACAGGAGATAATCAGAGACTGCAGACATAGTACAGGAGATGGTCAGAGACTGCAGACATACTACAGGAGATGATCAGAGACTGCAGACATAGTACAGGAGATGATCAGAGACCGCAGACATAATACAGGAGATGATCAGAGACTGCAGACATAGTACAGGAGATGATCAGAGACTGCAGACATAGTACAGGAGATGATCAGAGACTGCAGACATAGTACAGGGAGATGATCAGAGACTGCAGACATAGTACAGGAGATGGTCAGAGACTGCAGACATACTACAGGAGATGATCAGAGACTGCAGACATAGTACAGGAGATGATCAGAGACCGCAGACATAATACAGGAGATGATCAGAGACTGCAGACATAGTACAGGAGATGATCAGAGACTGCAGACATAATACAGGAGATGATCAGAGACTGCAGACATAGTACGGGAGACGATCAGAGACTGCAGACAGTACGGGAGATGATCAGAGACTGCAGACATAGTACAGGAGATGGTCAGAGACTGCAGACATAGTACAGGAGATGATCAGAGACTGCAGACATGATACAGGAGATGATCAGAGACTGCAGGCATAGTACGGGAGACGATCAGAGACTGCAGACATAGTACGGGAGATGATCAGAGACTGCAGACATAGTACAGGAGATGATCAGAGACTGCAGACATGATACAGGAGATGATCAGAGACTGCAGGCATAGTACAGGAGATGGTCAGAGACTGCGGACATAGTACAGGAGATGGTCAGAGACTGCGGACATAGTACAGGAGATGATCAGAGACTGCAGACATGATACAGGAGATGATCAGAAACTGCAGGCATAGTACAGGAGATGGTCAGAGACTGCGGACATAGTACAGGAGATGATCAGAGACTGCAGACATAGTACAGGAGATAATCAGAGACTGCAGACATAGTACAGGAGATGGTCAGAGACTGCAGACATACTACAGGAGATGATCAGAGACTGCAGACATAGTACAGGGAGATGATCAGAGACCGCAGACATAATACAGGAGATGATCAGAGACTGCAGACATAGTACAGGAGATGATCAGAGACTGCAGACATAATACAGGAGATGATCAGAGACTGCAGACATAGTACAGGAGATGATCAGAGACTGCAGACATAGTACAGGAGATGATCACAGACTGCAGACATAGTACAGGAGATGGTCAGAGACTGCAGACATAGTACAGGAGATGGTCAGAGACTGCAGACATAATACAGGAGATGATCAGAGACTGCAGACATAGTACAAGAGATGATCAGAGACTGCAGACATAATACAGGAGATGATCAGAGACTGCAGACATAATACAGGAGGTGGCCAGAGACTGCAGACATAGTACAGGAGATGATCAGAGACTGCAGACATAGTACAGGAGATGATCAGAGACTGCAGACATAGTACAGGAGATGGTCAGAGACTGCAGACATAGTACAGGAGATGGTCAGAGACTGCAGACATAATACAGGAGATTGTCAGAGACTGCAGACATAATACAGGAGATGGTCAGAGACTGCAGACATAATACAGGAGGTGGCCAGAGACTGCAGACATAATACAGGAGATGATCAGAGACTGCAGACATAGTACAGGAGATGATCAGAGACTGCAGACATAGTACAAGAGATGATCAGAGACTGCAGACATAATACAGGAGATGATCAGAGACTGCAGACATAATACAGGAGGTGGCCAGAGACTGCAGACATAGTACAGGAGATGATCAGAGACTGCAGACATAGTACAGAGATGATCAGAGACTGCAGACATAGTACAGGAGATGGTCAGAGACTGCAGACATAGTACAGGAGATGGTCAGAGACTGCAGACATAATACAGGAGATTGTCAGAGACTGCAGACATAATACAGGAGATGGTCAGAGACTGCAGACATAATACAGGAGGTGGCCAGAGACTGCAGACATAATACAGAGATGATCAGAGACTGCAGACATAGTACAGGAGATGATCAGAGACTGCAGACATAGTACAGGAGATGGTCAGAGACTGCAGACATAGTACAGGAGATGGTCAGAGACTGCAGACATAGTACAGGAGATGATCAGAGACTGCAGACATAATACAGGAGATGATCAGAGACTGCAGACATAATACAGGAGATGATCAGAGACTGCAGACATAATACAGGAGGTGGCCAGAGACTGCAGACATAGTACAGGAGATGATCAGAGACTGCAGACATAATACAGGAGATGATCAGAGACTGCAGACATAGTACAGGAGATGATCAGAGACTGCAGACATAGTACAGGAGATGATCAGAGACTGCAGACATAATACAGGAGATGATCAGAGACTGCAGACATAGTACAGGAGATGATCAGAGACTGCAGACATAGTACAGGAGATGATCAGAGACTGCAGACATAGTACAGGAGATGGTCAGAGACTGCAGACATAGTACAGGAGATGGTCAGAGACTGCAGACATAGTACAGGAGATGATCAGAGACTGCAGACATAGTACAGGAGATGATCAGAGACTGCAGACATAATACAGGAGATGATCAGAGACTGCAGACATAGTACAGGAGATGATCAGAGACTGCAGACATAGTACAGGAGATGATCAGAGACTGCAGACATAATACAGGAGATGATCAGAGACTGCAGACATAGTACAGGAGATGATCAGAGACTGCAGACATAGTACAGGAGATGATCAGATGACTGCAGACATAGTACAGGAGATGATCAGAGACTGCAGACATAATACAGGAGATGATCAGAGACTGCAGACATAGTACAGGAGATGATCAGAGACTGCAGACATAATACAGGAGATGATCAGAGACTGCAGACATAGTACAGGAGATGGTCAGAGACTGCAGACATAATACAGGAGATGATCAGAGACTGCAGACATAATACAGGAGATGATCAGAGACTGCAGACATGATACAGGAGATGATCAGAGACTGCAGACATAGTACAGGAGATGATCAGAGACATGATACAAGAAAACCATTTGTCATCTTCTAACCTCCTGAATATTTCAGCAGACATTCTCACTCATCAAAATTTCTAGAACATTCCGCATCCTCTGGACTGGCAGCGCTGCCAACAGGAAACGTATTTCCACAATGGAGATCAGGGGCACGGGCCGCGGGGAGGCAGATCTTCCGTCCAGGGCGAGTTTTGCTTGTGAGGTGGAAATCACATTAATAAATAGCGTCTAGACGTAGATTTATAGGAACGCGGAGAACAATGTGGAGCGGTGCCGTCCGGGTTATTTTTACAGCATTTAACGAGCGTACTTGGCTCAGGTCCTGCCTATCGGTGCCCGGCCAGCTCCGGCCAAGCCATCAAATCCTGTTTTCATCGTCTTCAATTCCCATCTGCAAGGAGACGAGGTCTGAATAACACAAGGAAGCCCCAATGAATTTTAACCCCGTGTGTCAGAACCCTCTGAGTGCACTGTGATGACGTGCTGCCTCCCGGCTCCTAAGTGAGCATAACAGGACTGAGCATTCCTCTTCAGGCACATTTGTTTGGGATCCTGCGCCATCCTGGAAGGGCTGACTGGCAACTTTTGGCCCAGGGGGCAAGTAGAACCCAGAGGCCCATGGAGCAGCGACTCGGCCCCCCTCCCGCTCTCCCTCTTTCCTCCCGACCCCCATCCCCAGGCTGAAGCTCCGCTCCAGGTACTATCTGCACACCAAGTGGGTTCAGGCTGGACCGACTCCGGGTTCCCAAACTGGCCAGCAGTGGGTGGCTTGGTCGGAGGTTGGCGGGGGGGGAGCCTCTGCTCGGGCACGGTGCCCACCATCAGTGCCCGGGGGGGCCGGTCTGCGCTCTGTCCTCGTCCTGCACTCGGTAGGACACTGGCGGGGACTTTTTACCCCTCTTCACCAGGAAGCCTTTAGGCATGTCTGCGAGGGAAGCGTTGCAGCCAGAGGCGTAACTAGTTCCTTCAGAGCCCCGGTACAAAAAAACATGAGGGCCCCCCTGACCCAAGCTTGGGGCCCTTCCCTCTGAGCTCAGGGACCTTTACTCCTGTCCTGGCCCTGCAGCAGGACCCTTTCACATGTTCTGCATTGGGCCCCCTTCCTGCCCTTACATTAGAATCCCCCCTTACATCAGAGTTCCCAGAGCCCCATTTACATCAGAGATCCCCTACATTAGGGTCCACAGAGTTCCCCCTTATACATCAATTTCCCTTTATAGTACATCAGAGTCTGCAGGGTTTGCCTTACAGTGCAAGGGGGAACTCTGTGGACCCTGATGTAAAGGGGAACTCTGTGGACCCTGATGTAAAGGGGAACTCTGGAGACCCTGATGTAAGGAGAATGTTGCAAACTATGGTGTAAAGGGAAACTCTGATGTAAGAGGTTTTCTGGTCACCAGAGCCCCCCCCTCCTTACATAAGTGTTTGCAGAGTCCCTTCAAGTCTGCAAAGTTTGCCCTTGCACTGTAAGGGTGAACTCTGCTGACTCTGGTATAAGGGGGGATGCTGGGAATTCTGTCTTTCATCAGAGCTCCCCTACATTAGGGTCCACACAGCCCCCTTTACTTTAGAGTCTGCAGGGTTGGCCTTACAGTGTAAGGGGGAACTCTGTGGACCCTGATGTAAAGGGGAACTCTGCAGACCCGGATGTAAAGGGGGATTTTTTGGACCCTGATGTAAGGGGAATGTTGCAAACTCTGATGTAAGAGGTTTTCTGGTCACCAGAGCCCCCCCCCCCCTTACATAAGAGTTTGCAGAGTCCCTCCTAACCTCAGAGTCTGCAAAGTTTCCCCTTGTACTGTAAGGGTGAACTCTGCTGACTCTGATATAAGGGGGCATGCTGGGAATTCTCTCTTACATCAGAGTTCCCCTTTTCACCAGAGTCTGCACGGTGAATACACTAAGGTAAAGGGGTTCACTGATGTAAGAGGGGGGTGAGGACACTGATATAAGGAGGGATCTTTATATCAGTGCCCCCCTTTTACCAAGGGTCTCCACTCCCCCCTTACATCAGTGAACCCCAATAGAGAGACTGACTGACTGCCCTACATTGCTGCCACACACTGACCTCCTGTAATTGCCTGCAGGCTTTGGTCCTCCTCTCCCCCACCCAGCAGTGCCCTCTCCTGAGACCGAGCCGAGCTCAGCCGAATACCGATCAGCCAGCTCCAGAGTTAGTGATTGGCTGAGCTCAGGGGGGGGGCTTCAGTCACCTGGTCAGGTGTGCAAAGAGGGGCCGCAGGGAAGCTCAGAGACAAGTGGAGTTCTAATGGGCACTTTTCCTAAGGACAGCAGAAAAGTGCCCTCTTTTTTCTGCCCCGTGACAGAGCTGACCCCTACAGGAAGCTGCTGGACACTGAGACTTGTTTCTTTTTTTACTGAATGTGTTTTATTTTTGGGAGGGAGGGGGTTGAGGCAGCAATGTAAGTGGGTCCAGTGATGGGACAAGGGCATCTAAAGCCCAGGGCGAACATGCCAATCTGCGCCCCCCCCCCCCCAAGTATGAGCATTATGTGTCAGAAAAAATCCCCCACAAAAACACTGAGCACTAATCTGCAGGCGGCTTACCCCCTCCCTGTACAAATCTGCCCCCCTGTGCTGAGTTCCCGGGTCTGTACACCCGCTGTGCCCATTATGAGGGGTTCCCACCATCCCTGTGCTGAGTTCCCAGGTCTGTACACCCGCTGTGCCCATTATGAGAGGTTCTCACCATCCCTGTGCTGAGTTCCCGGGTCTGTACACCCGCTGTGCCCATTATGAGGGGTTCCCACCATCCCTGTGCTGAGTTCCCGGGTCTGTACACCCGCTGTGCCCATTATGAGGGGTTCCCACCATCCCTGTGCTGAGTTCCCGGGTCTGTACACCCGCTGTGCCCATTATGAGGGGTTCCCACCATCCCTGTGCTGAGTTCCTGGGTCTGTACACCCGCTGTGTCCATTATGAGGAATTCTCACCATCCCTGTGCTGAGTTCCCAGGTCTGTACACCCGCTGTGCCCATTATGAGGAATTCTCACCATCCCTGTGCTGAGTTCCTGGGTCTGTACACCCGCTGTGTCCATTATGAGGAATTCTCACCATCCCTGTGCTGAGTTCCCGGGTCTGTACACCCACTGTGCCATTATGAGGGGTTCCCACCATCCCTGTGCTGAGTTCCCGGGTCTGTACACCCGCTGTGTCCATTATGAGGGGTTCTCACCATTCCTGTGCTGAGTTTCCGGGTCTGTACAACCGCTGTGCCCATTATGAGGAGTCTCCACCATCCCTGTGCTGAGTTCCCGGGTCTGTACACCCGCTGTGCCCATTATGAGGGTTCCCACCATCCCTGTGCTGAGTTCCGGGGTCTGTACACCCGCTGTGCCCATTATGAGGGGCTCCCACCATCCCTGTGCTGAGTTCCCGGGTCTGAACACCTGCTGTGCCCATTATGAGGGGTTCCCACCATCCCTGTTCTGAGTTCCCGGGTCTGTACACCCGCTGTGCCCATTATGAGGGTTCCCACCATCCCTGTTCTGAGTTCCCGGGTCTGTACACCCGCTGTGCCCATTATGAGGGGTTCCCACCATCCCTGTGCTGAGTTCCCGGGTCTGTACACCCGCTGTGCCCATTATGAGGGATTTGAAATGAAAGCTTCATGCAGATAGTGGGCGGGTCCCGGGAATGTCAATATGCAGGCTCTGGCTCTCAATTGGCAGTGCGCTTCCTAATGTCCATTGATCATCTCACTTGTTACAATTTGTACTGTACCTTTAACATGAAATTACTTGTTTTTTTGGCTTGACCCTTCTGTATATTATAATGACCCCGCACCTCCCCTGTGACCCCTCTTTCCTTCTAGGGGGCCGGAGACAGCTTTATTGGGGCGCTGGCCTTCTACCTCGCCCATTCTCCTCATCTCAGCATCGAAGAAATGGTGAAGGTCCAGTCCGCAGGAACGCAGACATCCTATCCGTACAGGAAGGACCTTCCTCAGGATATCTTCTCTTAGAGGAAACCCGTTGTCTCTTCTCCACACCGACTCCGAAAATGGACTTATTATTATATGGTAAACCTGAAACGACCCCTTTATTGTATACCATGCTGCCTTCTACGGAACGCTCACACACAGGTCTGGGATTGGTTTTATCAGATATTAAAGAGTCAATTCACAAAGCTGGAACACTGGGATGAGGTTCCTTATCTTCGAAAGAGTCCAAAAGATTAAAAAATTACTATCACATGATTTAAAATAACGATCCTTATCTTTGTGTAAACCTTCATGAACTGAGCCTACCATGTAGTTCTTTTCTGTTTACTGCAGGTGATTAGGATTTGTCTTCTGAAATGGGGACCATATAGTGGAAGGTTTGTGGACAGCTGACCATCACACCCACATGAGCTTGTTGGACATCCCATTCCAGACCATAGCCATTAATATGGGCCCCCCCCTATGGCCATTAGTATAAAGTTGCCCACCCTTCCCTCATGGCCATTAATATGAAGCCCCCCCCCCCCCATGGCCATTAGTATAAAGTTGCCCACCCTTCCCTCGTGGCCATTAATATGGAGCCCCCCTATGGCCATTAGTATAAAGTTGCCCACCCTTCCCTCGTGGCCATTAATATGGAGCCCCCCTATGGCCATTAGTATAAAGTTGCCCACTCTTCCCTCGTGGCCATTAATATGGAGCCCCCCTATGGCCATTAGTATAAAGTTGCACACCCTTCCCTTGTGGCCATTAATATGGAGCCCCCCCCCTGGGAATTAGTATAAAGTTGCCCACCCTTCCCTCGTGGCCATTAATATGGCGGTGGCTTCCTTTTTGGCCTTTAACATCCTCCACTCTTCTGGGAAGGCCTTCCACAAGATTATGGAGGGTGTCTGTGAGGATTTGTGCCCATTTGTGAGGTCAGGTACTGATGTTGGATGAGAAAACCTGGTTTGCATGTCAGGCCCACGTTGGGCACCCAAAAAAAAAAAAAAAAAAGACCTGGCTTGCAGTAGAAGTTGCAATTCATCCCAAAGGTATTGATTGAGGTCGGGGCTCTGTGCAGGACACTCTAGTTCCTCCACACCAAACTGGTCACCCCATGTCTTTATGGAGTTGCCCCCATCTCCCCAAATCCATTATTATGGAGTTGCCCGCTATGTGACTATAATACCCTCCACTCTTCTGGTAAATCTTTTGTCCTATCTATGAGGTCAGGTAATGATGTTGGGGGAGAAGACCTGTCTTACATGTTGGGCCTCACATTGGGCACCTAAAAAAAAAAAAAAGTCCTGGCATGATCAGCATTCCAATTTATCCCAATGGTGTTCAGTAGGGTTGAGGTCAGGGCTCTGTGAAGAACACTCAAGTTCCTTCAAACCAAACTGGTTACCCCATGTCTTTTCGGAGCTGGCTTTGTACACGGGGGGGGGGGGGGGGGGGCACAGTCATGCTGGAACAGAAAAGGGTCTTAGCCAAACTGTTACCACAAGGTTGGAAGTAACCACAGGTCGGACTTTAGAGGCATGGACACAATAGAGAAGTAACAAAAATAATGTTTATTGAAAAAAGTACATGATATAAGCACAGTGTTCAGAAGGTTAAAAATCATATGAAAATGATACAATTTGTACAATGAGCCCTTGTGCGTCTACGCGTTTCGCCTTTAGGCTTCTTCGGGACACGATCAAGGTTCAAAGAAGTGACAAAAAAAAGAAGAACCAGTCACACTGTCTTATAGTGGACTAGGCTTCATGTACAAATATCCAATGGCCAAAGGTTCCCAAAAATGTGGGGTGCTTCTAGCAAGCTATGGCGAGGTAAAGCAGTGTACAGCTAGTTTAGTAAATGAGATTAAGGTGTTGCTAAAACGGGCAGGTGTGCGTCTCTTATCAGCAACCGACAAAGAGATGATCATACTGAGAGATCCAGGAACCAATAAAGGGAACACAGGTGGAACTCAGTACGCTAACGGGGTGTAATACAGCCCACCTAGCATAAGATCCCCATAGAGGGAAGATATGAATGATGAGACGAACGAACAAGCCCCTGGGAGACAGCCTGGTGCTGTACACGTGTGTACGCTGCTTTACCTCGCCGTAGCTTGCTAGAAGCACCCCACATTTTTGGGAACCTTCCAGCCATTGAATATTTGTACATGAAGCCTAGTCCACTATAAGACAGCGAGACTGGTTCTTCTTTTTTTGTCACTTCTTTGAACCTTCTAAAATATAGCAAAGAAAACTGTTGTGCTGGCTGCTTTTTTACGTTTTTTGACAGCGCGGTATATTTTTGATTTTTTGGCTCATATTATTCACTTCTTTGAACCTTGATCGTGTCCTGAAGAAGCCTGACGGCGAAACGTGTAGACCCCCAAAGCTCATTGTACAAATTGTATCATTTTCATATGATTTTTAACCTTTTGAACACTGTGATTATATCATGTACTTTTTTCAATAAACATTATTTTTGTTACTTCTCTATTCTTCCCATGCCTCTAAAGTCCGACCTGTGGTTACTTTTCTAGTACCCCTCCTTTTTTGCTCCCTCTCCAATTTACGGATGTGGCATTGTGAGTCATTTCTTTTCTCATTTTCCACAAGGTTGGAAGAGCACAATTGTCTATAATGTCTTTTTTTTTGTCTCCATTATTGATTTGAGTTCTTTAATCATGAACCTCCAAAGACAGGACTAACTTTGGATGAGAAGACCTGGCTCACATGTTGGACCTCACGTTGGGATCCAAAAAAAAAAAAGACCGGACTCACCAGTTGTGTTCCTATTCATGTCAAAGTTGTTCAGTACAGTTGAGGTCAGGGGCTCTGTGCAGGACACTTGAGGTCCTCCATGACCTCAAACCTACTGAACACCTTTGTTATGAGAAGACCTCATCCCAAAGGTATTCCATAGGGTTAAGGACATGTACTGATGTTGGGTGAAAAGATATTATACCAAAGGTCTTCCAAAAGTAGGGTTGTGGTTAAGGCTCTGTGTAGGATACTCAATTTCCTCCACATAAAACTGGTCACACCATGTCTTCATGGAGCTGGCTTTTTTTTTTTTACACATGGGATGGGGGGGGGGGGGGGGTTCACAGTTATGATAGAACAATAAAAGCTCTTCACCAAATTGTTACCACAAGGCTGGAAGAGCACAATTGTCTACAATGTCTTTGTATGATGTATCCATCACTGGAGGCACCTAAACACAGTCATTAACTGGGGGGGGGGAGCACATTGTTTTAGTCATTCGGGTGGGTGTGATAGTCAGGTGTCCACAAACCATTGACAGTATAGTGTACCTTGTCTGCCATTCCCAAAGCAATCCTCAGACTTCCCAACTTTATATGTTACTGCCCTGGAGGAGCTATGCAGCTGGTGAAGAAGGAACTTCTAACCAAGTCTTTCTTTCTCAACCTTTTTAACATGGAGGAACCCTTGAAATAACATCCAAGATAATAATTGTTATACAGCTCATGATACATTAGTGTGATGGTCAGTGGGAAGAATGCTCCTTACACTTGTAGTCATTGGGAAGAATCCCCCCCTTACAGAGAGCTAAAAAGATCAATGGCGTCAGTGGAAACTTGTCTGAGTGGCAGAAATTGCTCAAGCAACCCCTAGCACCCTCTGGAGGAATCTGGGGCTCCACTGAAAGCTGGTTAAAGTGGTAGTAAAATGACGAAGAAGAAAAAAAAAAAGTAGATGGTAAATCCGGACCTCTTATCTGTTTCTGTACCTTTAAGGAGGAACAGGGTGACCCCAAGGTAAGCCTGCAGATTTTATTCAAGTTCTGATACACATAAATCAGCACCAGAGGAACTGCAGTCTGCTCACATAATTTGTAATAAAAACATCTTTGCCATTCTGAAGCTTCCCTCCAACCACTTTGCATATTATTTTATATATACTGTGATTCTGTACTTGCCAAATATGCTGCAGAAATCTCCCTCCACTGAGTCTGGCTGCAGCCATTTTAACTGTGGGCAGCTGAAGCTGCTGCCGATTCACCTCCTGATTTTACACAGAGGCACACCTCGAGCTCTGCAGCTCTCATTGACCCTCTTATGACTCATCCCCGCTTCCTTTCCTGGTAAACTCTCACAGTGAAAGAGAGAAACAAACCCCCCACCCCCAAACAAATCCCTTCTCCAGTCTACCATATCACCTTTTCTAGCAAACCCCTAAATCCCCCCTCCTAGCACAAATCCTCTTCCCCCACCCCCTTCCCAACACAAATCCCCTCTTCTAGCACACATCCTCTTCCCCATCCCCCTCCCAATATAAATCCCCCCGCCTAGCACCAATCCTCTTCCCCCACCCCCTTCCCAACACAAATCCCCTCTTCTAGCACACATCCTCTTCCCCATCCCCCTCCCAATATAAATCCCCCCCTCCTACCACAAATCCTGTTTCCCCATCCCAACACAAATTTCCCCAAATCACCACTCCTAGCACATCTCCCAAAATGTCCCATTCTAGAACCATTCTTATCCCCTGCCACCCCCCAAATTCCTCCTCCCAACACAAACCCCTCCCACCTCACATGATACCACAGTGCCCAGGGCAGCCATTCCTCCCTTTGTCCCGGCCCTGAGCGTAGGGTTAGTAGTGCCACATTGTATGTGATTACACCAAGGCTCCGCCCACAGACTGGAGCTTCAAGGAGGAGGAGGAGGAGCAAGGGGGTCAGGTAAGTAACCAGGCCTGGGTAGGTCCCCGAGACCGAGATGAACTGGAGTTCTGTTTTAAAGGGACGGCTCAGTGTGTTGCACAGATTCCATTTATACTTGAAAATTCATGCAGCCGAGATCTCTGTCCAAGAACACCGACAGCCTGAATCTGAATATTCTGAATATCGCAGAGCAAGATCTCCTTCATATATTAAACCGATTGCTTCTCATAAAGCCGATGTTATCATTTCACTTGTGTACATTTATTGCCTCATCCGCCCCCCTTCCATGTCTGCAAATGTTTCCCGAAACACACCATCAATCCCAAATACACAGAACTGATGAAATGTGATTGGTAAAGCAGAACTCCGGGGAGGAGACACAATCTACCCCGGCCGGCGGTGGGGTGCTGCAAGAGGGACAATCATGGCCAAAAATCTTGGCACCCCCGGATTTCTGGTGCAAGAGGCCGATACCAAATCCAATACTAACACTCCAAATCCAATACTAATACTCCAAATCCAATACTAATACTCCAAATCCCAATACTAATACTCCAAATCCCAATACTAACACTCCAAATCCCAATACTAACACTCCAAATCCAATACTAACACTCCAAATCCAATACTAATACTCCAAATCCAATACTAACACTCCAAATCCAATACTAACACTCCAAATCCAATACTAACACTCCAAATCCAATACTAATACTCCAAATCCATACTAATACCCCAAATCCAATACTAATACTCCAAATCCAATACTAACACTCCAAATCCAATATGAATACTCCAAATCCAATACTAACACTCCAAATCCAATACTAACACTCCAAATCCAATACTAATACCCCAAATCCAATACTAACACTCCAAATCCAATACTAACACTCCAAATCCAATACTAACACTCCAAATCCAATACTAATACTCCAAATCCAATACTAATACCCCAAATCCAATACTAATACTCCAAATCCAATACTAACACTCCAAATCCAATATGAATACTCCAAATCCAATCCTAACACTCCAAATCCAATACTAATACTCCAAATCCAATACTAATACTCCAAATCCAATATGAATACTCCAAATCCAATCCTAACACTCCAAATCCAATACTAATACTCCAAATCCAATACTAACACTCCAAATCCAATATGAATACTCCAAATCCAATCCTAACACTCCAAATCCAATACTAATACTCCAATCCAATACTAACACTCCAAATCCAATACTAACACTCCAAATCCTAATATTCCAAATACTAATACTCCAAATCTAATACTAACACTCCAAATCCAATACTAACACTCCAAATCCTAATATTCCAAATACTAATACTCCAAATCTAATACTAACACTCCAAATCCAATACTAACACTCCAAATCCTAATATTCCAAATACTAACACTCCAAATCTAATACTAATACTCCAAATCCAATACTAACACTCCAAATCCAATACTAACACTCCAAATCCAATACTAATACCCCAAATCCAATACTAATACTCCAAATCCAATACTAACACTCCAAATCCAATACTAACACTCCAAATCCAATACTAACACTCCAAATCCAATACTAATACTCCAAATCCAATACTAATACCCCAAATCCAATCCTAACACTCCAAATCCAATACTAACACTCCAAATCCAATACTAATACTCCAAATCCAATACTAACACTCCAAATCCAATACTAACACTCCAAATCCAATACTAACACTCCAAATCCAATACTAATACCCCAAATCCAATACTAACACCCCAAATCCAATACTAACACTCCAAATCCAATACTAACACTCCAAATCCAATACTAATACCCCAAATCCAATACTAACACTCCAAATCCAATACTAACACTCCAAATCCAATACTAATACTCCAAATATAATACTCCAAATCCAATACTAACACCCCAAATACTAATACTCCAAATCCAATACTAACACCCCAAATACTAATACTCCAAATCCAATACTAACACTCCAAATCCAATACTAACACTCCAAATCCTAATACTCCAAATCCAATACTAACACTCCAAATCCAATACTACACTCCAATCCAATACTAATACTCCAAATCCAATACTAACACTCCAAATTCAATACTAACACTCAAATCCAATACTAACACTCCAAATCCTAATACTCCAAATCAATACTAACACTCCAAATCCTAATACTCCAAAATCCAATACTAACACTCCAAATTCAATACTAACACTCCAAATCCTAATACTCCAAATCCAATACTAACACTCCAAATCCAATACTAACACTCCAAATCCAATACTAATACTCCAAATATAATACTCCAAATCCAATACTAACACCCCAAATACTAATACTCCAAATCCAATACTAACACCCCAAATACTAATACTCCAAATCCAATACTAACACTCCAAATCCAATACTAACACTCCAAATCCAATACTAACACTCCAAATCCAATACTAACACTCCAAATCCTAATACTCCAAATCCAATACTAACACTCCAAATCCAATACTAACACTCCAAATCCTAATACTAACACTCCAAATTCAATACTAACACTCCAAATCCAATACTAACACTCCAAATCCTAATACTCCAAATCCAATACTAACACTCCAAATCCAATACTAACACTCCAAATCCAATACTAACACTCCAAATCCTAATACTCCAAATCCAATACTAACACTCCAAATCCAATACTAACACTCCAAATCCTAATACTAACACTCCAAATTCAATACTAACACTCCAAATCCTAATACTCCAAATCCAATACTAACACTCCAAATCCAATACTAACACTCCAAATCCTAATACTCCAAATCCAATACTAACACTCCAAATTCAATACTAACACTCCAAATCCTAATACTCCAAATCCAATACTAACACTCCAAATCCAATACTAATACTCCAAATCCAATACTAATACTCCAAATCTAATACTCCAAATCCAATACTGATACTCCAAATCCAATACTGATACTCCAAATCCAATACTGATACTCCAAATCCAATACTAATACTCCAAATCCAATACTAATACTCCAAATCCAATACTAACACTCCAAATCCAATACTAATACTCCAAATCCAATACTAACACTCCAAATCCAATACTAATCCTCACACTGCTTGTATTTATATTAAACATTTCATGATGTATCAGTAATTACCGATCTGCATTCATTTGTGTCTTTTATATCAGCCCAGAGTTTGGCTGTAGCACACCACCATTGTTCTGCTATGTATATACCAGACCCATCATGTGTCTACATGTACACTATACACAGGGGAGAGATTTCTACAAACAATGAGAAAAATCATTTTTATTGGTAAAAAAAAAAAAAAAAAATTCCAAGAAGTGCTGCAGCCAACATAAATAAGGTGATGACCTTGGGAGGAAGGTCCGCTCTCCGTAGATCCGTTCATTGGACGTGGCAATAAAATGAAGAGATCAGCTGATGGTGGCAGAGATAGGCTGGCCGTCTGCCCTCCCCATTGTTCTGTATAACAATCCGGGTTCTGCTGTCCGCTTCCTCCACAAGATACCATCCTCTTCCCTCCACCCAGGACAGTGCCCATGTCAGACCCCCGCTGTTATATGGACCGGACTTTCCTCTTCTCAAAGAACAGAACATGCTGCTTCACTGAAAACAACACAAAAAGAAGTCAGAAAATTCAGTTTAATACAACCGGATATAAAGTCCAGTCCTAATTCACTCTGAAATCACCAAACACTCATCTCTGTGCTGTGATAAGAATCAGCATCTTGGAAAGGGATTAATCTGAGCACCCCCCCCCCCCCCCCCCCCATAATATACAAATTATTTATTTATATACTTAGAGATATATACATAGAGAGATAGATATATATATAAATATGAGAGAGAGAGAGAGAGAGAGAGAGAGAGAGAGAGAGAGAGAGAGAGAGAGAGAGAGAGATTATTTTCACTATAGTTGAGGAAAGCAGCACCCGGTCTGTATCCAGTGCAATGCAATCTATTCATCCCACCAACCAAATATAGAAAAAATCCAACAGATTTCTGCACTTAAAGTATTTATTAATACGTATTAATAAGTTTCACTAAGTGTCATTTCTTCAGTGTTTTCACATGAAAAGATAGAAGAAAAGATTTACACAAATGTCACTGAGGGGTGTACTTACTTTTGTGAGGTACTGTGCGTGTGTGTGTGTGTATATATATAGTGTATATATATATATATCTCCAACAGATTTCTGCACTTAAAATATTTATTAATCAATTATTCAAGAAATGACATAATCAGATGTGGTTTTGATCTGATGAAGGGTGTAAGCTTGTGAGCCCAAAATGGAAATCTTCAAACATCTGATTATGTAATTTCTTGAATAATTGATTAATAAATATTTTAAGTGCAGAAATCTGTTGGAGATATATATATATATACACACACACGCACAGTACCTCACAAAAGTAAGTACACCCCTCAGTCACATTTGTGTAAATCTTTTCTTCTATCTTTTCATGTGACAACACTGAAGAAATGACACTTGGCTACAATGTAAAGTAGTGAGTGTACAGCTTGTATAACAGTGTAAATTTGCTGTCCCCTCAAAATAACTCAACGCACAGCCATTAATGTCTAAACCGCTGGCAACAAAAGTCAGTACACCCCTAAGTGAAAATCTCCAAATTGGGCCCAATTAGCCATTTTCCCTCCCCGGTGTCATGTGACTCGTTGGTGTTACAAGGTCTCAGGTGTGAATGGGGAGCAGGTGTGTTAAATTTGGTGTTATCGCTCTCACTCTCTCATACTGGTCACTGGAAGTACAACATGGCACCTCATGGCAAGGAACTCTCTGAGGATCTGAAAAAAAGAATTGTTGCTCTACATAAAGATGGCCTAGGCTATAAGAAGATTGCCAAGACCCTGAAACTGATCTGCAGCACGGTGGCCAAGACCATACAGCGGTATAACAGGACAGGTTCCCCTCAGAACAGGCCTCGCCATGGTCCACCAAAGAAGCTGAGGTCACGTGATCAGCGTCATATCCAGAGGTTGTCTTTGGGAAATAGACGTATGAGTGCTGCCAGCATTGCTGCAGAGGTTGTAGGGGTGGGGGGGTCAGCCTGTCAGTGCTCAGACCATACGCCACACACTGCATCAAATTGGTCTGCATGGCTGTCATCCCAGAAGGAAGCCTCTTCTAAAGATGATGTACAAGAAAGTCCGCAAACAGTCTGATGAAGACAAGCAGACTAAGGACATGAATTCCTGGAACCATGTCCTGTGGTCTGATGAGACCAAGATAAACGTATTTGGTTCAGATGGTGACAAGCGTGTGTGGGGGCAACCAGGTGAGGAGGACAAAGACAAGTGTGTCTTGTCTACAGTCAAGCATGGTGGTGGGAGTGTCATGGTCTGGGGCTGCATGAGTGCTGCCGGCACTGGGGGGCTACAGATCATTGAGGGAACCATGAATGCCAACATGTACTGTGACCTACTGAAGCAGAGCATGATCCCCTCCCTTCAGAGACTGGGTAGAGTATGTCTCCAGACCTAAACCCTATTGATCATCTGTGGGACATCCTCAAATGGAAGGTGGAGGAGTGCAAGGTCTCTAACATCCACCAGCTCTGTGATGTCATCATGGGGGAGGGGAAGAGGACTCCAGTGACAACCTGTGAAGCTCTGGTGACCTCCATGCCCAAGAGGGTTAAGGCAGTGCTGGAAAATAATGGTGGCCACACAAAATATTGACACTTTGGGCCCAATTTGGAGATTTTCACTTAGGGGTGTACTGACTTTTGTTGCCAGCGGTTTAGACATTAATGGCTGTGTGTTGAGTTATTTTGAGGGGACGGCAAATTTACACTGTTATACAAGCTGTACACTCACTACTTTACATTGTAGACAAGTGTCATTTCTTCAGTGTTGTCACATGGAAAGATAGAAGAAAAGATTTACACAAATGTCTCTGAGGGGCGTACTTACTTTTGTGAGATACCATGTGTTTATATATATATAAAGGGAGAGAGAATCAGAATCCAGGGTTGCAGCAAAACTCCACAGATTTTTAACAAGAAACTAGTTTCGTTCTTTCATCAGCCCTTCACAATACTTGCACCATCATATCCAGCATGAGGATCCAGTGAGGGAAAAAAGTATTTGATCGGCTGTTGATTTTGTACATTTGCTCACTGACAAAAACGATCAGTCTATAATTTTAATGGTTGGTTTATTATAACAGTGAGAGAATATCCAGAAAAACACATTTCAAAAAGTTATGAAATTGATTTGCATTTTAATGAGTGAAATAAGTATTTGATCCCCTATCAATCAGCAAGATTTCTGTCTCCCAGGTGTCTTCTATGCAGGTAACCAGCTGAGATTAGGAGCACTCCCTTAAAAGGAGCAACCAATCAGATTCCAATCTCTCCACCATGGCCAAGACCAAAGAGCTGTCCAAGGATGTCGGGGAGAAGATTGTAGACCTACACAAGGCTGGAATGGGCTACAAGACCATCAGCAAGCAGCTTGGTGAGAGGTGACAACAGGTGGTGGGATTAATCACAAATGGAAGAAACACAAAATAACGATCGATCTCCCTCGGTCTGGGGCTCCATACAAGATCTCACCTCGTGGAGGTTCAATGATTATGAGAACGGTGAGGAATCAGCCCAGAACTACACGGGAGAATCTTGTCAATGATCTCAGCTGGGACCATAGTCACCAAGAAAACAATCGGTAACACACTACATGGGAAGGACTGAAATCCTGCAGAGCCCACAAGGTCTTCCTGCTCAGGAAATCACATGTACAGGTCCATCTGAAGATCACTAATGAACATCGAATGATTCCGAGGAGAACTGGGGGAAAGTGTTGTGGTCAGAGGAGACCAAAATCGAGATCTTTGGCATCAACTCAACTCACCGTGTTTGGAGGAGGTGGAATGCTGCCTATGACCCCAAGAACACCATCCCCCACCGTCATACATGGAGGTCCTATGACCCCAAGAACACCATCCCCCACCGTCATACATGGAGGTCCTATGACCCCAAGAACACCATCCCCCACCATCATACATGGAGGTCCTATGACCCCAAGAGCACCATCCCCCACCGTCCTACATGGAGGTCCTATGACCCCAAGAACACCATCCCCCACCGTCATACATGGAGGTCCTATGACCCCAAGAACACCATCCCCCACCATCATACATGGAGGTCCTATGACCCCAAGAGCACCATCCCCCACCATCATACATGGAGGACCTATGACCCCAAGAACACCATCCCCCACCATCATACATGGAGGTCCTATGACCCCAAGAACACCATCCCCTACCATCATACATGGAGGTCCTATGACCCCAAGAGCACCATCCCCCACCATCATACATGGAGGACCTATGACCCCAAGAACACCATCCCTCACCGTCATACATGGCGGTGGAAACATTATGATTGGGGGGTGTTTTTCTCCTAAGGGGACAGGACAACTTCACCACATCAAAAGGACGATGGACGGGGCCATGTACCACCACATATTGGGTGAGAACCTCCTTCCCTCAGCCAGGACATTGAAGATGGGTCATGGATGGGTCTTCCAGCATAACAATGACCCAAAACACACGGCCAAAGCAACAAAGGAGTGGCTCAAGAAGGAGCACATTAAGGTCCCCGAGTGGCCTAACCAGTCTCCAGACTTTAATCCCATAGAAAATACGTGGAGGGAGCTGAAATTTCGAGTTGCCAAACATCAGCCTGGAAAACTTAATGACTTGGAGAGGATCTGCAGAGGACAAAATCCCTTCTGAGATGTGAGCAAACCTGGAGGCCAACTCCAAGAAACGTCTGACCTCTGTGATCACCAACAAGGGTTTCTCCACCAACTACTAAGTCATGTTTTGTGAAGGGCATTTTTTGAAATGCGTTTTTCTGGATATTTTTGTTGTTATTTTGTCTCTTGTTATAATAAACCGACCAATAAAATTATAGACTGATCGTTTCTTTGTCAGTGGGGCAAATGTACAAAATCAGCAGCCAATCAAATCCTTTTTTCCCCTCACTGTATATTCATATACTTGTGACGCGCAACCCTGACCTTCATTTTCTGGGTGGTCTCACCTCATAACTTTGCAGCTGCTGCCTTGATCTGCACAGTGATCACAACTGATGAATGATTGTGTGTTTACATGTGTGAGCCCTCCCCCTTCCTCTTACAGTGGAGGGGGGGGGGGGGTGTCAGGTCTGGGCTCAGCCCTCCCTTCTCAGAGATGGCCGCTCAGCTGTCCGCTAATTGTCAGCTCCCATCTCTCTCCACAGTTACTCAGCTGTTGTGGATCTTCTCGTCAGTCCGGTCTACTTGAGTGCCGGTTCACACAGGGGCGGCACCACTTGCAGGTCGCCTCGGTGAGGCGACCTGCACATGACTTCAGCGGCGACTTGCAAAACGACTTCTGTATAGAAGTCTATGCAAGGCGCCTGAAGTCGCCCCAAAAATACTACAGGAACCTTTTTCTAAGTCGGAGCTCCTATTAGAACGGTTCCGTAGTACAGAACGGGAGGCGACTTGTCAGGCGGCTAAGTCGCCTGACAAGTCGCCCCTGTGTGAACCGGCACTAAAGATCTCCAGCTCACGGGCAGATTGGCAGCACCGGTGGGCACAGATTGGCAGCACATGTAGGCAGATTGGCAGCACTGGTGGGCACAGATTGGCAGCACATGCAGATTGGCAGCACCGGTGGGCACAGATTGGCAGCACTGGTGGGCACAGATTGGCAGCACTGGTGGGCACAGATTGGCAGCACTGGTGGGCACAGATTGGCAGCACATGTAGGCAGATTGGCAGCACCGGTGGGCACTGATTGGCAGCACTGGTGGGCACTGATTGGCAGCACTGGTGGGCACTGATTGGCAGCACATGTAGGCAGATTGGCAGCACTGGTGGGCACAGATTGGCAGCACTGGTGGGCACAGATTGGCAGCATCGGTGGGCACAGATTGGCAGCATCGGTGGGCACAGATTGGGGCTGGACTGATCATCAGGACACGAATAATTAGCACCCCGATTATCAGTGTAGACGTCTCCTGTGTGGATTTGCCAGTTTTCGGCTCTCCTCTCCTCACATGAGGTCAGCCTGAGGAGAAGATTCCCAATACCCAGCAAACCCTGTTTACATCCGTGATCAGCTGTGATTGGACACAGGTGATCACATGATAAAGAGCCTCCGTGATTGGCTCTTTACCCCGATCACTGCTGATGTGTGCCGCCGGGGGGTGCGCAGGCAGTGTGAGAACGGGAGGACGTCATAAGAAAGCCTCCTGTGCAAAGTGTGGCCGCACTGTAACCGTCGTTCGGCTATAGCGCGGTCATGAAGGGGTTAATCATATTGCAACAGAGAAACATTGTAGATAACAGGGAAGGAAATCCATGTGCCTATAATACCAGGGAAACAGGCGCTGGGGGATGGGATACTTCTAGCCTTCATTTCCAAAGCCTAATGCCCCTTTCACACGGGCGCTCCGATCAGGTCTGTCTGTTTTTCTGGTGGACCTGATTGGACGATCCATTCACCTCTACGGAGCGGCGGAGGTCAGCGGTGACATGTCCGGTGAAACCCGCTGCTATCCGATCGGATCCTCTCCCCCAAGACCAGACGGATGGTGGTCCTATTTTCACTACTCCTAGCACACCTCCCCAAATTTCCATTTCTAGAACAATTCTTATCACCTGCCACCCCCGCCCCCCCTCCAAATCCCCTCCTCCCAAGCCTCCTTGTGGTGCCTCCCCACCTCACATGATACCACAGTGCCCAGGGCAGCCGCTCCTCCAGCCCCACCCCTTGTCCCGGCCCTGCCCGCCACTGACCCAAAACATGGGTGTAGATGGGGAGTTCTCATTTCACTGGCTGCATGTTTCTTCCCAGTCAGGGACTCTGCAGGTAGTAATGGCGGGGCTGGAATGGACAGCCATGGCAAAGTCAGTTCTCTTTAAAAAAATAAAAATAAACCAAATTCTCATCTAGGTTGGATGGACCGGCTCTTGAAGTATATGGGGGACATCTCCCGGGTGAACTCTTACCTAAGGGGTCGTACTTTCTGAGGATAAGCTTGTCCTTCAGTCTGTTCCTCCTGGTGTTGAAGCTGTAGCCGGTCCCCGCCGCGCTCATCATCTGAACCAGGAGAACCCTGACAGCGAAACAAGATGGAGGAAGATGAAGGCGGCTACAAAGTGTCCCTTACAAGAAGGATACCTATGTTGTCACCCTCCCTCCCCTCTCTACCTATGTCGTCACCCTCCCTCCCCTCTCTACCAATGTCGTCACCCTCCCTCCCCTCTCTACCAATGTCGTCACCCTCCCTCCCCTCTCTACCAATGTCGTCACCCTCCCTCCCCTCTCTACCAATGTCGTCACCTTCCCTCCCCTCTCTACCTATGTTGTCACCCTCCCTCCCCTCTCTACCAATGTCGTCACCCTCCCTCCCCTCTCTACCTATGTCGTCACCCTCCCTCCCCTCTCTACCTATGTCGTCACCCTCCCTCCCCTCTCTACCAATGTCGTCACCCTCCCTCCCCTCTCTACCAATGTCGTCACCCTCCCTCCCCTCTCTACCTATGTCGTCACCCTCCCTCCCCTCTCTACCTATGTCGTCACCCTCCCTCCCCTCTCTACCTATGTCGTCACCTTCCCTCCCCTCTCTACCTATGTCGTCACCCTCCCTCCCCTCTCTACCAATGTCGTCACCCTCCCTCCCCTCTCTACCTATGTTGTCACCTTCCCTCCCCTCTTTACCTATGTTGTCACCCTCCCTCCCCTCTCTACCAATGTTGTCACCCTCCCTCCCCTCTCTACCTATGTTGTCACCCTCCCTCCCCTCTCTACCTATGTTGTCACCCTCCCTCCCTCTCTACCTATGTTGTCACCCACCCTCCTCCCCTCTCTACCAATGTTGTCACCCTCCCTCCCCTCTCTACCTATGTCGTCACCCTCCCTCCCCTCTCTACCTATGTCGTCACCCTCCCTCCCCTCTCTACCTATGTCGTCACCCTCCCTCCCCTCTCTACCTATGTCGTCACCCTCCCTCCCCTCTCTACCTATGTCGTCACCCTCCCTCCCCTCTCTACCTATGTTGTCACCCTCCCTCCCCTCTCTGCCTATGTTGTCACCTTCCCTCCCCTCCCTACCTATGTTGTCACCCTCCCTCCCTCTCTACCTATGTCGTCACCCTCCCTCCCCTCTCTACCTATGTCGTCACCCTCCCTCCCCTCTCTGCCTATGTTGTCACCTTCCCTCCCCTCTCTACCTATGTCGTCACCCTCCCTCCCTCTCTACCTATGTCGTCACCCTCCCTCCCCTCTCTACCAATGTCGTCACCCTCCCTCCCCTCTCTACCTATGTTGTCACCTTCCCTCCCCTCTCTACCTATGTCGTCCACCCTCCCTCCCTCTCTACCTATGTCGTCACCCTCCCTCCCCTCTCTACCTATGTCGTCACCCTCCCTCCCCTCTCTACCTATGTCGTCACCTTCCCTCCCCTCTCTACCTATGTTGTCACCCTCCCTCCCCTCTCTACCTATGTCGTCACCCTCCCTCCCCTCTCTACCTATGTTGTCACCCTCCATCCCCTCTCTACCTATGTTGTCACCCTCCTTCCCCATGTTGTCACCTTCCTTTCCCTCTTCCCCCAGGTGTAAATAAAGAGGTGACAACTCCATATCTTTCAAAACATAAAATGCTTATGGTGTACTTTGTCCCTTTAACACATATTGATCTACCCACCAATTTCTTATTAGCCAGACCCACATATAACCAACCACTCCCTATTTTCTGCAACACTCCACAATCTTCCCCTCACCCTCATTTGGTTTCCCCTTAAAGGATAAAGTTCACCTTAAAGGAAAGAAATAATACATGCTCATATGTTAAATGTACATGGACTATCAGGGAGCTGATCAGCACAGGGACTATCAGGGAGCTGATCAGCACAGGGACTATCAGGGAGCTGATCAGCACAGGGACTATCAGGGAGCTGATCAGCACAGGGACTATCAGGGAGCTGATCAGCACAGGGACTATCAGGGAGCTGATCAGCACAGGGACTATCAGGGAACTGATCAGCACAGGGACTATCAGGGAACTGATCAGCACTTTCAGAATCCATTGAGAACTACAAGACCGTCCCCCGCGGTGGCAGACAGGAAGACAGGAATTGTAGGTTTTTTCGTTAATAGATTCCTGGGATTGAATGATGCAATAGTGTAGGTGGAGCACCACACAGCCACGCCCATTTTAAATAGAACAGCGGATGCGGGGAGAGGAACCCCAGCCAACTGTCACAAGAGTCACAAAAGAGAGAGGGTGGGGGGGGTGAGCTTAAACATGTTACACCCTAAAAACAGATGTAACATGTTCAGAAAAGTGAATTTATCCTAGGTAGATCGGGAACACAGCCCTGCATTGCCGGTCCTTCAGCACCCCCCCCCCCCCCCCCCGGGATACATCACAGCACGGGAGCTGCCGGAGTTAACTGTTCACATTAACCAGCAGGCGACTGGTTGCTAGGAAGCTGGCCGGTCCTAGCAACCAATCACCAGCTTATTCATGTGAAAAATGAACTCCGGCAGCTCCCGCCCTCCATCCAGTACTGTGAAACCTCCTGCTCTCCTGCACAGTGTACACCAGTGTAAGGTAGGAGACCTTCATTGTGTGGGGAGGGAGACAGAGGAAACTACAGTGGGGAGGGGGGTGTGGAAGGGGACAGATGACACTGGGGGGAAGGCAGAGAACACCACAGGGGGGGGGGTATTGTAAAGGAGGGCAGAGGACACTAAAGGGGGTGGAGTGATGTGAATGGGGGGGGGGGGTGATATAGAGAGAGCAGAAAAAACACTGCTATGAAAAAGGGAGGGGATGGGGTAGAGGACATTACAGTGGGGGGTGATGTGAAGGGGGGCACAGGACACTACAGTTGGATGGGGGTGATGATGTAAAGGGAGCAGAAAACACTTCTATAAAAGGGGGGTCTACAGGGGACACCACAGTGGGAGAGGTTATGTGAAGGGGGGGGGATAGTGGTATGTGGAAGAGAACACTACTGGGGGGGGGGGCGCAGGACACTATGCTGTGCTTTTATTGGGGGCTTGATAATTATTTCTTTTTTTAAAGCTTTTCTTGCTTTAAAGGGTCCGTTTATCTTTACCAAAAGACTGCCTATGCAGATAAGGGTGGGGGTGGGGAGGGGTCTGTAGATAAAAACAAACTGCGCGGCTCTAACGTTCTCAAACTCTGCATGAGTGGAGAGGAAGCCCATGGGAGGGGGTTTGAATCAGAGATGATGATGGGGGGGTTCAATCGGAGATGGGGGGGGGTTTCAATCGGAGATGGGGGGGGTTTCAATCGGGGATGGGGGGGGGGGGTTTCAATCGGAGATGGGATACGGAGATGGAAGGGGGTTTCAATCGCAGATGGGAGGCGGATTCAATCGGAGATGGGAGGGGGTTTCAATTGGAGATGGGAGGGGGTTTCAATCGCAGATGGGAGGGGGTTTCAATCGGAGATGGGGGGGGGGGGTTTCAATCGGAGATGGGATACGGAGATGGAAGGGGGTTTCAATCGCAGATGGGAGGGGGTTTCAATCGGAGATGGGATACGGAGATGGAAGGGGGTTTCAATCGCAGATGGGAGGGGGTTTCAATCGGAGATGGGAGGCGGATTCAATCGGAGATGGAAGGGGGTTTCAATCGGAGATGGGAGGGGGTTTCAATCGGAGATGGAAGGGGGTTTCAATCGGAGATGGGAGGGGGTTTCAATCGCAAGATGGGAGGGGGTTTCAATCGCAGATGGGAGGCGGGATTCAATCGGAGATGATGATGGGGGGGGGTTAAATCGGAGATGATGATGGGGGGGGGGTTTCAATCAGAGATGGTAGGGTGGAGGTGAGCAGTAAGGATGAGCTCCGGCATGTTCTCTGAAGCCGCACATCGGGAAAATGTCTCACTGCCTGTGATTAGCGCAGCGCCGTACCGACTTCCTGGCGGGCTCTCCATGTGGGGTGTGCGAACACGCCGGAGCTCATCCTTAGTGAGCGGTAATAGCTGGGATTACCCCGGCACCGTCCCCGGGAGTTTTTCGGCCTCGGGAGGTATATAAATGGCCTACACCTATAGTGAGGGTATTATCTGACGTTAGTCGGAAGCCGCAGAGTTTGTTTTCCTCTATAGGCCCCCCTCTACCTGCACAGGCAGCTCTCCTGTAAAGGTGAACGGACCCTTTAAAGCGACAACCTGATCTGCCCATGTATGGAGACCTCATACAATCCGGAACCTTCCATAGATCGATCGGAACTCCCACCGCTCCACTTACTTGGGATTTACTCTTCGCATCTGGTGGGGGGAGAAGAGGAGAGAACATTATGTTACCATGGTGACACACTGCTAGGAGGGGAGATATATAATGCAATAGAAGGAGATGGGGAATAAAAGGACAGGATAGTAGAAGATATATTATAGAAGTAGGGGGGAGGAGGGGGTCACACTCACAGCTCACACAGGTCAGGAACATCTTCTCAGCTCTCTCTGCAGCCCAAGGACAGCAGAACATGCAAAGACCATCACTTCCGGCTTCCCCACATGTTTACTTCCGGGTTCTGTCACTCCTCAGTCAGGAGTTTGCTAAACGTGTCCTTCACACAGGAGCCATGTTTCTGTAGCCCGCAGCTCTCAGTTCCTACTACTGAGGTCTCCGGAAACATGGCCGCCGCCGTCAGTTCTCTCACAGAGTATAAGAGACAGAGACGTCGTCCTCTATGGACGGGACCGGTGTTCAGACTGGGAAAAACACACACAACTAATAATAATTCAAAAAATTAAGTGGAAATAGACCAAATACATTCATAAATACATAGTAATAAAAATACCTTCATTACCATGACTATCAGTTTTAATAATTAAAAAACAATAATACATGTAAATATCAGATGTTTTTATATTTTATTTTTCTTACAGATATTTCTATAGGACTGACAATTTGCACACAACTTTACATAACGCACCTCCACATTTATCAACATTATTTTATATTATGACTCCACAAGGGTAATTCATTATTATTCAGGATTTATATATTATTATTATTATTATACAGGATTTATGTGGCGCCAACAGTTTGCGCAGCGCTTTTCATGGGGGCAGACATTACACTACAATACAAATCCATACAGGAGGGATCAGAGGGCCTGGATCAGAGGAGCTTACAATCTAGAAGAATTAATAAAATAAAAGCATTGTCTCAACCGGAACGCAGCCAATCAGCTTTTAGGGCCAGTTCACACAATAGCAGTCCGGGTGCGTTCCAGGTGCTTTACTGCATGCACGTTTTTGATGCCTTCCAGTGCCTTATTGATGTGTTTTTGGTGCGTTTTTGATGCAGTCCAGTGCTCCCCCCCCCCTCTTTTTTTTTAACCCTAAATAAGGACAAGTGTGTTGCAGTGTGTTTTCTGGTGCATTTAGGTGCGTTCCGGTGCGTTTTTGATGCGTTTTACAGCGTTCCAGTGCAGAAAAAATGCAGCATGTTCTACTTTTTTTTTGTGAACTGGAAACGCACTGGAACTGCAAGCACTGGTGTGATCGATGCCATTAAAAACCATATAACCTACTTTCCATGTGTTTTTGATGCAGAAAAAAAAACCCACTGGACTGCATGTGGTGTGAACTGGCCCTTAGAGATTTCATTTTCTAAGCTATGTGAAAAAACTGAAAAGCGAGAAGCTGATTGGCTACTGCGGGCGACCAGCTGAGGTAGAACTTGTCTCAGATGCTTTTTAGGGTTGAAAATATTTTTATTGGTAATGAGAACAGCGTAACAATTACATGACTGATATATCAAATAGAAAAGGAAGGCCGCGGAAAGGCCAAGTGGCTATCGCCCGCAGCCGCGCACTCGCCCCATAAATCAATAATAACACAGGGGAGTGCAAATGATATCAAACAATAAATAAAAAAAAAGAGAGGGAAGAGAAGAGATAGAGAGGTGGAGAACAAGGAAAAAAGGAGAGAGGGAGGAGAGAAGAAGAAGAGTTCTGCTGGGAGAGCTTGGAATAAGAGAAATAATAACTGTACTTATAAGGCCCCTTTCACACTGGGACAGGGGCGGCGGCGGCGGTAAAACGCAGCTATTGTTAGTGGCGCTTTATCGTCGGTTAGACCCCCCCGCAAGAAAGGGTTAAAAACCACCTCAAAGCGCCTCTGTAGAGGCGCTTTGCCGGTGGTATTGCCGCGGTGTCCCATTGATTTCAATGGGCAGGTGCGGTGGAGGAGCGGTATACACTCCGCTCCTTCACCGCTCAAAAGATGCTGCTAGCAGGACTTTTTTTACTGTCCTGCCAGCGCACCACTCCAGTGTGAGATCCCTCGGGGCTTTCACACTGGAGACATAGCAGCGGCTCTTTCAGGTCGGTTTGCAGGCGCTATTTTTAGCACAATAGCGCCTGCAAACCACCCCAGTGTGAAAGGGGCCTAAGTATTATTGCCACATGTGATAATTCAGGGCGGGGATGAGCTAGGGTTTGCCACCTGTCTGGAATTCACCCGGGCAGTCAGGGTTTGGAATTAGGTGCCCGGGTTTCAGTCTGCTTGTAACCCGGACACATTATTCAGACTGGGCTGTGGCTCCCCAAGTAACTGAGATAGTCGCACAAAATCTGTTGCCATCCGGAAGCTGCGGGCTGCTGTCTGGGGGCAGGTTTGGCATCAATGAGGCACTGGGGGGGGGGGGATGATGTCAGCAAGAGCAGTTTGGCCACATCCACTGTTTGCCACAGCGCGCTGCATTACCAATCTCTTTGGGGCACCAGGTCTTTTATAATCCTATAGAGTATACTATGAAAAAAAAATGTGCCCTGTGTTGGGGTTTGGCTTGAAGAAAAGGTGGCAAGGATAGGATGATCTTGAAGGTGTAGGGAGCATGTCAGCCAGAGTATCGGATGAGGAGAAGCGAAGCCAAATGGACCGTAGAACTTTATATTTATCATGGGTATTATTGTCGAGTGCCAGCATCTCCTCCATTCTCATGACGCCGTTCACTGTAGAGACCCTCAATAACAATGGAGGAGTAGTGGTGGTCTTCCAATAAAGCGGGATCAGTTGCCGAGCTGCTGACAAGAAAAAAAAACGGAGGAGACGTCGTTTCTGTGAGGCTACCGGGCCCGGCAGCATGGAGAGAAGGGCAATCTCTGGGGTCGGCTGCATGGAGAGAAGGGCAATCTCTGGGGTCGGCTGCATGGAGAGAAGGGCAATCTCTGGGGTCGGCTGCATGGAGAGAAGGGCAATTTCTGGGGTCGGCTGCATGGAGAGAAGGGCAATCTCTGGGGTCGGCAGCATGGAGAGAAGGGCAATCTCTGGGGTCGGCTGCATGGAGAGAAGGGCAATCTCTGGGGTCGGCAGCATGGAGAGAAGGGCAATCTCTGGGGTCGGCTGCATGGAGAGAAGGGCAATCTCTGGGGTCGGCTGCATGGAGAGAAGGGCAATCTCTGGGGTCGGCAGCATGGAGAGAAGGGCAATCTCTGGGGTCGGCAGCATGGAGAGAAGGGCAATCTCTGGGGTCGGCAGCATGGAGAGAAGGGCAATCTCTGGGGTCGGCTGCATGGAGAGAAGGGCAATCTCTGGGGTCAGCTGCATGGAGAGAAGGGCAATCTCTGGGGTCGGCTGCATGGAGAGAAGGGCAATCTCTGGGGTCGGCTGCATGGAGAGAAGGGCAATCTCTGGGGTCGGCTGCATGGAGAGAAGGGCAATCTCTGGGGTCGGCTGCATGGAGAGAAGGGCAATCTCTGGGGTCGGGAGCATGGAGAGAAGGGCAATCTCTGGGGTCGGCTGTATGGAGAGAAGGGCAATCTCTGGGGTCGGTTGCATGGAGAGAAGGGCAATCTCTGGGGTCGGCTGCATGGAGAGAAGGGCAATCTCTGGGGTCGGCAGCATGGAGAGAAGGGCAATCTCTGGGGTCGGCAGCATGGAGAGAAGGGCAATCTCCGGGGTCGGCTGCATGGAGAGAAGGGCAATCTCTGGGGTCGGCTGCATGGAGAGAAGGGCAATCTCTGGGGTCGGCTGCATGGAGAGAAGGGCAATCTCTGGGGTGGGCTGCATGGAGAGAAGGGCAATCTCTGGGGTCGGCTGCATGGAGAGAAGGGCAATCTCTGGGGTCGGCTGCATGGAGAGAAGGGCAATCTCTGGGGTCGGCTGCATGGAGAGAAGGGCAATCTCTGGGGTCGGCTGCAAAGATTCCCCATAAATAGTGTTATACACCTTAAATACCTGAATCCAGAAGGGTCGTGTCCATTCACGCTCCCACCAGACATGGGTGTAAGTACCTGAGGATGTACTACAGCACCAACAAGAGGCCGGGGTAGATGGAAAGATTTTGTGTAAGGTGAAGGGGTCCCTGTACCATCTACAAAGGATCTTAAACTTCTTCTCTTGCGAATAGCAGGAAATGGAGGACTTGTGGGTAAAGTGGAACGCAGTCTGCCAATCTGCCGACCACATCTTAGTGTAGGGGAGCAGGTCATCCTGGGTGAGGGCCTGGATCCGGCAGTAGAGGGAGGAGAGTAGATGTCTGGGCATCTCATGGAGAGAGCTTAAAACGTTCTAATTCAGTGAAGGGACGGTGTATTTGAGAAGAGAGAAATAATTGTTTAGCAAAGGAAGATAAGTGTAGGGCGGTGAGCCAGTCACGTGTATCCTCAGGAACTATCGGGGTCCCAAGTCCAGGTCGGATGAAAGTATGGGCCTGGGGCCAAGCGGAGCGATGGAATAAACCTAAAGTGGGAACCCTGATTCCCTGGGAGAAGGCTGGATTGTCAAATAGGGAGGATAGGGGAGAGGGGTCTGAGGAGAGGACCTCACACAGCCCCCTTTAGTACCATAGAGTGAGAACATGAATGGTTAGGGGCGAGGCGGAGGACATGCTAGAGAGGTTTCCTTTGTATCCCCATGCATCCTGCTCAACCATGACAGAGGCTTCTTGAAAAGGACGTGGGAACCATTCAAAGGGCACGTGCCATAAAAGTAGCTTTGTAGCATAATTCAAAGTCAGGTAGTCCCATGCCACCCTGAAGCTTTGGACGGGTGAGTAGCTTATATCTGACTCTAGATAGGCCCTGATTCCAGATAAAACGAATGGAAGGTGAGTGTAGGGCAGCAAAGAAGGATTTGGTAATCAGTACGGGTATGGTTTGGAAGAGATACAGCAGTTTGGGTAGGGTATCCATTTTAATGGTGTTGATTCGGTCGGACCATGGTAGAGCGAAGACCCCCAGGATGCCAGGTCTTTCCTGGAGATGGGAGAGGAGAGGGATGTAATTCAGCGAGAATAGGTTAGAGAGGTTGACAGGCATTGTGATGCCCAAGTAGGTAATGCCCTTGGTTTGCCATTGGAAGGAGTAGTTGGAGCGAAGGGATGCCATCGTGGGGGGTGGATAAAGAGATATTTAGAGCCTCTGTTTTGGAGATATTGAGCTTGAAGTTATTAAAGGGGCCAAAACGCCGGAACTCAGAAAAGAGTGAGGGCAGGGTCGTATGAGGTTCTCAGATGCTTTTTAACACCTTCCCGCCGCTGCCTCTTGGGTACAGTTGCCACCTGTCCGGGATTTACACGGACAGTCCGGGTTTTGAATCATGTGTCCAGGTTTCAGGCGGGCTGAAATCAGATTTTTCAGACCGGGTTGTGGCTCCCCAAGTAACCGAGACGCACAAATCTGTTTCTGTCTGGGAGCTGCGGGCGGCTATCTGGGGGGCAGGTTCAGCATCACTGGGGGGCAGTGTGATGATGTCAGCAAGAGCAACTTGGTCACACCCACTGTTCGCTGTGGCATGCTATGCGCACCGCATTACTACGCTCCTTTGGGCACCCGAAGGTGTCCCAGGACGCTAAAGTGGTCAGGTTTGGCTTAAAGAAAAGGTGACAACCCTACTCCGGGGCCTAATAAGTGGATTGAAATGCCAAGGGGTGGAGGCAAGCATTCCGATCATGTGGCTGCTGTGATTGGCTGTCACAGTGGTCACATGATCGGAGTCACATGTATGCATCGGGAGCTTTCCGGTACATGTTAGTTGCTGTGCTGAGAGCACTCAGGGAGGACACTCTCAGAACACTAAATTGCTTACAAATAGACACATATATGAAGCGGTTCGACGTTAAAGCCCACCCACGAGAGGTCGGCGGGAAGAGGTTAATAATTTCCCCTCTGTGTCTACTTACAATTGTCCCGAAAGAAGAACTCCTTCCCCCTCACGTCCCTTTTGTCCCGTCCCCTCTTTGGCTTTGTTGGGTTATGCTCAATAAACATACACACCCAGCCAATCCAGCGGCATTGCGTAGTGATCAGCTGTTCTCACCTAGCCCCGTGCCGCCATCTTGATCTCTGACATCATCAGGACCTGGTTGTCTCTTCCTGGTTCTTGCAGTCATTCCTCTGATGACACACATGATGTGCTGTGCTGCGTTATCAGGGGGCCGACTAAAAGAACCAGGAAGGGACTGCCGGCCCCATGCAGTGACACATGCACTTTTCAATTGTGGACTCAAAGCTTATCACTGCAGCTTATCAGCGCCACCTATCAGTATAGCCTCATCAGTGCCCATCAATGCAGCCTCATTAATGTCAATCAGTGCGGTTTATCAGTGCCCATCGGTACCGCCTCATCAGTGCCACCTCATCAGTGTTCCATCAATCATGGGAGCCTCATCAGTGCAGCCTCGTCAGTGCCCATCAATGTAGCCTATCAGTGCCCATCAGTGAAGAAAAAAAATTACTTATCTGTAAACTTTAACAGAAAGGTGACTTTTTTTTTCAAAATAATCTGTCTTTTTTCGTTTGTTTAGAAAAAAATAAAAACCCCAGTGGTGATTAAATACCACCAAAAGAAAGCTCTATCTGTCTCAAAAAAATTATAAAAATGTCCTATGTGTACAGTGTAGTATGACTGCGCAATTGTCCTTCAAAATGTGAGAGCGCTGAAAGCTGGAAATTGGCCTGGGCAGGAAGGGGGTGAAAGTGCCCAGGATAGTAGGGGTTAATGAGACTTCCTTCATGTTGTGTCACCAGAACAGGAAATTAAGAGAAATCTCCCCAACTTGTACACAAATGGCAATGACAGCTCCTCATAGTATTCTCCAGTCTATACAAAATCAAAAGAAAATGTTTCAGCAGGAGTTCCCTGCAAGGAAGGCAAATTTCAGAACCAACCAGTCAAGAGTAGCAGGAATCCCAGAAGGCCAACAACTGTTGTACACATGGCGCAATACAAAGCAGACCTGAAGAAAGTGCAGATTTGCTGTTTCATGTGGAATAAATAGAAATGGTAATAAGCATAAGCTGTACCCTGAAACATTTAACTTTTGTTTTAAATTCTTCCTGAAAAATATCAGAGCACCTCCTGGTAGGTGAGTGTGCCTAGGCACCCATTCTAGGCTCATAGCTGTATATCTGCCTCTGCCTGCTAGTCTCAGGAGATCTGGAGCGAGGTTTGGTGATGTCACTGCTGATCGCTGTTCTCCTTGCTGGAGGGGAAACCGTACCTGAGGACCTGCAGTGCAAGGATCTCCCTGCTTCATCCATTCCATGGGTCTCTGCTTCCTCCATCTCCATCATTACCCCACCAGTCATCAGTCATGGGGGAGGGGGGCTCTGACATGGGGAAGCAAAGCCCTGCCTCTACAAAGATGGCCGCCTCCACATAGAGACATGGTGCAGAACAAGGGATGGTAAGTCAGTAATGGGTGAAAGGTCAGTTGTAGGGAGACCACAAACAATCCTGGTGATCAGTGCTTTGTCCTCAACTTCCAGAGCTCAGTCGCTCTTGTGCATGGACAGTCCTGCATGATCCTGGTGATCAGTTGGTACCTCCATCTGCAGTTTTGGGTCTTCCCGTCATTATCTGGCCCATGTCGCTGCCCTGGTGGCACTTCCCGTGACTTCCGCAGCACCAGCCAATCTGTTCACAACGTTCCAACATTTACCATGTGCAACCGCCCCGCAACCATGGACAACGTTCCAGCATTTACCATGTGCAACCGCCCCGCAACCGCGCACAACATTCCAGCATTTACCATGTGCAACCGCCCCACAACCGTGCACAATGTTCCAGGATTTACCATGTGCAACCGCACACAACGTTGCAGCATTTACCTTGTGCAACCTCCCTGCAACCGCGCACAACGTTCCAGCATTTATCATGTGCAACCGCCCTGCAACCGCGCACAATGTTCCAGCATTTACCTTGTGCAACCGCCCTGCAACCGCACACAATGTTCCAGGATTTACCACGTGCAACCGCCCCACAACCGTGCACAATGTTCCAGGATTTACCATGTGCAACCGCACACAACGTTGCAGCATTTACCTTGTGCAACCTCCCTGCAACCGCGCACAACGTTCCAGCATTTATCATGTGCAACCGCCCTGCAACCGCGCACAATGTTCCAGCATTTACCTTGTGCAACCGCCCTGCAACCGCACACAATGTTCCAGGATTTACCACGTGCAACCGTCCCGCAACCGCGCACAAAGATCCAGCATTTACCATGTGCAACCGCTCCGCAACAGCGCACAACGTTCCAGCATTTACCATGTGCAACCGCCCCGCAACTGCGCACAACGTTCCAGCATTTATCATGTGAAACTGCCCCACAACCACGCACAACGTTCCAGCATTTACCATGTGCAACCGCTCCGCAACTGTGCACAACGTTCCAGCATTTACCATGTGCTACTGCTCTGCAGCCGCGCACAACGTTCCGGCATTTACCATGTGCAACCGCCCCGCAACCGCGCACAACATTCCAGCATTTACCATGTGCAACCGCCCTGCAACAGCGCACAAAGTTCCAGCATTTACCATGTGCAACCGCCCCCGCAACCGCGCACAACGTTCCAGCATTTATCATGTGAAACTGCCCCACAACCGCGCACAACGTTCCAGCATTTACCATGTGCAACCGCTCCGCAACTGCGCACAACGTTCCAGCATTTACCATGTGCTACTGCTCTGCAGCCGCGCACAACATTCCAGCATTTACCATGTGCAACCGCTCCGCAACTGCGCACAACGTTCCAGCAATTACCATGTGCTACTGCTCTTGCAGCCGCGCACAACGTTCCAGCATTTACCATGTGCAACCGCTCCGCAACTGCGCACAACGTTCCAGCAATTACCATGTGCTACTGCTCTTGCAGCCGCGCACAACGTTCCAGCATTTACCATGTGCAACCGTCCCGCAACCGCGCACAACGTTCCAGCAATTACCATGTGCTACTGCTCTGCAGCCGCGCACAACGTTCCGGCATTTACCATGTGCAACCGCCCCGCAACCGCGCACAACATTCCAGCATTTACCATGTGCAACCGCCCTGCAACAGCGCACAAAGTTCCAGCATTTACCATGTGCAACCGCCCCCGCAACCGCGCACAACGTTCCAGCATTTATCATGTGAAACTGCCCCACAACCGCGCACAACGTTCCAGCATTTACCATGTGCAACCGCTCCGCAACTGCGCACAACGTTCCAGCATTTACCATGTGCTACTGCTCTGCAGCCGCGCACAACGTTCCAGCATTTACCATGTGCAACCGCTCCGCAACTGCGCACAACGTTTCAGCAATTACCATGTGCTACTGCTCTTGCAGCCGCGCACAACGTTCCAGCATTTACCATGTGCAACCGCCCCACAACCGTGCACAATGTTCCAGGATTTACCATGTGCAACCGCGCACAACGTTCCAGCATTTACCTTGTGCAACCTCCCTGCAACCGCGCACAACGTTCCAGCATTTATCATGTGCATCCGCCCTGCAACCGCGCACAACGTTCCAGCATTTACCTTGTGCAACCGCCCTGCAATCGCACACAATGTTCCAGGATTTACCACGTGCAACCGCCCCGCAACCGCGCACAACATTCCAGCATTTACCATGTGCAACCGCTCCGCAACAGCGCACAACGTTCCAGCATTTACCATGTGCAACCGCCCCGCAACTGCGCACAACGTTCCAGCATTTATCATGTGAAACTGCCCCACAACCACGCACAACGTTCCAGCATTTACCATGTGCAACCGCTCCGCAACTGTGCACAACGTTAAAGCATTTACCATGTGCTACTGCTCTGCAGCCGCGCACAACATTCCGGCATTTACCATGTGCAACCGCCCGCAACCGCGCACAACATTCCAGCATTTACCATGTGCAACCGCCCTGCAACAGCGCACAAAGTTCCAGCATTTACCATGTGCAACCGCCCCCGCAACCGCGCACAACATTCCAGCATTTATCATGTGAAACTGCCCCACAACCGCGCACAACGTTCCAGCATTTACCATGTGCAACCGCTCCGCAACTGCGCACAACGTTCCAGCATTTACCATGTGCTACTGCTCTGCAGCCGCGCACAACGTTCCAGCATTTACCATGTGCAACCGCTCCGCAACTGCGCACAACGTTCCAGCAATTACCATGTGCTACTGCTCTGCAGCCGCGCACAACGTTCCAGCATTTACCATGTGCAACCGCTCCGCAACTGCGCACAACGTTCCAGCAATTACCATGTGCTACTGCTCTTGCAGCCGCGCACAAGTTCCAGCATTTACCATGTGCAACCGCCCCGCAAACGCGCACAAGTTCCAGCATTTACCATGTGCAACCGCTCTGCAGCCGCGCACAACATTCCAGCATTTACCATGTGCACCCGCCCCGCAACCGCGCACAACGTTCCAGCATTTACCATGTGCAACCGCCCCCGCAACCGCGCACAACATTCCAGCATTTACCATGTGCAACCGCCCCACAACCGCGCACAACGTTCCAGCATTTACCATGTGCAACCGCCCCGCAACCGCGCACAACGTTTCAGCATTTATCATGTGAAACTGCCCCACAACCGCGCACAACGTTCCAGCATTTATCATGTGCAACCGCTCCGCAACTGCGCACAACGTTCCAGCATTTACCATGTGCTACTGCTCTGCAGCCGCGCACAACATTCCAATATTAACCATGTGCAACCGCTCCGCAACTGCGCACAACGTTCCAGCATTTACCATGTGCTACTGCTCTGCAGCCGCGCACAACGTTCCGGCATTTACCATGTGCAACCGCCCCGCAACCGCGCACAACGTTCCAGCATTTACCTTGTGCAACCGCCCCACAAACGCGCACAAGTTCCAGCATTTACCATGTGCAACCGCGCACAACGTTCCAGCATTTACCTTGTGCAACCGCCCCACAAATGCGCACAAGTTCCAGCATTTACCATGTGCAATTTCTCTGCAGCCGCGCACAACATTCCAGCATTTACCATGTGCAACCGCCCTGCAACCGCGCACAACATTCCAGCGTTTACCATGTGCAACCGCCCTGCAACCGCGCACAACGTTCTAGCATTTACCATGTGCAACCGCCCCGCAACCGCGCACAACGTTCCAGCATTTACCATGTGCAACCTCCCTGCAACCGCGCACAACATTCCAGCATTTACCATGTGCAACCGCCCCGCAACCGCGCACACAGTTCCAGCATTTAGGGGGTTTAAGCAGGCGGTAAAGTGGCGGTACAACGCCTCCTCTCTGCCTCCGAACGCGGATCGCTCCTCAGATAGCAACGCAGGTGTAAACGAGTCTTTAATCAGCCAGGCACCTGGCATTTTCCATAGGAGGGGTTCAGTGATGGCGGTTGTACAGACAGTACGGCGGTTTCCATTGGACGCATTGCGTTCCTTCCCTGACCTTTTAGCCTTTGATGTCACCTCCGGCAGACTTCCAGCGTCACCGGTCGGATGAAATAACAAATTTTAAAGACAAAAGAGGAAAAAATAAATAAAGAAGACAGGGAGGGGGTTTCGTAAGAACATTTCAGTTCCCTAAAGAGACGCCCGAGTGGGTGGTGCAGCGTGCGGTGCCCCATCCTGTGTGACGTGCGGGGACCTGACCTCTCCTCGACCTTTCCACCTGCCACCCCCCCCCCCCATCTGCTGCAAGGAGGACGGGATATTAAAGGACCAGCAAGACTAGAACTGGCAGATATTCAGGATATGAATTCATTGTAATCCTTCATTACAGACAGTAGGGGGCGCTGGCTGCGGGGATCCTCCGTGCATGGACAGTCCTGCATCAGGCGTCATATTTGTCCCGGTGCCCCCTGGTGATCAGTTGGTTCCTCCATCCGCGGTTTTGGGTCTTCCCGCCATTATCTGGCCCACATCGCTGCCCTGGCGGCACTTCCCGTGACTTCCACAGCTCCAGCCAATCTGTTCTATTTTATGCATTGGCATATCTCGTTAGACCCGGTCTGTCCGGGCAGCATGGTCACCTGCTGACTCAACACCATCCACAGGCAGCTTCACTCTTTAACAAGACACAGAAGTTGAATCCAATGCAACTTTAATTCAGATAACTGCAGCTGATAATAATTGCAGTACAGAGGATGTTTAAAGTGTAAGAAGACAATGGGGGGGGGGGGGGGAATTACTAAAACTGGAGAGTGCAAAAATCTGTTGTGCATGGCAGCCAATCAGCTTCTAACTTCAGCTTTTTCAATTAACCACTTTGGCCCCGGAAGATTTACCCACTTTTCATGACCAGGCCTTTTTTTTGCAGTACGGCACTGTGTTACTTTAACCGACAATTGCGCGGTCGTGCGACATTGTACCCAAACAAAATTGATGTCCTTTTTTTCCCCCCAAATAGATCTTTCTTTTGGTGGTATTTGATCAGCTCTGCGGTTTTTTGATTTTTTTGTGCTATAAACAAAAAAGAGCGACAATTTTGAAAAAAAAAAAAAAAAAACAATCTTTTTTACTTTCTGCTATAAAACATCCAATAAAAAAATGTAAAAAAATTAAATTTCTTCCTCAGTTTAGTCCGATACGTATTCCGCTACATATTTTTGCTAAATAAAATCACAATAAAGCGTATATTGATTGGTTTGCGCAAAAGTTATAGCATCTACAAACTATGGGATATGTTTATGGACTTTTTTTTTTTATTGTTTTTACTAGTGTGACAGATCTAGCCGGGACAGAGGCTTTTGGAGGGGACTGAATGCCAGCCTCTCGCTGCTCACTGATTATGGGCCCTGGCATTTGGGGGAACGGTGCTCTCTGTGAGCTGTATGTCTGGGGACCCTTGAGGTGGCATTACTTTAGATTCAGGTCCATGTCCCTCCAAGACACACAGACTCGGGGGACCCTGGATTGTAAGGGAACAATACTCTTTGCAAGGTGAGTGAGAAATCCAGTCTGATCTGTGCTAGTCAGACTCAATGCTGTATATATGTATATATAATGTGTGCCGTCTCATTGTGTTGTGTACTATTTGTTGTGCTAGTTTGGGGTTTGTATTCCAATGTTCTATTGTGTCTGCCTTGGATATCACAGGATGTGTATCTCTATGGAGGGAGGGGGGGATTCCTCCAACAGCTCTCCCTGCTGATAAAACTGTGTACTGATGAGAAGTTAAACACACCTGACCTGTGTGTCCATTGTCATTGGACAGTTTACCCGCCCTCTTTTCCAAGAGTGGGGGGGGGGGAAGTGTTTTGAAGTGGGATCTGTATAACATGTTTCTTTGAATAAAGATTCATTCCTGCCTGAACCTCAAGACAGAGCATTGTCTCGTATTTGGGGGAGAATTATTTGTATGGGTTCCTTGTTCGGCTGATTGAAGTGTTCGGTAGCTGCCTTTGTGTTCAGGTATGGAATGTCCTAAACGACGTTAACCCCTTTCATACTCGGGGTGTCGTTACAACTAGTAATGGCGGCGATCAGCAATTTTTAGCGGGACTGCGAAATTGCGGCAAACAAATCTGACACTAACGCCCCGCGCACACGGTCGGACATTGATCGGACATTCCGACAACAAAATCCATGGATTTTTTCCGACGGATGTTGGCTCAAACTTGTCTTGCATACACACGGTCACACAAAGTTGTCGGAAAAACCGATCGTTCTGAACGCGGTGACGTAAAACACGTACGCCGGGACTATAAACGGGGCAGTAGCCAATAGCTTTCATCTCTTTATTTATTCTGAGCATGCGTGGCACTTTGTCCGTCGGATTTGTGTACACACGATCGGAATTTCCGACAGCGGAATTTGTTGTCGGAAAATTTTATAGCCTGCTCTCAAACTTTGTGTGTCGGAAAATCCGATGGAAAATGTGTGATGGAGCCCACACACGGTCGGAATTTCTGACAAGGTCCTATCACACATTTTCCATCTGAAAATCTGACCGTGTGTACGGGGCATAAGTGTCACTTTTTGGGGACCAGTGATAACAGTAGTAATCGGTGCTAAAAATATGCACTGTCACTGTACTAATGACGTTGGCGGGGAAGGGGTTAACATGGGGGGTGATCAAAAGGTTAAATGTGCTCCTAGGGAGTGCTTTCTAACTGTGTGGGGGAGGTGCTGTGACTGGAGGAAAACAGATAGCCATGTTTCTGCTTATCAGAAACACAAGATCTCAATTTTCCTCCCTGGCAGAACGGCGATCTGCTTTGTTTGCATAGACAGACCGCTGTTCTGCCTTTCCTCTAAACGACTTGTGGGTTTTGCACAGAGCGGCCCCCGATCCTCCTCCTCCTCTCGGGTCCCCTGTTGGCGCTCGGCGCCCCTTCTCTTCAGCAGGTGCCCATACGGAGAGCTGCTTTCTATGGTGGCACCCATGCAGGCTCGCTCCTGAGTCCCGCTGCTACGTCCGTAGACACAGACAGCGGGCCCCTGGCTCCTGTGTCACAGCTTTTGATTGACAGCAGTGGGTGCCAATAGCTCCTGCTGCTACCAATCTGTCCAATGAGGAGGAAGACACTCGTGCACATCGCTGGATCAGGCTCAGGTAAGAAAAAGGGGGGCTCTGGGGGGGTGTAGCACAGAAGGTGGTGGTGTAGTAGCGGTGAGGTGGTGGTGTAGTAGCGGTGAGGTGGTGGTATAATAGTGGTGTGGCGGTGGTGTAGTAGCGGTGTGGGGGTGTAGTAGCGGTCCGGTGATTTTGTTGTAGCAGTGAGGTGGTGGTGTAGTAGGGGTGGGGTGGTGGTGTAGTAGTGGTGAGATGGTGGTATAATAGTGGTGTGGCGGTGGTGTAGTAGCGGTGTGGGGGTGTAGTAGCGTTGTGGTGTAGTAGCAGTCCGGTGGTTTTATAGTAGCGGTGAGGTGGTGTAGCAGCGGTGAGTTGTTTGTGTAGCTGTGGTGAGGTGGTGTTGTAGTAGCGTTGTGGTGAAAGGAGGTGGTGGTGTAGAAGTGGTGAGGTGCTGGTATAGTAGCGGTGTGGTGGCCGTGAGGTAGTGGTGTAGTAGCAGTGAAGTGGTGGTGTAGTAGGGGTGAGGTGGTGGTGTAGTAGCGGTGAGGTGGTGGTGTAGTAGCGGTGAGGTGGTGGTGTAGTAGGGGTGGGGTGGTGGTGTAGTAAAGGTGAGGTGGTGATGTAGTAGCGATGAGGTGGTGGTGTAGTAGCGGTGAGGTGGTGGTATAATAGTGGTGTGGCGGTGGTGTAGTAGCGGTGTGGGGGTGTAGCAACGGTCCGGTGATTTTGTTGTAGCAGTGAGGTGGTGGTGTAGTAGGGGTGGGGTGGTGGTGTAGTAGCGGTGAGATGGTGGTATAATAGTGGTGTGGCGGTGGTGTAGTAGCGGTGTGGGGGTGTAGTAGCGTTGTGGTGTAGTAGCAGTCCGGTGGTTTTATAGTAGCGGTGAGGTGGTGTAGCAGCGGTGAGTTGTTTGTGTAGCTGTGGTGAGGTGGTGGTGTAGTAGTGGTGAGGTGGTGGTGTAGTAGCGTTGTGGTGAAAGGAGGTGGTGGTGTAGAAGTGGTGAGGTGCTGGTATAGTAGCGGTGTGGTGGCCGTGAGGTAGTGGTGTAGTAGCAGTGAAGTGGTGGTGTAGTAGGGGTGAGGTGGTGGTGTAGTAGCGGTGAGGTGGTGGTGTAGTAGCGGTGAGGTGGTGGTGTAGTAGCGGTGAGGTGGTGGTGTAGTAGGGGTGGGGTGGTGGTGTAGTAACGGTGAGGTGGTGATGTAGTAGCGATGAGGTGGTGGTGTAGTAGTGGTGGAGTGGTGGTGTAGTAGCGGTGAGGTGGTGATATAGTAGGGGTGGGGTGGTGGTGTAGTAGTGGTGGAGTGGTGGTGTAGTAGGGGTGAGGTGGTGGTGTAGTAGTGGTGGAGTGGTGGTGTAGTAGGGGTGAGGTGGTGGTGTAGTAGGGGTGGGGTGGTGGTGTAGTAGCAGTGGGGTGGTGGTGTAGTAGCGGTGAGGTGGTGATATAGTAGGGGTGGGGTGGTGGTGTAGTAGCGGTGAGGTGGTGGTGTAGTAGGGGTGAGGTGGTGGTGTAGTAGCAGTGAGGTGGTGATATAGTAGGGGTGGGGTGGTGGTGTAGTAGCGGTGAGGTGGTGATGTAGTAGCAGTGAGGTAGTGGTGTAGTAGCGGTGAGGTGGTGATGTAGTAGTGGTGGTGTAGTAGGGGTGAGGTGGTGATGTAGTAGCGGTGGGGTGGTGGTGTAGTAGCGGTGAGGTGGTGATATAGTAGGGGTGGGGTGGTGGTGTAGTAGCGGTGAGGTGGTGATGTAGTAGCGATGAGGTGGTGGTGTAGTAGCGGTGAGGTGGTGATGTAGTAGCGATGAGTGGTGGTATAGTAGAGGTGAAGTGGTGGTGTAGTAGTGGTGGAGTGGTGGTGTAGTAGCGGTGAGGTGGTGGTGTAGTAGCGGTGAGGTGGTGATATAGTAGGGGTGGGGTGGTGGTGTAGTAGGGGTGGGGTGGTAGTGTAGTAGCGGTGAGGTGGTGGTGTAGTAGCGGTGAGGTGGTGATGTAGTAGCGATGAGTGGTGGTATAGTAGAGGTGAAGTGGTGGTGTAGTAGTGGTGGAGTGGTGGTGTAGTAGCGGTGGGGTGGTGATGTAGTAGGGGTGGGGTGGTGGTGTAGTAGGGGTGGGGTGGTGGTGTAGTAGTGGTGGGGTGGTGGTGTAGTAGCGGTGGGGTGGTGATGTAGTAGGGGTGGGGTGATGGTGTAGTAGCGGTGAGGTGGTGGTGTAGTAGCGGTGAGGTGGTAGTGTAGTAATGGTGTAGTAGTGGTGTCTACTACAGTGATTTCCAGCTTTTAGAGCAGGAGTCTCCAAACTATTATTATTTGTAAAATATACAATGTGGCCCTTAACTCTGATGTAAGGGGGGACTCAAATGGGAACCATGATGTAAGGTGGACTCTGATAGAGACCCAGATGTAAGGAGGACCCTGATGGGATTTTTTTCGGCCCACGATTATTTGTAAAATATACAATGTGACCCTTGTAGTAAAAAGTTTGGGGAGCCCTGCCCTAGAGGGACCCCACAGGTATGGTATATACATAGTTACATGCATCCAAGCTGAACCCATGCCACCATGTCTGCATATCCATAGCTGGGATTCAGATTTAAGAAGATCCATGTGTGGTTGGGCTGATTTCTTGGACTCAACGTAAAGCGGAAGGGTGGTAGGGAAAGTAGAGCGGCAGGGCAGTAAAATGGTAAGGCAGTAGAGCGGTAGGGCAATAGAGCAGTAGGGCGATAGAGTAGTAGGGCAGTACACCGATAGGGCAGTAGAGCGGTAGGGCAGTACGGCAGTAGAACTATAGGGCGGTAGAACGATTGGGCAGTAGAGTGGTAGGGCGGTAGGGCAGTAGAGTGGTAGGGCAGTAGAGTGGTAGGGCATTAGACTGGTAGGGCGGTAGGGTAGTAGAGTGGTAGGGCGGTAGAGCGATAGGGAAGTAGAGTGGTAGGGCAGTAGAGTGGTAGGGTGGTAGGGCAGTAGAGCGATAGGGAGGTAGAGCGGTAGGACAGTAAAGAGTGGTAGAGTGGTAGGGCGGTAGGGCAGTAAAGTGGTAGGGCGGTAGAGCAATAAGGAAGTAGAGCGGTAGGGCAGTAGAGTGGTAGGGCAGTAGAGTGGTAGGGCGGTAGGGCAGTAAAGTGGTAGGGCGGTAGAGCGATAGGGAAGTAGGGCGGTAGGGCAGTAGAGTGGTAGGGCGGTAGGGCAGTAGAGTGGTAGGGCAGTAGAGTGGTAGGGCAGTAGACTGGTAGGGCGGTAGGGTAGTAGAGTGGTAGGGCGGTAGAGCGATAGGGAAGTAGAGTGGTAGGGCAGTAGAGTGGTAGGGTGGTAGGGCAGTAGAGCGATAGGGAGGTAGAGCGGTAGGACAGTAAAGAGTGGTAGAGTGGTAGGGCGGTAGGGCAGTAAAGTGGTAGGGCGGTAGAGCAATAAGGAAGTAGAGCGGTAGGGCAGTAGAGTGGTAGGGCAGTAGAGTGGTAGGGCGGTAGGGCAGTAAAGTGGTAGGGCGGTAGAGCGATAGGGAAGTAGGGCGGTAGGGCAGTAGAGTGGTAGGGCGGTAGGGCAGTAGAGTGGTAGGGCAGTAGAGTGGTAGGGCAGTAGAGTGGTAGGGCAGCAGAGTGGTGGGGTGGTAGGGCAGTAGAGTGGTAGGGCAGTAGGGCAGTAGAGTGGTGGGGTGGTAGAGCAGTAGAGTGGTAGGGCAGTAGGGCAGTAGAGTGGTAGGGCGGTAGGGCAGTAAAGAAGTAGGGCGGTAGAGCAATAGGGAAGTAGGGCGGTAGGGCAGTAGAGTGGTAGGACGTTAGGGCAGTAGAGTGGTAGGGCAGTAGAGTGGTAGGGCAGTAGACTGGTAGGGCGGTAGGGTAGTAGAGTGGTAGGGCGGTAGAGCGATAGGGAAGTAGAGTGGTAGGGCAGTAGAGTGGTAGGGTGGTAGGGCAGTAGAGCGATAGGGAGGTAGAGCGGTAGGGCAGTAAAGAGTGGTAGGGCGGTAGGGCAGTAAAGTGGTAGGGCGGTAGAGCAATAAGGAAGTAGAGCGGTAGGGCAGTAGAGTGGTAGGGCGGTAGAGCAGTAAAGTGGTAGGGCGGTAGAGCGATAGGGAAGTAGGGCGGTAGGGCAGTAGAGTGGTAGGGCAGTAGAGTGGTGGGGTGGTAGGGCAGTAGAGTGGTAGGGCAGTAGAGTGGTAGGGCAGCAGAGTGGTGGGGTGGTAGGGCAGTAGAGTGGTAGGGCAGTAGAGTGGTAGGGCGGTAGGGCAATAAAGAAGTAGGGCGGTAGAGCAATAGGGAAGTAGGGCGGTAGGGCAGTAGAGTGGTAGGGCAGTAGAGTGGTAGGTCGGTAGGGCAGTAGAGTGGTAGGGCGGTAGGGCAGTAGAGTGGTAGGGCGGTAGAGCGATAGGGGAGTAGAGCGGTAGGGCAGTAGAGTGGTAGGGCAGTAAAGTGGTAGGGCGGTAGAGCGATAGGAAGTAGAGCGGTAGGGCAGTAGAGTGGTAGCGCAGTATGGCGATAGAGTGGTAGAACGGTAGGGCAGTAGAGTGGTAGGGCGGTAGGGCAGTAGAGTGGTAGGGCGGTAGAGCGATAGGAATGTAGAGCGGTAGGGCAGTAGAGTGGTAGGGTGGTAGCGCAGTACGGCGATAGAGTGATAGAACAGTAGGGCAGTAGGACCCGTGGTTGGCCGTGGCAGCCGGTGGAATAAGGCCAGTGGGTTATCAGGTGTACTCTCTGTAAGAGAAGACGGAAGCTGTAGTGTGTGGGCAGCAGGTGAACGCCGATCGCCTCCCTCCTCCCGTCTTTCCGTGACTTCATCATCACAGCTAAGAATAGTCTCTTCCCATTCATGAATCAGAGATAGGAGAGGAGGCAGGTGTTCGCTCTACGCATCGCCTCACAATCAATCAGCACACAAGGGCCACTCACGTTGCGTCACAAACAAGGAAGCCATATGTGCCTCTCCCGCACTCCACAATGCCCCGCTCTTAACCCTTGGGGGACAATCGACAAACCATTCGCTAAAGGAACAGCTCAGAACATTTTACCCAAATTTTGCAGCTAAATGTTTTCATCTTTAATTCCAATAGAAGAGCGCCTTCCTTTTTTTTAAAAACTTCACACAACCTCCAGGACTCTGAAGACCAGCGGGGGCCGGGGGGGGGGGGATGCTCTGATAGACAAGACTTGATATTTGTTGAAAACTTTAAGGACAGTCCCCGCTGTTCACCCCAATCCCTCTCCTCCCTGGTCCCCCCATTGTATCCCTTGTTTGGTTGCCCTCTATTGCTCCATCCTCTCCTGCCACAACTGAGCCCCAGGCACTCCTTTCCTAATCCCAGGGTAGCAATATAGGGGCCGCAGATCCCTTAAAGTGGTTGTTAAGCCCCTCTAACCCGTATACACCATCAGCACCGCCTCCTATTGTAGTGTCCCCCTCTGTGTGCGATTTATGAAAACAAATGTTGTAAATACCTCATTTCACTGCCGGTGTAGCGCCACATATGGCGACCCATCACATCTTGGCTATCCGCTGGAGTGCGCATGCGCGACACCTCCATATGCGTTCCAACACTTTTACGACACACTAAAACCGTCAGATAGTGTGACGGAACTGACGTCAAACTGCGCTTGCGCAGTTATTATGTGGTCCAGGTTCAAGCCGCACCATCCAATTGGACACAGAGTTAGAATATAATTATGCCAAGCGAAGCGAGGCCGTGCCCCAAGCGTGGCGAGAGAAGCGAGCCCACGAGGGGCCCTGTTGCAAAGTGGCTTGAACCTGGACTTAGGGGTGGAGCCACTTTCACTGTGCTGTTTTGTCGTAAAAGTGTTGGAACACATATGGCGGCGTTGCGCATGCGCACTCCAGCGGGTAGCCAAAATGTGATGGGTTGCCATATGTGACGCTACACCGAGATTGGGATCACATGACCGGCCAGCTTTCTCCTTTCCTCCTCTGAGAGATGCAGTGGGCGGGGCTGAGATTCCTCTGCTAATGCCAGTCTGGAGGGGAGGAGAGAGCTGGCTGGTCATGTGATCGTGGCTGTGAAATGAGGTATTTACAGCATTTCTATTTATAAATCACACACAGATGGGGACACGGCGATAGGAGTCAGTGCTGATGGTGTATACAGGTTAGTGTTATGAGAGCAGCAAGAGGGGGGAGGGGCGTCTCACACACAGACAGAGAGGGGAGGGGGAGGAGGACACAGGAGCAGAGGGGAGAGCAGATAGCAGAGCTGCTGATAACAGTAATCTGACCACGGTGTCTGGTCTCAGCAGCCATCATACACTGTGGTCAGTTTACAGAGGGGAGGGGAGAAACTGGCAGATCAGACGGGTTTTTTAGGTGTTACAGGGGGCCAAATGACACCGGACGAGCACTGTGTCACATAACATGCTTTAAAGGAGCAGGATCCTTTTTTTTTTGGGTTAAAATAAGCTTTTAGTTGGGTCACACTACTGCATGCACTGGTGTGTGTTTCATACGTGTTCCTGCGCTTCGTTTGTAGGGGACGATATCATCTCCTCCTTAGAGAAGTTACAATGTTGCAGTCTAATCACTGAGGACATATTTTTTTATTAGATATCCAATTTCTTCAGAAATTTTGACAAAATGTATTCCGCTACATGTCTTTAGTAAAAAAAAATTCCTCATAAGCATATCTTGATTGTTTTGTGTGAAATTTATGGCGTCTACAAACTATGGGATATATACTGGAATTTTTATGTTTTTTTTTATACTTCTAATCATGGTGATCAGCAACTTATAGTGGGACTGTGATAGTGTGGCGAACAATCTGACACTAACTGACACTGGGTGGGACCTGAATAACTGTCACTGACGTCTCCAGTGACACTAATACAGCGATCAGTGATAATACTATGCACTGTCACTGTACTAATGACACTGGCTGGGAAGGAGTTAACATCTAGGGGTGATCAAAGGGGGTAAATGTGTGCCCAACAATGTGTAAAGTGTGCTGATTCAGGAAGTGGATATTTTACCAAAATATTGGGTCCTATATCGGGTTTGTGTCACTCAAATAACTTTTGTGTATTTTTTGTTGCTGATCATAGAGGTTTATGTGACAAAAAAGGATTTTATATATTTATTGGGGGGTAATATAGACAAACACTGATCTCTGATACAGAGGAGTCCACTATTGTACTAAACATGAACAATAATCCCAAATTCCAGGTCTGGATATTTTATACATCGTTACATTGTTCCAGCTTCCCCCAACTATGTACAGTGCCTGGAAAAAGTATTCACACCCCTTGAAATTCCCCACATGTTGTTACAACCAAAAACGTAAATGTATTTTATTGGGATTTTATGTGATAGACCAACACAAAGTGTCACATAATTGTGAAGTGGAAGGAAAATGATAAATGATACAAATAAATAAGTGAAAATGTGGGGGGGGGGGGCATTTGTATGGCGCCCCCCGGAGTCAATACTTTGTAGAACCCCCTTTCTCTACAAGTCTTTTTGGGGGTGTCTCTACCAGCTTTGCACATCTAGAAAGGACATTTCTGCCCATTCTTCTTTGTAAAATATCTCAAGCTCTGTCAGATTGGATGGAGAACGTCTGTGAACAGCAATTTTCACGTCTTGCCACAGATTCTCAATGTGATTTAGGTCTGGACTGTGACTGGGCCATTCTAACACATGAATATGCTTTGATCTAAACCATTCCATTGTAGCTCTGGCTGGATGTTTCGGGTCGTTGTCCTGCTGGAAGGTGAACCTCCCCCCCAGTCTCAAGTCTTTTGTAGACTCTAACAGGTTTTCTTCTAAGATTGTCCTGTATTTGTCTCCATCCATCTTCCCATCAACTCTGACCAGCTTCCCTGTCCCTGCTGAAGAAAAGCATCCCCACCACATGATGCCGCCACCACCATGTTTCACGGTGGGGATGGTGTGTTCAGGGTGATGTGCAGTGTTAGTTTTCCCCACACATAACGTTTTACTTTTAGGACATAAAGTTGAATTTTGGTCTCATGTGACCAGATCACCTTCTTCCACATGTTTGCTGTGTCCTCCACATGGCTTCTCACAAACTACAAACAGGACTTCTTATGACTTTCTTTCTCCAATGTCTTTCTTCTTGTCACTCTTCCATAAAGGGCAGATTTGTGGAGAACACGACTAATAGTTGTCCTGTGGACAGATTCTCCCACCTGAGCTGTGGATCTCTGCAGCTCCTCCAGAGTTACCATGGACCTCTTGGCTCTTCTCTGATGAATGCTCTCCTTGCCCGGCCGGTCAGTTTAGGTGGACGGCCATGTCTTGGTAGGTTTGCAGTTGTGCCATACTCTTTCCATTTTCCGATGATGGATTGAACAGAGCTCCGTGAGATGTTCAAAGCTTGGGAGATTTCTTTATAACCTAACCCTGCTTTATACTTCTCCACAACTTTATCCCTGACCTGTCTGGTGTGTTCCTTGGCCTTCGTGATGCTGTTTGTTCACTAAGGTTCTCTAACAAACCTCTGAGGGCTTCACAGAACAGCTGTATTTATACTGAGATTAAATGACACACAGGTGGGCTCTATTTACTAATTAGGAGACTTCTAAAGGCAATTGGTTCCACTAGATTTTAGTTATCAGGGTAAAGGGGGCTGAATACAAATGCCCCCCCCCACACTTTTTACATATTTATTTGTATCATTTATCATTTTCCTTCCACTTCACAATTATGTGACACTTTGTGTTGGTCTATCACATAAAATCCCAATAAAATACATTTACGTCTTTGGTTGTAACATGACAAAATGTGGGGAATGTCAAGGGGTATGAATACTTTTTCAAGGCACTGTATACACCAGACCTGATATCTCCATTGTGACCTCAGATGACCCCCCAGGACAATGTATCTCCCACCCTTCTCTAGCTGGACAGATGTGGCTGACGATCGATTTCCCGATGATTTCCATAGAACGCGATTTCACAAGAACTTCTCACTCCTGTTGTGTCACAAATATTTGAAGAATTCCTTTTAAATGACTTTACATTCCGCAGTAGGGGTCCCTTCCCCCGCCCTGAGCCCGAACCCCCCCCCGGCACAAATATATATATATATATCATTATACAGACACCGCTTTATGACCAAATCCTTCAGGGGGGGATTTATATAAAAAAACCTCCATAGCTGTTCATCTATAGGAAGAATCTTCAAACTGCGGCTCTCCAGCTGTTGTGGAACTACAAGTCCCATGAGACAATGTAAAACTCTGACATTCACAGACAGGACTGGGGCATGATGGGAATTGTAGTTCCTGAACAACTGGAGGGCCGTAGTTTGAAGACCCCTGATCTATAGATAGTGCCTGTAAATTCGATCAGTGTGATCTCCGCCTCTCCGGACAATTTATAGGCATTTCCCGAAGGGATATCATGTCTAAAGGGATGCAGACCCCGCCACTTTCCTCCATTAGAACCCTGTAGGTGCAGCATTTTGACAACCCCTTAAAATAAGAAAGGATGGTTCGCTCAGATCGCCCTTCAGCGGCTGTCACAGCCAACACCAAGCGGCAGCAGCCCGCCGTTCGCCTTGACTCCGCCCCGTGTCCACCATGCCGTTTATAAACGGACCAGAGAAGAGGTGACAAGAAGCAAAACTAGAATTCTGACTTGTATTTTACAGATTTCTGGGAAAATCAGCCAGCCAATCACACAAGCAGGAAATGACATTTCTGGGGGGCGGGGCTCTGTATACTATCTGTGTGCACAGCGCCTCCAGGTGGCCATATTGCATATTACAGAAAATGACAGCGGGAATTTTTAATAATATTCATTTACAATATGACAATCAGGGCTGTTTTCAGTGGGGACGCAGTTCCGGCCCCTCTAGCACTCAATGTATGTAATGGTGATGGTACTGAGATATGCTGGCAGGAATCTATTTTTGTGTGGGGGTCTATTGTTGCGGGGGGGGGGGGATTATTGAGGGAGAGATTCATTGTTGCTGGGTACTGGGAAATCTGTTGTCGCTGGGGTGGATCTATTGTCGCTGGAGTGGTATTTTGTAATGTGCAATCCATTGTTGCTGAGGGGAGGTTATAATGTTGTGTGGTGGATCTATTGTTGCTGGGAGATGTATTGTTTCTGGGGTGGGTTCAGTGTTGCTGGGGGATATATTAGTGCTGGGGGGGGGATTTATTATTTCTGGGGTGGGTCTAGTGTTGCTGGGGATGTCTATTATTGCTGGGGGATCTGGTGTTGCTGGGGGAATCTATTGTTGCTGGGGTGGGGGTCTAGTGTTGCTGGGGGGGTTATTGTTGCTGGGGACCTATTGTTGCTGGGGTGGGTATAGTGCTGCTGGGGAATGATCTATTGTTGGGGGAGGGGGAATTGTTGAGGAATAGGTCTATTGTTGCTGGCTGCTGGGAAATCTGTTGTTGCTGGGGGGTCTATTGTTGCTGGGCTGGATCCATTGTTGCTGGGGGGGGGGGGGTAAAATGTCGTGTGGTGGATCTATTGTTGCTGGGGGAATCTAGTGTTGCTGGGGATGTCTATTATTGCTGGGGGATCTGGTGTTGCTGGGGGGGGGGGGGTATTGTTGCTGGGGGAATTTATTGTTTCTGGGGGTATCTAATATTGCTGGGGGATATATTAGTGCTGGGGGGGTTTATTATTTTTGGGGTGGGTTCTATTGTTGCTGGGGGTGTCTATTATTGCTGGGGGATCTGGTGTTGCTGAGGGAATCTATTGTTGCTGGGGTGGGGTCTATTGTTGCTGGGGTGTGTCTAGTGTTGCTGGGGGGTGGGGGGGGGGTATTGTTGCCGGGGTGGGTATAGTGCTGCTGGGGGGGGGGGTCTATTGTTGTTGGGGAGGGAGAATTGTTGAGGGATAGGTCTATTGTTGCTGGCTGCTGGGAAATCTGTTGTTGTTGCTGGGGGTCTATTGTTGCTGGAGGGGGGGGGGGGTAAATGTTGTGTGGTGGATCTATTATTGCTGGGGGATCAGGTGTTTCTGGGGGGGATTTATTGTTGTTGGGGTGGGTCTAGTGTTGCTGGGGGTATCTAATATTGCTGGGGGATATATTAATGCTGGGGGGGGGGGATTTATTATTGCTGGGGGGATCTATTGTTGCTGTGGTGGGGTTCCTGCCTTTCTTGTTGTCATTAACAAATTCCATACAAATTACTCAGCACCACAAAATAATATTTGGTTCTGTATTCTCTAAAAGGGCCATACTAGGAGGTGGGTAGGGGGTGGGTAGGGGGCGGTGCTCGGGGCTGGGTAGGGGGTGGAGGCAAAGAGTGATTTAGAAGGGGGGCGGAGTTCCTGCACTTATTCTCTGGTCACAATTGTATAAAATATATATTATTTTTTTTTTATTTGCTAATTTTTTTCCCCCACAAAGCGGAGTTACCCTTTAAGTATAATATTGTGTAATAAGTATCATTTTAGTGTATTTTTTTGTGGAAAGATACATATGATAGATAATGACGCAAATATCATATGACATAAAAAATTACAACTACCGCCATTTTATTCTCCAGGGTCTCTGCTTTCAGAAAAGATACACTTTTGGGAGGTTTACAGTAATTTCCAGCAAAAAAAAAAGCAGCTTTTAACACGTGTGCAAAAAACGGTCAGCAATCGATTGATCGCCGGGAGTCGCCATTGACCGAGGTGGATCGAACGATTCCCTATAGAGTAAGCGCTCGGGTGAATGGTCTGCATTAGACGGCAGAGGTATAAAGGGGCCCTCGCGGTCTCAGTGTCGCTCCCCAGGGGTCATCTATAACATTGCAGTTGAGGAGTTGCTGCAATTAAAATTGCTACATTTTTGCTTTAAAAACTGTCGAAATTGAAATATTCCCGAAATATTTTTCTCCGGCTTCCGAAAATCGTGTCCTGAAAATATCCACCTGCCGCCAACGTCTCTTCATGAGCCAAATTAGACGCCATTGCGTCAGAGCCGCGGGCCCCGCGTAGATAATTAGCGCTGACTGTGTTGTTCTGCCGGTCGCTCTCTTACATCCTCTGATTACGTTTTTTGTTCTGCGGTTATTTTTATCCGGATTGTTCACCGTTTCATCGCCGGGCCCTCCGCAGGCTGCCGCAGAGGCAGTGCATGGTGTGCGCCGGGGGTGCGGAGGGGGTTAATGCGGACGGCGTGTTTCCATCTCGCCGTGGCTGCGGATGACGGCGTTCTATATCGGGAAACACGTTATTTCTCACTGTGATTTTATTTTTCCTTTCTATTTCAGGCTCTGAGGTAAGAGCTGACATAGATCTCCCCCTCCCCCCCTCCTCTCCTCTCCTCTGTGAGGTCATCAATCTCCATCTTCTCCACTGTGTATAGGAGAGGAGAGGATGAAGAGAGGAGAGATGAGGAGAGGAGAGAATGAAGAGAGGAGAGATGAGGAGAGGAGGAGAGGAAGAGAGGAGGAGAGGATGAGGAGAGGAAGAGAAGAGGAAAGAGGAAACAGAAGGAAGATGAGGAGAGGAGAGGATGAGAAAAGAAGAGGAGAGAATGAGGGGAGGAGAAGAGAAGAGAGGATGAGAGAGAGGAGAGAAGAGGATAGCAAAGGAGAGGCTGAGGAGAGGATGAGGGGAGGAGAAGATGAGGAGATGAGAGGAGGAGAAAAGAAGAGGAGAGGATGAAGAGGGGAGAGGAGAGGATGAGGAGAGAAGAGAGGATGAGAAGAAAGGATGAGAAAAGAAGAGGAGAAGATGAGGAGAAGAGAGGATGAAGAGGGGAGAGGATGAGTAGAGGAAAGGAGGAGAGGAGAGGAGAGAATGAGGAGAGGAAAGAAAAGAAGAGGAGAGGATGAGAAAAGAAGAGGAGAGGACGAGGAGAGGAAAGAAGAAAATGAGGAGAAGAGAGGATGAGGAGAGGATAAGGATGAGGAGACAGTAGAAGGGGAGAAGAGAGGAGAGAGAGAAGGATAAGAAAAGATGAGAAAAGAAGAGGAGAAGATGAGGAGAAGAGAGGATGAGGAGAGGATGAAAAGGGGAATGGAGAGGATGAAGATGAGGAGAAGCGAGGATGAAGAGGGGAGAGGAGAAGATGAGTAGAGGAAAGGAGGAGAAATTTCCCGGGGTCGCAGAGGCCAATCATGAATGTGAATTGTGTCCTAGGATGAGGTTTCCCCATTGATGAGACGTCACATTATTCATGTTCTATATTTTAGTCCGGGGTGCCGCGTCCTGGTAAAGGGTGCCGCGTCCCGGTAAAGGGTGCTGTGTCCTGGTAAGGGGTGCTGCGTCCTGGTAAGGGGTGCCACCTCTTGGTAAAGGGTGCGCGTCCTGGTAAAGGGTGCCACCTCTTGGTAAAGGGTGCGCGTCCTGGTAAAGGGTGCCACGTCCTGGTAAAGGGTGCTGCGTCCTGGTAAAGGGTGCCGCCTCTTGGTAATGGGTGCTGCGTCCTGGTAAAGGGTGCCGCCTCTTGGTAAAGGGTGCCGTGTCCCGGTAAAGGGTGCTGTGTCCTGGTAAGGGGTGCTGCGTCCTGGTAAAGGGTGCTGCGTCCTGGTAAAGGGTGCCGCCTCTTGGTAAAGGGTGCCGCGTCCCGGTAAAGGGTGCTGTGTCCTGGTAAAGGGTGCCGCCTCTTGGTAAAGGGTGCCGCATCCCGGTAAAGGGTGCTGTGTCCTGGTAAGGGGTGCTGCGTCCCGGTAAAGGGTGCTGTGTCCTGGTAAGGGGTGCTGCGTCCTGGTAAAGGGTGCTGCGTCCTGGTAAAGGGTGCCGCCTCTTGGTAAAGGGTGCCGCGCCCCGGTAAAGGGTGCTGTGTCCTGGTAAAGGGTGCCGCCTTTTGGTAATGGGTGCTGCGTCCTGGTAAAGGGTGCCGCCTCTTGGTAAAGGGTGCCGTGTCCCGGTAAAGGGTGCTGTGTCCTGGTAAGGGGTGCTGCGTCCTGGTAAAGGGTGCTGCGTCCTGGTAAAGGGTGCCGCCTCTTGGTAAAGGGTGCCGCGTCCCGGTAAAGGGTGCTGTGTCCTGGTAAAGGGTGCCGCCTCTTGGTAAAGGGTGCCACGTCCCGGTAAAGGGTGCTGTGTCCTGGTAAGGGGTGCTGCGTCCCGGTAAAGGGTGCTGTGTCCTGGTAAGGGGTGCTGCGTCCTGGTAAAGGGTGCCGCGTCCTGGTGAAGGGGTGCTGCGTCCTGGTGAAGGGGTGCTGCGTCCTGGTGAAGGGGTGCTGCGTCCTGGTAAAAGGTGCCGCATCCTGGTAAGGGGTGCTGCGTCCTGGTAAAGGGTGCCGCATCTTGGTAAGAGGTGCTGCGGCTGACTACAGGTTGAGGAATGCTGCCAGAAACAACAACGTACCCGTCTTCAGAGTCATAAAAAAATATAATAGAATAAACTCTACCCGGCTACACAACACATTTTTTTCTGTCTATGAGCTCCAGCCCCAAAATGTGATCTCAACACAGAATCCGCACTGCATGATAAATACAGCGCTACACTTCATCTGCAAATGAAATTTTGATACAATTGATACACATTGAATATTATTTGTATAAAATGTATCTAAATCTCTACAAAAATAAATAAAATCAAAACAAAAACAAACCACAAACCTTAAAAATAGTTCTTATATACTGTAATTATAAACATTGAGAACCAGTTCACACCACATGCAGTCCAGTGCATTTTTTTTTCTGCATCAAAAACGCATGGAAAGTAGGTTATATGGCTTGCAATGGCATCGTTCACACCAGTGCAGTCAGCTCCAGGCTTTCCAGTTCCAGAAAAAAAAAAAGTAGAACATGCTGCATTTTTCCTGGATTGGACTGTAATGGAACGGGGTAAAACGCATCAAAAACTCACTGGAACAGGAAAAAAAAAAGAAAAGAAAGCATCTGGAATGCATCCAGAATCACATCAAACATGCACCAGAACGTTAAAAACGCGCATGCAGAAATGCATCCGGAACGAATCTGGAGTGCAATTTTGTGGCGTGAACCGGCTCTAAGAACAACGAATGAACTATTCATAGATGACAATCGGGATGTAAGTGGCACGGATCTACAGGAGATATCAGATCTGAGATATCTGCCGTGTACATCATTTTTGCCGCACCATAAAGCAAAACATGGCGGCTGCGGCCAGTATACAACACGTATACAACCCATATACAACCCGTATACAACCCGTATACAACCCGTATACAACCAGTATACAACCCGTATACGCCCAGTATACAACCCATATACAACCCGTATACAACACATATACAACCAGTATACACCCAGTATACAACCCGTATACAACCCGTATACAATCCATATGCCACCCGTGTACAATCCGTATACAACCCATATACAACCAGTATACAACCCATATACAACCCGTATACACCCAGTATACAACCCGTATACAACCCGTATACACCCAGTATACAACCCGTATACAACCCGTATACAACCCGTATACAATCCATATGCCACCCGTGTACAATCCGTATACAACCCGTATACAACCCGTATACAACCCGTATACTACCAGTATACAACCCATATACAACCAGTATACACCCAGTATACAACCCATATACAACCAGTATACAACCCGTATACACCCAGTATACAACCCGTATACAACCCGTATACAACCCGTATACAATCCATATGCCACCCGTGTACAATCCGTATACAACCCGTATACAACCCGTATACAACCCGTATACTACCAGTATACAACCCATATACAACCAGTATACACCCAGTATACAACCCATATACAACCAGTATACAACCCGTATACACCCAGTATACAACCCGTATACAACCCGTATACAACCTGTATACAATCCATATGCCACCCATGTACAATCCGTATACAACCCGTATACAACCAGTATACAACCCATATACAACCAGTATACAACCCGTATACACCCAGTATACAACCCATATACAACCCGTATACAACCAGTATACAACCCGTATACGACCCGTATACAATCCATATGCCACCCGTGTACAAGCCATATACAAACTGTATACAACCGGTATACAACCCGTATACAACCAGTATACAACCCATATACAACCAGTATACAACCCGTATACACCCAGTATACAACCCGTATACAACCCGTATACACCAAGTATACAACCCATATACAACCCGTATACACCCAGTATACACCCAGTATACAACCCGTATACAACCAGTATACAACCCATATACAACCAGTATACAACCCATATACAACCAGTATACAACCCGTATACACCCAGTATACAACCCGTATACAAATCGTCTACACCCAGTATACAACCTGTTTACAACCAGTATACAATCCGTATGCCACCTGTGTACAATCCATATACAACCCGTATACAACCCGTATGCAGCTTATGACTAGGTCCAAACCTAGCATCACATAAACGCACATTTTAAATTTTTTTTTGAATGTTTTTGCGCTGCATGCGTAGCGCAGCCAATTCATTTCTATGGACTGCCCTGCGTGCGACAAACGCACCAACTTTTTTTTTTTACGCGCATCAAAGAACTAAAAGGTATAGCTCCAGATTCCGGCATCCTGCTCCGGTGACTCTCTCTAAGTATGCTGGCTGGGAGGAGCCCATCCCGGCTCGGTGCACTAGAAGCAGGAACTAAGCCGAAACGCGTCGGAGGCATAGTCTGGACGGAGCCAGGCGGAGGCTGTTTTTACTATAGCGGCTTGTCGGTTTGTGGTGGTTTGGGACTTTTCTTTGCTGCATCTAAAGTTTTTTTTTTTTACCGCGCATTTTGTTGCGATTTTTGATGCAAGCAAAAACAGGCGCGTTTGGGGTGTCATTAACAATGAAATGGCACCACAAGCGAGAGGCGCGTTCTTCACACGTTCGGTAAACTTGTGCGAAAAACATGCTCTCTTTCACATGTTGACAGATCTCTTTAATGTGAATGGAGTCTAAGGGGGAGGTAAAAATAGGAAGTTGTGCCCCCCCCCAACAGCAAGTGTAAACTATCAACTGGGTGGTACGGTTTTCACGTCGGGTGTGGCCAACTGGGGCAGAGAATGTAGAGCAGACATGAAGTCACGGCATGCTGGTTGCCAGCCCATGATCAGCAGTGTGCATGCGGCGAGGGGAGCACAGCCCCTCCCAGATAACAGCAATGTGCCCGGGGCGGCTGCCCCTCTTGCCCCCCCCCCCCCGTTTCGGCCCTGGTTATATATGAATAGTTTTAGGAGCACTATTATTATTCATTTATTTTTGTGAATTCAGAGCGCGTGCTACAAATTGAATATTATTTGTACACAAATGTCATATATAGAAGCTTACCGCTCCTTCAATGTGGTGTCTGCCTTCGTTTTCCAGGCTTTTTTTTCTCCCCCTTTTATTCTCACCTGGTGACGCTGCCACTTCCACACCTTTCCTGTCTCAGGGTGACAACACTCACTCACCGCCCCTCTCCTCTCGCCCATACCGCAGAGGGGCGAAGTTCTGTAGTCCTCAGAGATAGCTGAGAACAATCTGATAACAGGAAGTTGTCAAGCTCGGGATTTCTGGCAGGATCTACTTGCTCATTTATGGAGCAGATGTAACGAAATGCCTATAATGGGATATCTAATAGAACAATAAGAGAAGTTCACGGTTGTTTTTTATTTTTTTTTTATTTTTTTATTTTTTTTTACTGTTCTGTGATGTGACCTTCGCACTCACATACGCAGTCGGAAGTCGAAATAATTGAATTTGTCTGTATTGTAAAAAAAATAAATAAAAAAAAAGGAAATTGCGCTCGCCCACGTCCGTTTATCGAATGTCGCTTTTAATAGAAATCAGCCGTCGTTATCCCAGACAAATTCCTGGGACATTCCTGCTGCACCACGTCGCCCTCCTCTGGGGCTCAGCATTAGCCAATTAATTGTGCCCAATATATTTCCTGTGTGATGGGGGGGCCCCCTGCTGGTGGAAAAGGAGAATGTTATCGCCAAGCCACGAAATGCCTACAAAAGGACTCGGGAGGGTGAAAAAAGGCTGGAATTGGCGTTTCATCTTTTTTTTCGTCATTGAAGACCTCCGTTGTGCGATTATAACAATAAAGACTTTTCTACACATAAAAAAAAATACAACCAGTGGGAGAAAATAATGATTGTCTCCCCTGCAGATTGTGTAAGTTTTGCCCCCTTACATAGAAATGAAGGGTCTATAATTGTTATCATAGGTGTATTTTATATGATAGAGACAGAATATCAACCAAAAATACAGAAAAAAATAATAAATAAAATAAAAAATGATGATACTGTTCTGGAGATTTTTATAGATAGTAGACATGTGCATGACGGAAAAAAAATGTGTTTAGTTTCATTAATCTGGTTATTTCTTTTAGTTCCATTCGGTTGATTCGTTCAATTCGTATTCGGAACCCGGAGTCGGAATTTCTGACTTTTCTTCGAATTTACAGATTTTTTCGATTTGAAACGTTCAAAAATTGATACATTTTCGAATCGGTCGAAACTAAAATGTTACATTATTTTAAATTTGAATGCAGCAAAGGGAACAAACAAAAGAAAAATCGTCAAATGATCACAATGACTCTTTAAATCCCTTTTGGCTTAACAAAAAAAAAAAACAGGCGCCATACAAATGCCCCCTCCCCCACACTTTTCACATATTTATTTGTATCATTTATCATTTTCCTTCCACTTCACAATTATGTGACACTTTGTGTTGGTCTATCACATAAAATCACAATAAAATACATTTACGTTTTTGGTTGTAACATGAGAAAATGTGGGGAATTTCACGGGGTATGAATACTTTTTCAAGGCACTGTAACTGTTCTATTTTATTTGATGCAATTGAAGGTTTTTATACACATAACTATGTAAAAATCACATTAATATTACAATTGTACGTGTATGGTTACAAGAGGCGTAACATAGGCAGGCTAATTCTAATCAGGACTCCAAAGAATGAGAACATTATTAGTGCCGTGTGCAACAGATACAAAATAGAATACAATTTTAACAAACAAATGGCCCCTCCCCCCACCTATAACTGGCCTTTTACACCAAGGAGCACATGGAAGGGCAAACGCATAAAAGGCAAAAACAGAACATTCCATCGCTCAACTCACCAACCAGTCTGCTGACCAACCGAATTAACCCGTCCAACAGTTTGTGTCAGTGGCGGCTGGTGTTCAAAATTTTTTGGGGGGTGCAAACAAACTGAAAAATTCTGAAAAAAAATCCCCATCATTTGCAGCCACTGTGCCATATTAAATGATCCCATTGTGCCATCAAATGCTGCCACTGTGCCCCATCAAATACAGCTACTATGCCCATCTTATGCAGCCACTGTACCCATAAAATGCAGCCTCACTGTGCCCATCAAACACAGCCACTGTGCCATATCAAATGCTGCCAGTGTGCCCCCCGCCCACCGTCTGTACTTACCCTGTCTTGGTGGCGGTGGGACAGCTCCTCAATGTCATCTCCCGTCGTCTCTTCCAGTCTTCTGCTATGGATGGACGCCTGATAGGCACACAGCGCCTGTCGTTTCAGCCAATCAGGTGACAGGTAACAGATCCGAGCACCTGATCGGTGGGGAGGCGGTTTAGTGTTAAGAAAATGAATATTCATTCGCTTTGCTAACACAGCTTAGTGACCTGCGAGCGCCCAGCATGGCGCTTGCAGGTCACCTTTTTTGACGCCTATTAGAGCCTCTGGCTCCAATCAGGTGCTTCGAAAAAGAAAAAAACCTGCCACTGTAATTCAGGCGCCTTCATAGGGGGTGGCAGCGGCAGCCATAGATAGATTCATGCAATGCAAGAATCTATCCATTGGTGCTTGAGGGGTGGCTGGAGAGAGGGGGCGGGGCCGGTGCGCCCTTAATGGATGTACCATCACTGGTCTGCATTAAAAACAGGGGTTTAGTTAGCACTCATTTGCAAACGCATGCGTAAGCTGTAAGGCCTCTTCACGGCACCCTGTGTATTGCTTGAAGTCCTAAACGCTACTGAATTTATGAGTGTCTCCACAGTGGGAGCGCATGCATTCAATGGATAGATGAGGGGCAGGTGGGCCTGGAGGCAGCCCAATCCCCCTGAAAGAAACAGGAGCACACTGGACACCCAGCACGTAGTACAGTGGCAGCAAAGGCGCCCCAGTGTGTCCCCGGACCATATTTACACTAGTAACAATCAAATGGCCCCGCCCCCACCTATAACTGGCCTTCACAGCGCATTTGTATTGTGTGTTTTCTCTGGATTTTTGGTTGATATTCTGTCTCTATCATATAAAATACACCTATGATAAAAATGATAGACCCTTCATTTCTATGTAAGGGGGCAAAACTTACACAATCTGCAGGGGAGACGATCGTTATTTTCCCCTCTGTATTTGGTAGAGGGGATTCAGACGTTTATAATTCATAATAAATAATATAATATAATTCTTTTTTTTTTTTTATATATTTGCCAAAAAATTCACCCTAAACTGACAGAGACCATTATTTTCTCCATGCAAAATGCGAAAGAGCTTTGAAGTTGCACTCCGAGCATAAAAACCCTACATTGTTAACGCCCACTGGCCACGTTTTCAGCCCCTCCAAAGTCTGAAGGACATTAATCTGGCGCTTTGTTTAGAATGTTTGGAGACCCCGCCTTTAATGTTTTGTTTGCCGCCGTTGCACGAGTGCACGCAGTTTTAGAGCGTGACATGTTTGGTATCTATTTGCTCTGCGGAATATCATCTTTTATATCCCCCCCCCCCCAAAAGTTGGGTTATGTATTGTGTTATTTTTACAATAAAATGTAAAAAAAAATATTTGTGGGCGTTATCCTTTGATGTCATTCTTTGCCCACAATTTGTGTCCTTTTTGGAAAAACCTTTCAATAAACATATTGAAACAGAAAATCAAAAAATATGTATTTTGTCCAACAAAAAAAATAAAAACAAATGCGCAAATACCGTGTGACATAAAAAAAAACAAAACAAACAAAAAACACCAATTTATTCTTTAAAATTTAATGTTTGGGGGTTCTAAGTAATTTTCTAGCAAAAAAAAAGGCCCCATGGGGTCAAGAAGGTAATAATCTGAGGTTTACAAATAAATTATCCCTTCGCATGAAGATTTTTTTCAGGCTTCTCATATGCTTCCCATCTCTAATGTATGCAAGTCTGTATGGGTCTCGTTGTCACAGGCCCGGAATTTAGGTTCAGTCACAAAGCATGGATTTCGAGGAGAAATTGTGATTGTCGGTAATTGTGCAGCCAGGAGTAACAGATTGATACCCGGTGAAATTGGAAGCTGTCCGGCTGGTATACTAAAACCCCACCGATCCGGTTTATATGAAAGATTTGCCCGTTAGACCGCACTGTACCATTGCAGCTGAGTATACAGAGGGGACAATCGGACAATTGTTGTCGGATTTTCCGCGAACAAATGTTGGATGGCAGGTTTTAAAGTTTTCCGCGGACAAATGTCTGTTGTCGGATTTTCCGAGCGTGTGTACACAAGTCCGTCGGGCAAAATTCCAAAGTATAAAACACGCATTCTAGAAAGCAAGGACGAGCCGGAAGCGGTCGGTCTTGTAATCTAGCGTTCGTAATGGAGAATTAACATTCGTGACGCGGCAAATGATGAAATCTCTTCTTCTTTATAATGGGATAATAATGAAGCCGCTTTGCTGGTGATACTGATGGAGTTTATTGCAAACTAATTTTCAAAGGCTTTTTTTTTCTAGTGATATCAAGAATAATATTATTATGCTTTTTTTTTTGTTTTTGTTTTTTGTTTGGGCAAGTTACCACAACTCCATTATTATCCCGTATTTTATAAGATCAAAGATACAACTATGTTGGTGTCTCTTGTTAATTTTACATTGTATCTTTTTAAATGTAACTGCCGACTCCCAAACTGTCATTTGAAGTAAAAAACAAAGCCAAGTATTATTCTACACAATTTTTTATTGTGCATTAAAAAAAGAAAACAAATAAAATTAGACATGATATCTGCCAATAGAACGTAACCAAAAAGTGCATTCTATGCATCCAAAAATATAGAAAATATAACAAATCAAATCATTATTATTCAACCAAAAAATAAAATAAAAGCCTCATGCATGTGTCCTGCTTCTTAATATAGGGGGTCACCAATGCCAAGAGTTGGTGAAAGCAGAGGGGTCCGTCATCCAGACATAATTCCGAAAATCATACAGATTATTCTCCTGGAGCTCCCGCAGCAAAGGCATATGACATCATTGGTCACCATTAATAAAGCAACTCATTTTAGGTCAAGGAAATCCTCCTCCTCCTGTTCCTGGACTAGACTTTGGTCAAAGCAATAACTCCAAGGCCAATAATAAATAACACGTTATCTCCTCCGATTCCACAACATGGCTGGTTGACGTGCGGCCGTTCAAAAACGAACTGAAGAGCGCAAAATGAAAAAGCGCGAATCAACACTCGCCAAACTTCTACTAACACGAAATTAGCAGAAGGAGCCCAAAGGGTGGCGCTAAAGAGCTGAAAAACCACGTAGTACGTCACTACGTTCGTGATTGTTGGCTGACAATTCCTTGCCGTTTGTATGCAAGACAAAATCCAGGCACGCGCCTTCGGACAAAAGTTTGCGGTTTTATTGCCGAAAAATCCGATCGTGTGTACGAGGCTTTAAGGTTGCCACCTGATCCCTTTAAACCCAAACACATATTATTTACACGGGTTCTGTGGCTGATTAAGGTGGTAATTAAACTCACTTGGCGCCTTTTCTGCATTTAATTAGCCTCAGAACCCGAGTCATTCATATGTGTTTGGGTTTAAAGGGATGAGGTGGCAACTCTACACACACTACAGATTGTTTCCAATCTATGAACCATTTCTTAGTGGCATTGCTGAGGAAGCCCATCTCTGCAAAGGGCAACCAAGAACTACAAATCCCAGCATGTCAGGATAGCCAGACTGAGCACCCCTGCTGTAAATCACATAACTTTTCTTTAATAGGATAGTGCAGGTAGCAGTGATACTTAGTAACCTGCAGGAACCAATCACAGATTACCTAAAAAAAAGTGAATTTGTCATTGGCTGAGGTACTAGTTAACATGTGGACCCTGAAAAGTTGAGGATATATAATATATACAGTATATTCTTAGTGCACTGCTGCCACCACGTGGTGTGTAAAGGAACTGCAACATTGTGTCATTTCTTCCCCGCCCATCACTTCCTTCACATCCTGTGGACTGGAAAATATTGCTTTATGGGCCATACATTCATTCATTGTGAAAGATAACGATCTTTTATATCCCCTTCACTGCAGAAGATTTGATCAAGTTCATTGAAAATATAAAAAAAACAACTTACAAAGACTTTGACTTAACCACTTCAGCCCTGGAAGCTTTACCCCCCCCCCCCCCTCATGACCAGGCCATTTTTTGTGATACGGCACTGCGTTACTTTAACTGACAATTGCGCGGTCGTACAACACTGCACCCACAAATAGAGATTTCTTTTGGTGGTATTTGATCACCTCTGCGGTTTTTTTTTTTTTTGCGCTATAAACAAACAAAAGAGCGACAATTTTGAAAAAAAAAAAAACAATAATTTTTAATTTCTGCTATAATAAATATCCAATAAAAAAAATTTAAAAAATCAAATTTCTTCATTAATTTATTGCAATATATATTCTTCTACATATTTTTGGTAAAAAAAAAAATCCCAAAAAGCGGATATTGATTGGTTTGCGCAAAAGTTATCACATCTACAAACTATAGAATATTTTTACGCCATTTTTATTTATTTATTTAATAGTAATTGTGGCGATCAGTCATTATAGGAAGGACTGCGACATTGCAGCGGACAGATCGGACACTGAGCCTGGGTTCACACTGATGCGAATCTCCAGCGGGTTTGATGCGTTTATGAACACACCGATTCGCGGGTCATGTATAAAGCAGAGTATTCCACGGCTTCGGTTCACATCTATGCGTTGAGAATTTGATGCGAGGGAAAAAGAAGGGTCCTGTGCGCGCTGACTGCGGGTGCGATGCGAATTCCTGCGGTGCAGTGCGGATTTTATCTTCATAGGCTTCCATTGAAGTTCACATCTCTGCATATTGTTCACTGTCTGCCTCATGACATAAAATCGCGATAAATTCGCACCTCACACAGGACAAGAAAACGGATCAAATTCACAGTACATCGCATTGCAGTAGTGTGGACCTAGGCTAACTGACACTTTTTTTTTGGAACCAGTGACACCAATACAGTGATCAGTGCTAAAAATATGCACTGTCACTGTACTAATGACACTAGTTGGGAAGGGGTTAACACCAGGGGTGATCAAAGGGTTAAATATGTCCCTTGTGGGTGCTTTCTTACTGTGTGGGGGATGGACTCGTTGCTTAGCAAGAAAACAAGATCTCTCTGTTCATACCTGACAGGAAAGCGATCTGCCTTGTTTACCGCCGTCCTGTCTCTCTGGGCACCAATCATGGGTGGCGAAAAGTGCGTCCGCCGGACTCACTAACTGGTTCCCTCTCTGGCCAATCATTGGCAGTAATCATCACTGGTCCGGCCGCACCTGGAGTATGCTGTCCAGTTCTGGGCACCAGTCCTCAGGAAGGATGTACTGGAAATGGAGCGACTACAAAGAAGGGCAACAAAGCTAATAAAGGGTCTGGAGGATCTTAGTTATGAGGAAAGGTTGTGAGCTCTGAACTTATTCTCTCTGGAGAAGAGACGCTTGAGAGGGGATATGATTTCATTGTATAAATACCGGACTGGTGACCCCACAATATATAAATACCGGACTGGTGACCCCACAATATACAAATACCGGACTGGTGACCCCACAATATACAAATACCAGACTGGTGACCCCACAATATACAAATACCGGACTGGTGACCCCACAATATACAAATACCGGACTGGTTGGTGAGTTGAGCTATGGAATTGTCTTTGTCTTACATGTATATGCCCTCCATGTGCTCCTTACTGTGAAGGCCAGTTATGGGTGTGGGCGGTGGCCAGTGTTTTGTTACCGGACTGGTGACCCCACAATATATAAATACCGGACTGGTGACCCCACAATATATAAATACCGGACTGGTGACCCCACAATATACAAATACCAGACTGGTGACCCCACAATATATAAATACGGGACTGGTGACCCCACAATATATAAATACCTGACTGGTGACCCCACAATATACAAATACCGGACTGGTGACCCCACAATATATAAATACTGGACTGGTGACCCCACAATATATAAATACCGGACTGGTGACCCCACAATATATAAATACTGGACTGGTGACCCCACAATATATAAATACCGGACTGGTGACCCCACAATATACAAATACCGGACTGGTGACCCCACAATATACAAATACCGGACTGGTGACCCCACAATATATAAATACCGGACTGGTGACCCCACAATATATAAATACCGGACTGGTGACCCCACAATATATAAATACCGGACTGGTGACCCCACAATATACAAATACCGGACTGGTGACCCCACAATATACAAATACCGGACTGGTGACCCCACAATATATAAATACCGGACTGGGGACCCCACAATATATAAATACCGGACTGGGGACCCCACAATATACAAATACTGGACTGGTGACCCCACAATATACAAATACCGGACTGGTGTCCCCACAATATATAAATACCGGACTGGTGACCCCACAATATATAAATACCGGACTGGTGACCTCACAATATATAAATACCGGACTGGTGACCCCACAATATACAAATACCGGACTGGTGACCCCACAATATATAAATACCGGACTGGTGACCCCACAATATACAAATACCGGACTGGTGACCCCACAATATATAAATACTGTACTGGTGACCCCACAATATATAAATACCGGACTGGTAACCCCACAATATATAAATACCAGACTGGTGACCCCACAATATATAAATACCAGACTGGTGACCCCACAATATATAAATACTGTACTGGTGACCCCACAATATATAAATACTGTACTGGTGACCCCACAATATACAAATACCAGACTGGTGACCCCACAATATATAAATACCGGACTGGTGACCCCACAATATATAAATACCAGACTGGTGACCCCACAATATATAAATACCGGACTGGTGACCCCACAATATATACATACTGGACTGGTGACCCCACAATATACAAATACCAGACTGGTGACCCCACAATATATAAATACCAGACTGGTGACCCCACAATATATAAATACCGGACTGGTGACCTCACAATATATAAATACCGGACTGGTGACCCCACAATATATAAATACCGGACTGGTGACCCCACAATATATAAATACCAGACTGGTGACCCCACAATATATAAATACCGGACTGGTGACCCCACAATATATAAATACTGGACTGGTGACCCCACAATATACAAATACCAGACTGGTGACCCCACAATATATAAATACCAGACTGGTGACCCCACAATATATAAATACCGGACTGGTGACCTCACAATATATAAATACCGGACTGGTGACCCCACAATATATAAATACCGGACTGGTGACCCCACAATATATAAATACCGGACTGGTGACCTCACAATATATAAATACCGGACTGGTGACCCCATAATATATAAATACCGGACTGGTGACCCCACAATATACAAATACCGGACTGGTGACCCCACAATATACAAATACCGGACTGGTGACCTCACAATATATAAATACCGGACTGGTGACCCCACAATATATAAATACCGGACTGGTGACCCCACAATATATAAATACCGGACTGCTGACCTCACAATATATAAATACCGGACTGGTGACCCCACAATATATAATTACCGGACTGGTGACCCCACAATATACAAATACCAGACTGGTGACCCCACAATATATAATTACCGGACTGGTGACCCCACAATATACAAATACCAGACTGGTGACCCCACAATATATAATTACCGGACTGGTGACCCCACAATATACAAATACCAGACTGGTGACCCCACAATATACAAATACCGGACTGGTGACCCCACAATATACAAATACCGGACTGGTGACCCCACAATATATAAATACCGGACTGGTGACCCCACAATATACAATTACCGGACTGGTGACCCCACAATAGGGAGAAAACCTTTTCGCAGAAGAGAGTTTAATAAGACTCGGGGCCTTTCATTAAAATGGGAAGAAAAGAGGTTTAACCTTAAACTACGTAGAGGGTTCTTTACTGTAAGAGCAGCAAGGATGTGGAATTCCCTTCCACAGGCGGTGGTCTCAGCGGGGAGCATTGATAGCTTCAAGAAACTATTAGCCCGGGTTCACACCATAACGGGCTGCGGATTGCACAGGAGCGCCTTCCCATTCCTGTTCCCCGTTTCAGGATTCTATGCCTGAATTCGGCCCTGAAACAGAGCCAAAGACGCACAGCATTTTTGTGCAGTGCGCTCCGCAGCCGCCCCGGAGATATATGAAGCGGCTCCATAGGGAGCCGGTCACATTCTCCTGCTATGCGAATTAGATGTGCAGAAACGCACATCTAGTTTGCATAGGTGTGAACCCGGCTCAGATAATCACCTGAATGACCACAACATACAGGGATATACAATGTAATACTGACATATAATCACACACATAGATTGGACTTGTGTCTTTTTGAAGATTTGGCTGCTGAATGACCAGGCCATTTTTTGCGATTCGGCAGTCATGCGACGCTACACCCAAACAATATTGACGTCCATTTTTCCCCACAAATAGAGCTTTCTTTTGGTGGTATTTGATCGCCTCTGCGGTTTTTATTTTTTGCGCTATAAACAAAAAAAGAGCGACAGTTTTGAAAAAAAAACACAATATTTTGTACTTTTTGCTATAATAAATATCCCCATTTTTTAATTTTTTCCTCAGTTTAGGCCGATATTTATTCTTCTACATATTTTTGGTAAAAAAAAAAATCGCAATAAGCGCATATCGATTGGTTTGCGCAAAAGTTATATCGTCTATAAAATAGGGGATAGATTTATGGCATTTTTATTATTAATATTTTATTAGTAATGGCGGCGATCTGCGATTTTTATCGCGACTGCGACATTGCGGCGGACACATCGGACACTTTTGACACTATTTTGGGATCAGTGACATTTATACAGCGATCAGTGCGATAAAAATGCACTGATTACTGTGTAAATGACACTGGCAGGGAAGGGGTTAACACTAGGGGGTGATCAAGGGGTTAAATGTGTCCTAGGGAGTGATTGTAACTGTGGGGGGGAGGGGCTTCCACTCACATGACAGCGATCACTCCTCCCGATCACAGGGAGCGGTGATCTCTGTCATGTCACAAGGCAGAACAGGGAAATTAATTGTTTACACAGGCATTTCCCCGTTCTACTGTTCCGTGACACGATCGCAGGACACTGGCGGACATCGAGTCCGCGGGTCCCACGGGCACGGTCACGCTGTAGCGGCGGGCGCATTAGCGCCCGCTAGTCACGCCAATTAAAGAGGACGTACAGGTAAGCCCATTTGCCCACCACTGCCATTGTGCCGACGTATATCGGCGTGCGGCGATCGGCAAGTGGTTAAGTTAAAAAGTTGAGTGAATGGTCTGATATCTCAACAGCACCTTGGACCAGGTACCGCGCATGCACATCCAGAGACACGCCGCAAAGCGCCACCTAGCGTGGAGTATGCGTGACCGTCAGGGTAAACCCGCTGAGGGCGATGGAACGTAGTCAGTGTGAGAGGCAGAACCCCCCAGACATGATGGAGCGACGAATCTGAGATCGGCGACCGACTCTGCGATTGATGGAGGAGGAATTGGGCGTTATCAAGGACACACGGTGCCCACCATCGTCCGCCAAGATTTGGGTAAGTGGAAGATCTGTTCCAGATTGTGCCGCACAAGCTGACAGACGAACAGAAAGCAAAAACGGATGGAAACCTCCAGAGATTTTATCGCCATGTGTGACCGCGCCTATCGACCATCGTCACCAGGGGGGGAGGGGACCTGCTGGAGCTACAACTTCCATCCAGAATCCAAGGGGTGGCATTCATCGTCTTCCAGACTTCTTTCTTTTCCCCCGCCTGAAGAGCGCCATGAAAGGTGCATTTTTTTTGCGGACGTGGCGGCAATCCAAGAATGTGTGACGGCGGTTCTGCGATCGATTCCTAAAGAGGCCTTTGCTGACCGTTTCCGGAAGATTCATGAAGGTTGCCAAACGTGTGTTGTGAAGGGTGGCGATTATTGTGAAGGCCGATAAAGGTCATTTATTTATATCTTCTGTTTTGTTTGTTTTCTGATACCGTTCACCCAACTTTATAGATACGCCTCGTATACAGTAACACCTTGGATTGAGAGTATTTCGGTTTGAGAGCGTTTTGCAAGACAAGCAACATTTTTTTATAAACTTTGACTTGATATACAAGTAGCGTCACAACTGAGTATAAAAGAGAAGAGAGGAGCCTCTAATTGTAGCAATATGGTTACATTTAATGAAGGTACAACATTTAGTAACATATTGCTACACTTAGAGGCTCCTCTCTTCTCTTTTATACTCTGGAGCTCCTGCTGGATTTTGCTTCTCATCCTCTTGTGGAGGATTCCATTTGTGGATAATTTAATGGTTACACAACCGATCACATCACTATAATCTTTTTATATAGACTATAAACTGAAGGACCTATGAATAAATGGTTGTGGAACGAATCATCTGAGTTTCCATTATTTCTTATGGGGAAATTCGCTTTGATATACAAGTGCTTTGGATTACAAGCATGTTTCTGGAAGGAATTATGCTCGCAATATATATCGCACAGGATATACAGTATATTCTTAGTGCACTGCTGCCACCATGTGGTGTGTAATGGAACTGCGACAATATGTCATTTCTTCACAGCTTATTTTACATCCTCAGGGCTTGAAAATATTGCTTTATGGGCCATACATTCATTCATTCTGAAAGATAACGATCGTTTGTATCCTGCAGAAGATTTGATCAGGTTCATGGGAAAATATAAAAACATTTTTTTTAATAAAGATGTTGACTTATTTGGAAGGTAATGTGCTTTCTATATATTTAGATATCATAAAATAAAGTTAATATTTATATTGATTTTTATTTATTTTTTAGCCAAACATGTGAATTTTTGCATATGAACATTGTAAACACTGATATTCGGCTAACAGATGGAACTTTGGGCTCCTTTTCACATTTCCCTAAAGAGGTATTAACCCTTTCGCTGCCAGAGACGTTTTCTTTGCACACATGCTTAGAAAATCATTTTAGGCCTGAAGATTTCATAAAACCCCCAAGTATGATATATTTTCTGAAAGCTGACACCCTGGAGAACAAAATAGTGGTAGTTCCACATTATGTCACGCGATATTAACATAAAGCTTAAAACATAAACATAAAATTTCAGTGAAAATTACACTACAGTTATTTTTAGGGCACATAAACGCAATAAATTACCCATTTTTTTTTGTAAAATGTAAAAGACGAGGTTGCACGGAGTAAATAGATACCCAACATGTCAAACCATATAATAATGTGTGCCCGTGAAATGGCAACAAATTTCAGTACCCTATTTTTTTCCATTTGGGACATTTTAAAAGACTCCTATAGGTCATCAGTTTAGCGTTACAGAAAATATCTGGTGCTAGAATTATCGCTCTCACTATGGCATGCGCGGCGACATGTAACATGTGTATCGTAAATCTACTTTTTCATGTGTAGGCCCCCGCACGTGTGCGTTTATGTTCATACGTGTGGATGGGGGGCCTCAACACAGTTTGGGGGATTTTATATGCTTGGGTCAATGCAGCCTATCCATTCACTAGAGAGCGGTGACATCACTGAGAATGCAGCCTATCCAATCACTAGAGAGCGATGACATCACTGAGAATGCAGCCTATCCAATCATTAGAGAGCGGTGACATCACTGAGAATGCAGCCTATCCAATCATTAGAGAGCGGTGACATCACTGAGAATGCAGCCTATCCATTTACTAGAGAGCGATGACATCACTGAGAATACAACCTATCCAATCACTAGGGAGCGATGACATCACTGAGAATGTAGTCTATCCATTCACTAGAGAGCAATGACATCACTGAGAATGCAGCCTATCCATTCACTAGAGAGCGGTGACATCACTGAGAATGCAGACTATCCAATCACTAGAGAGCGATGACATCACTAAGAATGCAGACTATCCAATCACTAGAGAGCGATGACATCACTGAGAATGCAGCCTATCCAATCACTAGAGAGCAGTGACATCACTGAGAATACAACCTATCCAATCACTAGGGAGCGATGACATCACTGAGAATGTAGTCTATCCAATCACTAGAGAGCAATGACATCACTGAGAATGCAGCCTATCCACTCACTAGAGAGCGATGACATCACTGAGAATACAACCTATCCAATCACTAGGGAGCGATGACATCACTGAGAATGTAGTCTATCCAATCACTAGAGAGTGATGACATCACTGAGAATGCAGCCTATCCAATCACTAGAGAGCAATGACATCACTGAGAATGCAGCCTATCCACTCACTAGAGAGCGATGACATCACTGAGAATACAACCTATCCAATCACTAGAGAGTGGTGACATCACTGAGAATGCAGCCTATCCACTCACTAGAGAGCGATGACATCACTGAGAATGCAGCCTATCCACTCACTAGAGAGCAATGACATCACTGAGAATGCAGCCTATCCAATCACTAGAGAGCGATGACATCATTGAGAATGCAGCCTATCCATTCACTAGAGAGCGATGACATCACTGAGAATGCAGCCTATCCATTCACTAGAGAGCGATGACATCATTGAGAATGCAGCCTATCCATTCACTAGAGAGCGATGACATCACTGAGAATGCAGCCTATCCAATCACTAGAGAGCGATGACATCATTGAGAATGCAGCCTATCCATTCACTAGAGAGCGATGACATCACTAAGAATGCAGCCTATCCATTTACTAGAGAGTGATGACATCACTGAGAATGCAGCCTATCCAATCACTAGAGAGCGATGACATCATTGAGAATGCAGCCTATCCATTCACTAGAGAGCGATGACATCACTGAGAATGCAGCCTATCCATTCACTAGAGAGCGATGACATCATTGAGAATGCAGCCTATCCATTCACTAGAGAGCGATGACATCACTGAGAATGCAGCCTATCCAATCACTAGAGAGCGATGACATCATTGAGAATGCAGCCTATCCATTCACTAGAGAGCGATGACATCACTAAGAATGCAGCCTATCCATTTACTAGAGAGTGATGACATCACTGAGAATGCAGCCTATCCAATCACTAGAGAGCGGTGACAATTAGAAATCATGGCTGTGATTGGACAGTTGCTTAGTCAACATTCATTGGTTACATTTTAAGGATTTGACTTTTTTTTACTTTTTCATTTTTCATTTTTTTTTATACATTCCAAATAGGAAATATGTGACTTTCCCATCCAGCTGGAATGTGTGTTCTTATATTTGCTGAGCTAACGTTTAATTTAGGAAAATATAATTCTCTCTCCATGGAAGTTCTGTTTAATGGAAATTTTACAACGCATAAAAGAAAAAAAAAAAAAAACAGAAGCCAATTACAGCCGTGTACGCGGGATTAGAAGTTCTGTTTGATTAATATGGAGATCTTCTATTAAGTCATTGCAGGGAAGAATATTGCTATGGAATGTTCTATCACAATGTTCCTGTGATTGGCTCCTGGAGAATGTCAGGACAGGGGAGACATGGGAGACACAGGGGACACAGGAGACAGGAAACACAGGGGACATGGGAGACACAGGGGACACAGGAGACAGGAAACACAGGGGACATGGGAGACACAGGGGACACAGGAGACAGGAGACACAGGGGACATGGGAGACACAGGGGACACAGGAGACAGGAGACACAGGGGACATGGAAGATACAGGGGACACGGGAGACACAGGAGACACGGGAGACACGGAGGACACAGGGGACACAGGAGACAGGAAACACAGGGGACATGGGAGACACAGGGGACATGGGAGACACAGGGGACATGGGAGACACAGGGGACACAGGAGACAGGAGACACAGGGGACATGGAAGATACAGGGGACACGGGAGACACAGGAGACATGGGAGACACGGAGGACACAGGGGACACAGGAGACATGGAAGATACAGGGGACACGGGAGACATGGGAGACACGGGAGACACGGGAGACACGGGGGACACAGGGAACATGGGAGACAAGGGAGACACAGGAGACATGGAAGACACAGGGGACACGGGAGACACAGGGGACATTGGAGACAAGGGAGACACAGGGGACATGGGAGACAAGGGAGACACAGGAGACACAGGGGACACGGGGGACACGGGAGACACGGGGGACACGGGAGACACAGGGGACACGGGAGACACAGGAGACATGGGAAACACAGGAGACATGGGAAACACAGGGGACACGGGAGACAGAGGGGACACGGGAGACAGGAGACACAGGGGACATGGGAGATACAGGGGACACAGGAGACATGGGAGACACAGGGGACACGGGAGACAGAGGGGACATGGGAGATACAGGGGACACAGGAGACATGGAAGACACAGGGGACACGGGAGACACAGGGGACATGGGAGACAAGGGAGACACAGGGGACATGGGAGACAAGGGAGACACAGGAGACACAGGGGACACAGGGGACACAGGGGACACGGGGGACACGGGAGACACAGGGGACACGGGAGACACAGGAGACATGGGAAACACAGGAGACATGGGAAACACAGGGGACACGGGAGACAGAGGGGACACGGGAGACAGGAGACACAGGGGACATGGGAGATACAGGGGACACAGGAGACATGGGAGACACAGGGGACACGGGAGACAAGGGAGACACAGGGGACATGGAAGACACAGGGGACACGGGAGACACAGGGGACACAGGGGACACAGGAGACATGGGAGACACAGGGGACGCGGGAGACAGAGGGGACACGGGAGACATGGGAGACATGGGAGACACAGGGAACACAGGAGACAGGAGACACAGAGTCCATGTTCTCCTATGTGTCCATGTTCCCCTATGTGTCCATGTTATCCTATGTGTCCATGTTCCCCTATGTGTCCATGTTATCCTATGTGTCCATGTTATCCTATGTGTCCATGTTCCCCTATGTGTCCATGTTCCCCTATTTGTCCATGTTATCCTATGTGTCCATAATCCCCTATGTGTCCATGTTCCCCTATGTGTCCATGTCCTCCTATGTGTCCATGTTCCCCTATATGTCCGTGTTCTCCTAGGTGTCCATGTTCTCCTAGGTGTCCATGTTATCCTATGTGTCCATGTTATCCTATGTGTACATGTTATCCTATGTTTCCATGTTATCCTAGGTGTCCATGTTCTCCTATGTGTCCATGTTCTCCTAGGTGTCCATGTTCTCCTATGTGTCCATGTTCTCCTAGGTGTCCATGTTCTCCTTGGTGTCCATGTTCTCCTAGGTGTCCATGTTCTCCTTGGTGTCCATGTTCTCCTAGGTGTCCATGTTCCCCTGTGTGTCCATGTTCTCCTAGGTGTCCATGTTCTCCTATGTGTCCGTGTTCTCCTATGTGTCCGTGTTCTCCTATGTGTCCATGTTATCCTATGTGTCTATGTTATCCTAGGTGTCCATGTTATCCTAGGTGTCCATGTTCTCCTATGTGTCCGTGTTCTCCTATGTGTCCATGTTCTCCTATGTGTCCATGTTATCCTAGGTGTCCATGTTCTCCTATGTGTCCATGTTCTCCTATGTGTCCATGTTATCCTAGGTGTCCATGTTCTCCTATGTGTCCATGTTCTCCTAGGTGTCCATGTTCTCCTAGGTGTCCATGTTCTCCTTTGTGTCCATGTTCTCCTATGTGTCCATGTTCTCCTAGGTGTCCATGTTCTCCTAGGTGTCCATGTTCTCCTTTGTGTCCATGTTCTCCTAGGTGTCCATGTTCTCCTATGTGTCCATGCACACATAGGCTGTTATCAGCAGTTTTTGGCTGGGGCGTTTTTTGGCTTTAAAAAAAAAAACAAAACGATTGGGTTCTGAGGAGAGTTTTTCAGCTGTTTTCAGCTGTAAAAATTCTCTAATGTAAAAAAAATGCTGATAAACACTCAAAAACACTGCTCACCAGTGTTTTTTAACATTTTTGATCCATTGGAGAAAAAAAAAACCTGGAAAAACGCTAATGTGGGAAAACGCTGAAAAGCACTATTGCAAAAACCTGAAAAAACTTTGAAAAACTCACTACAAAGCTACTGGCGTTTTCATAACGTTATTTTAACATCCAGTGTGCACGAGGCCTTATTGGCACAGAGGTTGCAATTGATGGGCATAGTGACTGCATAGTATGGGCACTGAGGCTGCAATTGATGGGCACAGTTGGCTACATTTGCTGGGCACAGAGGCTGCATATGATGGGCACAGTGGCTGCATATGATGGGCACAGTTGGCTGCATATGATGGGCACATTTGGCTGCATTTGATGGGCACAGTTGGCTGCGTATTATGGGCACAGTTGGCTGCATTTGCTGGGCACAGAGGCTGCATATGATGGGTACAGTTGGCTGCATATGATGGGCACAATTGGCTGCATATGATGGGCACAATTGGCTGCATATGATGGGCACAGTTGGCTGCATATGATGGGCACAGTTGGTTGCATATGATGGGCACAGTGGCTGTATTTGATGTTTTTGCTTCAGTATTTTTCAGAATTTTACAGTTAGTTTGCGCCCCCCAAAAAAATTTTGAGCACCAGCCTCCACTGACCAGAAGTGACATCATGAAGTTGCTCCGATCCTCCTAGATCATAGAGGAGATCATAGAGGAGATTAGAGATGATCTTGTCTCTGATAACCTCTATGGCCAGCCATCAGATCATTTCTCAGGCTCGCCGGTAAGAGCGTTAAGCCGGAGAAACACCGGCGAGAGTGGTGCTGGGTGGTGGTGGGGGGTGGGGGGTGGGGCTGCGGTGATCCTTCCCTGAAATAGATCCAGCAGCTCATTAGCCACTTGGGCCGCTTTCATGAGAAATAGAATCATTGGCTGAAAAGTACAAATGTACAGTATATATGCGTATTGTGGTCGGCAAGTGGTTAAACCAACAACTATTATTGGTAAAATTGTACACAAAGGAATGCACTTATACAAATTTTGCAGAGCTATTCATACTGTGAAATTGTATTTACATTCGTTCTGTGCGAATTATGTCAAAATCAAATGTTTCTAGGCTATTTTCCATCCAGGTCAGATGTTCTTCATAAGAATAGTGTGAACCAAAAAAAATACCGCATTTTGGCCACTAGATGGAGCTGAAAAATTAGACAAAATTATTATTTTTTTCCCTATGAATATTAGCTCCATCTAGTGGCCATAATGCAGTATTTTCCTAATTCACGCTATTCTAATGAATCTGACCTGGAGAGAAAATAGCTTAGTGACAACATCTTCGCAGGACGAACAGTTTTGTAAATTTTGTTTTATAAATACACCCCAAAATGTTACGGTGCCAAATGGTGAGTTTTCAGATGACTTCTAAGAATTTTTCTCAGTGGACTTCGATGGGCAGATGCAGACACCTCTGAGGTCATTCACAATTTATTTCAGGTTCATGTGAACTTGCTTTGCTTTAGATGTTTTTGAATTCCCATAGACTTGTATTGGGAAGGAAGCAGCTTGGAAGGAAACGAAAGCTTTTGCACATTTGGCCAATAAAATCTTGCATAGCACATATACTGTATACTTGTGTATATAACTATGGGGGGCACACAGGATGAAAATGCCCTCTAGTTGATGAGTTCAGGGAGTCCAAACATAAATGCACCATTTTATTAGATTTGTCAGGGATCCATTTCAGCAGTGGTGGACCAAAGTCACCAAAGGGCCCCAGTGCAAAGGCCAACTCCCCCCTCCCCCACAGAGATCAGAAATCAGTGAGCCAATCGCACAAATGAAATTCCTGGGGGGCGCTCTGTACACCAATATTGCACAGAAAGCCGTGGGGTTGCCGTACAGAAATTTTTCAAGAAATTACAAACCGAAAAGGAAAGGCCATTTTAATAAATTATCAACATGGCTTGTGTAGAAATTATTAGGGTATATATATATATATATATATATATATATATATATATATATATATATATATAGGATATATTATTTTTTATTTGCTATATTTTTTTTTTTGTGACAGTAAAGTTACCCTTTAAGCCCACCCGCACGTATTGATGCTGGTTGTGTTGTGTGAAGGACTCGGTATCGGTGCTGGTTGTGCTGTGTGAAGGACTCGGTATTGGTGCCGGTTGTGTTGTGTGAAGGACTCGGTATTGGTGCCGGTTGTGTTGTGTGAAGGACTCGGTATTGGTGCCGGTTGTGTTGTGTGAAGGACTCGGTATTGGTGCCGGTTGTGTTGTGTGAAGGACTCGGTATTGGTGCCGGTTGTGTTGTGTGAAGGACTCGGTATTGGTGCCGGTTGTGTTGTGTGAAGGACTCGGTATTGGTGCCGGTTGTGTTGTGTTACAAGGACTCGGTATTGGTGGTGGTTGTGTTGTGTGAAGGACTCAGTACTGGTGCTGGTTGTGTTGTGTGAAGGACTCGGTATTGGTGCCGGTTGTGTTGTGTGAAGGACTCGGTATCAGTGGTGGTTGTGTTGTGTGAGAACTCGGTATTGATGCTGGTTGTGCTGTGTGAAGGACTCGGTATTGGTGCCGGTTGTGTTGTGTGAAGGACTCGGTATCGGTGCTGGTTGTGTTGTGTGAAGGACTCGGTATTCATGCTGGTTGTGCTGTGTGAAGGACTCGGTCTCGGTGCTGGTTGTGTTGTGTGAAGGACTCGGTATTGGTGCCGGTTGTGTTGTGTGAGGGACTCGGTATCGGTGCTGGTTGTGTTGTGTGAAGGACTCGGTATTCATGCTGGTTGTGCTGTGTGAAGGACTCGGTCTTGGTGGTGGTTGTGTTGTGTGAAGGACTTGGTATTGGTGGCGGTTGTGTTGTGTGAAGGACTCTGTATTGGTGGCGGTTGTGTTGTGTGAAGGACTCGGTATTGGTGCCGGTTGTGTTGTGTGAAGGACTCGGTATTGGTGCCGGTTGTGTTATGTGAAGGATTTGGTATTGGTGCCGGTTGTGTTGTGTGAAAGACTCGGTATTGGTGCCGGTTGTGTTGTGTGAAAGACTCGGTATTGGTGCCGGTTGTGTTGTGTGAAGGACTCGGTATTGGTGCCGGTTGTGTTGTGTGAAGGACTCGGTATTGGTGCCGGTTGTGTTGTGTGAAGGACTCGGTATTGGTGCCGGTTGTGTTGTGTGAAGGACTCGGTATTGGTGCCGGTTGTGTTGTGTGAAGGACTCGGTATTGGTGCCGGTTGTGTTGTGTGAAGGACTCGGTATTGGTGCCAGTTGTGTTGTGTGAAGGACTCCGTACTGGTGCTGGTTGTGTTGTGTGAAGGACTTGGTATTGATGCTGGTTGTGTTGTGTGAAGGATTTGGTATTGGTGCTGGTTGTGTTGTGTGAAGGACTCGGTATCAGTGGTGGTTGTGTTGTGTGAGAACTCGGTATTGATGCTGGTTGTGCTGTGTGAAGGACTCGGTATTGGTGCCGGTTGTGTTGTGTGAAGGACTCGGTATCGGTGCTGGTTGTGTTGTGTGAAGGACTCGGTATTCATGCTGGTTGTGCTGTGTGAAGGACTCGGTCTCGGTGCTGGTTGTGTTGTGTGAAGGACTCGGTATTGGTGCCGGTTGTGTTGTGTGAGGGACTCGGTATCGGTGCTGGTTGTGTTGTGTGAAGGACTCGGTATTCATGCTGGTTGTGCTGTGTGAAGGACTCGGTCTTGGTGGTGGTTGTGTTGTGTGAAGGACTTGGTATTGGTGGCGGTTGTGTTGTGTGAAGGACTCTGTATTGGTGGCGGTTGTGTTGTGTGAAGGACTCGGTATTGGTGCCGGTTGTGTTGTGTGAAGGACTCGGTATTGGTGCCGGTTGTGTTATGTGAAGGACTCGGTATTGGTGCCGGTTGTGTTGTGTGAAAGACTCGGTATTGGTGCCGGTTGTGTTGTGTGAAAGACTCGGTATTGGTGCCGGTTGTGTTGTGTGAAGGACTCGGTATTGGTGCCGGTTGTGTTGTGTGAAGGACTCGGTATTGGTGCCGGTTGTGTTGTGTGAAGGACTCGGTATTGGTGCCGGTTGTGTTGTGTGAAGGACTCGGTATTGGTGCCGGTTGTGTTGTGTGAAGGACTCGGTATTGGTGCCGGTTGTGTTGTGTGAAGGACTCGGTATTGGTGCCAGTTGTGTTGTGTGAAGGACTCCGTACTGGTGCTGGTTGTGTTGTGTGAAGGACTCGGTATTGATGCTGGTTGTGTTGTGTGAAGGATTTGGTATTGGTGCTGGTTGTGTTGTGTGAAGGACTCGGTATTGATGCTGGTTGTGCTGTGTGAAGGACTTGGTCTTGGTGGTGGTTGTGTTGTGTGAAGGACTCAGTATTGGTGCCGGTTGTGTTGTGTGAAGGACTCAGTATTGGTGCTGGTTGTGTTGTGTGAAGGACTCTGTATTGGTGGCGGTTGTGTTGTGTGAAGGATTCGGTATTGGTGCCGGTTGTGTTGTGTGAAGGACTCGGTATTGGTGCCGGTTGTGTTATGTGAAGGACTCGGTATTGGTGCCGGTTGTGTTGTGTGAAAGACTCGGTATTGGTGCCGGTTGTGCTGTGTGAAAGACTCGGTATTGGTGCCGGTTGTGTTGTGTGAAGGACTCGGTATTGGTGCCGGTTGTGTTGTGTGAAGGACTCGGTATTGGTGACGGTTGTGTTGTGTGAAGGACTCGGTATTGGTGCTGGTTGTGTTGTGTGAAGGATTTGGTATTGGTGCTGGTTGTGTTGTGTGAAGGACTCGGTATTGGTGGCGGTTGTGTTGTGTGAAGGACTCGGTATTGGTGGCGGTTGTGTTGTGTGAAGGACTTGGTATTGGTGCCGGTTGTGTTATGTGAAAGACTCGGTATTGGTGCCGGTTGTGTTGTGTGAAGGACTTGGTATTGGTGCTGGTTGTGTTGTGTGAAGGACTCGGTATTGGTGCCGGTTGTGTTGTGTGAAGGACTCGGTATTGGTGCCGGTTGTGTTGTGTGAAGGACTCGGTATTGGTGCTGGTTGTGTTGTGTGAAGGACTCGGTATTGGTGCCGGTTGTGTTGTGTGAAGGACTCGGTATTGGTGCTGGTTGTGTTGTGTGAAGGACTCGGTATTGGTGCTGGTTGTGTTGTGTGAAGGATTCGGTATTGATGCTGGTTGTGCTTTGTGAAGGACTCGGTATTGGTGGCGGTTGTGTTTTGTGAAGGACTCGGTATTGGTGCCGGTTGTGTTATGTGAAGGACTCGGTATTGGTGCCGGTTGTGTTGTGTGAAGGACTCGGTATTGGTGCTGGTTGTGTTGTGTGAAGGACTCGGTCGGTATTGGTGCTGGTTGTGTTGTGTGAAGGACTCGGTATTGGTGCTGGTTGTGTTGTGTGAAGGACTCGGTATTGGTGCTGGTTGTGTTGTGTGAAGGACTCGGTATTGGTGGTGGTTGTGTTGTGTGAAGGACTCGGTATTCGTGGTGGTTGTGCTGTGTGAAGGACTCGGTATTGGTGCTGGTTGTGCTTTGTGAAGGACTTGGTATTGGTGCTGGTTGTGTTGTGTGAAGGACTCGGTCGGTATTGGTGCTGGTTGTGTTGTGTGAAGGACTCAGTACTGGTGCTGGTTGTGTTGTGTGAAGGACTCGGTATTGGTGCCGGTTGTGTTGTGTGAAGGACTCGGTATTGGTGCTGGTTGTGTTGTGTGAAGGACTCGGTCGGTATTGGTGCTGGTTGTGTTGTGTGAAGGACTCGGTCGGTATTGGTGCTGGTTGTTTTGTGTGAAGGACTCGGTATTGGTGCTGGTTGTGTTGTGTGAAGGACTCGGTATTGGTGCTGGTTGTGTTGTGTGAAGGACTCGGTATTGGTGCTGGTTGTGTTGTGTGAAGGACTCGGTATTCGTGGTGGTTGTGCTGTGTGAAGGACTCGGTATTGGTGCTGGTTGTGCTGTGTGAAGGACTCGGTATTGGTGCTGGTTGTGCTGTGTGAAGGACTTGGTATTGGTGCTGGTTGTGTTGTGTGAAGGACTCGGTATTCGTGGTGGTTGTGTTGTGTGAAGGACTCGGTATTGGTGCTGGTTGTGTTGTGTGAAGGACTTGGTATTGGTGCCGGTTGTGTTGTGTGAAGGACTCGGTACTGGTGCTGGTTGTGTTGTGTGAAGGACTCGGTATTGGTGCTGGTTGTGTTGTGTGAAGGACTCAGTACTGGTGCTGGTTGTGTTGTGTGAAGGACTCAGTACTGGTGCTGGTTGTGTTGTGTGAAGGACTCGGTATTGGTGGTGATTGTGTTGTGTGAAGGACTCGGTAATGGTGCTGGTTGTGTTGATTCCGGTTCTCTGTCTGTTTGAACTTGTCACAGCCCTGAAAAGGAATTTTCCAGCGTTACTACCTTGCCTGACGAGTCCTCTGCATACAATACACAGGAATGTGAAAATAAACACTCAATAATTCTAAGTCGAAGGTGAGGTCCCTGTACTGATCTCAGGGACGAATGTTAAAGGGAACCTTCTCTGAAAGGAACACAAGACTTGCCATGGCTTCCTGAAAATACTAGTTGTCTGATATGCTGACTCCTTCTTAGACTCTTCTAGCAGAGAAGCCCATCAATGGTTCAGAGCTGGTGAAAGAGGTCCATGGAGGGACATTTGGGATTTCTGTAGCTGGCAATCCACACCCTTGTTATTCCGTACTACAGCCAGATGCATGCAGGCAAACTTTATAAATGGACCCCCTAGAGGTCTCCAGATTGTGGCCCGGGGGCCGGACATGGCCCATTGCCCACTTTTATCCAGGCCTTTGGGGCATTATTTCCTTCACTGTCACAACAGTGGGACATAGTTCCTGCCCCAACACTGGGGCACTGTTTATCCCACTGACACCAATGATGGGGCACTATTCCGCCCACTGACACCAATCATGGGGCACTATTACTCCTCCCACTGACACCAAGGATGGGGCAATATCCCTCCCACTGACACCAATGATGGGGCACTATTCCTCCCACTGACACCAATGATGGGGCACTATTCCTCCCACTGATACCAATGACGGGGCACTATTCCTCCTCCGACTGAACACCAAGGATGGGGCACTGTTCCTCCTACTGACACCAATCATGGGGAACTATTACTCCTTCCACTGACACCAATCATGGGGCACTATTGCTCCCACTGATACCAATCGTGGGGCACTATTAATCCTTCCACTGACCACAATGATGGGGCACTATTCCTCCCACTGACACCAATGATGGGACACTATTCTTTCCACCGATACCAATGATGGGGCACTATTCCTCCCACTGACACCAATGATGGCGCACTATTCCTTCCACTGATACCAATGATGGGGCACTATTCCTCCCACTGATACCAATGATGGGGCACTATTAATCCTTCCACTGACCACAATGATGGGGCACTATTCCTCCCACTGACACCAATGATGGGACACTATTCTTTCCACTGATACCAATGATGGGGCACTATTCCTCCCACTGATACCAACGATGGGGCACTATTCTTCCCACTGATACCAATGATGGAGCACTATTCCTCCCACTGATACCAATGATGGAGCACTATTCCTCTCACTGATACCAATGATGGGGCACTGTTCCTCCTCCTAATTCCAATGATGGGGCATTGTTTACTCCCACTGACGCCAAGAGATTTTCTTCTCCCCCTGGCCACAGTCCGGCCCCCCTAAAGTTTGAAGGACAGTAAATTGTCCCTTTGTTTATATAGTTTGGAGATCCCTTAATAGTGTTTTTATGGACCATTGGAATCCATTCCACCTTCCTGCTAGCTAATGCAGGCCACAGATTATGCGATTTTCTTTCCAGCAACCACAGGTTGCAGAAAAAGAAAATCTCACAATTCACCCATCAACACTGTCAGCCATTGTGTTCTCCTGGCGGGGGGGGGGGATCACAGGGAGCCGTCCCTGTTGGGAGAACATGATTGCTGCTGCTGGTGGCTATTCCCGTGTACAAATCTGACATGCTGGTTGTTCACAAGTCAATTGAGATCGAGATCGAATCTCAGCCACTCCCTGCTGAACCGGCCAAGATTTGATCCAACTATGGCTGGCTTTTTTCTCTTCCTGAACTGTTGAATTAGTTTTTTTTTTGTGCCTATACCAAAAAAATAGACTTTTCGCCTTTAATTTCCCTTGAAAGATACCAGTGCACTTCCTGTGCCTGCAGCCGCAGAGCTGTGTATACCGTATCTGCAGTGTGAGATCACCTGAGGCTGTGTTGCACAACCTCTTTCCAGTCAGGGCGCCACTTGAAAAGTTATTTTAGCATCCAGTCACCCCCAGGCTCAGGCAGGGCCATCTTAACAGCATCATGGACCCCTGGGCAAAGTAATGCACTGGGGCCCCTACAAGCCTGTCTGAATTTTCGCATCTTCTCTCAAGAAGTATAATTCCTCACTGTGCCCAACTTTGCAGCCTCACTGTGCCCAACATTGCAGCCTCACTGTGCCCAACATTGCAGCCTCACTGTGCCCCATTGCAGCCTCACTGTGCCCAACATTGCAGCCTCACCGTGCCCAACATTGCAGCCTCACTGTGCCCCATTGCAGCCTCACTGTGCCCAACTTTGCAGCATCACCATGCCCAACATTGCAGCCTCACTGTGCCCAACATTGCAGCCTCACTGTGCCCCATTGCAGCCTCACTGTGCCCAACATTGCAGCCTCACTGTGCCCAACATTGCAGCCTCACTGTGCCCCATTGCAGCCTCACTGTGCCCAACTTTGCAGCATCACCATGCCCAACATTGCAGCCTCACTGTGCCCCCATTTCAACCTCACTGTGCCCAATATTGTAGCCTCACCGTGCCCAACATTGCAGCCTCACCGTGCCCAACATTGCAGCCTCACCCTGCCCAACATTGCAGCCTCACCGTGCCCAACATTGCAGCCTCACCCTGCCCAACATTGAAGCCTCACTGTGCCCCCATTGCAGCCTCACTGTGCCCAATATTGTAGCCCCACTATGCCTAACATTGCAGGCTCACTGTGCCCAACATTGCAGCCTCACCGTGCCCAACATTGAAGCCTCACTGTGCCTCCATTGCAGCCTCACTGTGCCAACATTGCACTCTCACCATGCCCCCATTGCAGCCTCACTGTGCCCAATATTGTAGCCTCACTGTACCCAACATTGCAGCCTCACCATGCCTAACGTTGCAGCCTCACCATGCCCAACATTGCAGCCTCACTGTGCCCCCATTGCAGCCTCACTGTGCCCAATATTGTAGCCTCACTGTACTCAACATTGCAGCCTTACCGTGCCCAATGTTGCAGCATCACCATGCCCAACATTGCAGCCTCACTGTGCCCCCATTGCAGCCTCACTGTACTTAATATTGTAGCCTCACTATGCCCAACATTGCAGCCTCACCATGCCCAACATTGCAGCCTCACCGTGCCCGACATTGCAGCATCACCATGCCCAACATTGCAGCCTCACTGTGCCCCCATTGCAGCCTCACTGTGCCCAATATTGTAGCCTCACTGTACTCAACATTGCAGCCTTACCATGCCCAACGTTGCAGCATCACCATGCCCAACATTGCAGCCTCACTGTGCCCCCATTGCAGCCTCACTGTGCTTAATATTGTAGCCTCACTGTGCCCAACATTGCAGCCTCACCGTGTCCAACATTGCAGCCTCACCATGCCCAACATTGCAGCCTCACTGTGCCCAACATTGCAGCCTCACCGTGCCCAACATTGCAGCCTCACCATGCCCAACATTGCAGCCTCACTGTGCCCAACATTGCAGCCTCACCGTGCCCAACATTGCAGCCTCACCATGCCCAACATTGCAGCCTCACCGTGCCCAACATTGCAGCCCCACTGTTGAAGAGGAAGGAAGAGGAGAGCTGGAGATCACAGAGTGCGAATAGCACGTTGTTACAGCTTACCTGAAATTGCCTCGGCTCTGCTCGCCGTCACACACAGCCCCGCCCCCTCCTGACCCCGCGCCTGTGATAGACAGAACACATCCCAGCATTGGACCCGCATTCTTTCTATCACTGGCGCGGGGTTAGGAGGAGGCGGGGCTGTGTGTGACGGCAAGCAGAGCCGAAGCAATTCCAATAGCTTCGCTCTAGATCCGACCGGCCCTGATGGGGCCCCATGTGCATCTGGGGCCCCTGGGTTGTGCCTAGCGGTGCCCGCTCGGAAAGATGGCCCAGGACACATCAATGCATGTCGGGGAAAATGTGCAAAATCTGTGCGCCTTCCTGACACCCAAACGCACTGCATTTCAGCAGACGTGCAGGGGTTCCATTAGTGGCACCCCACGCTTTTTGGGCACGCCGTGCATTTTCGGTGTGGTGCGATTTTTTAAAAAAAAGGGTGAGGGACTTCTTTGCCTGTGTTTCTGCGGGTAGGACAGCAGAATTGAGATCAATCACTGCCCTACATGCAGCCGCACAGATCTGAACCAAGAGCTCCTTCACATATGAGGTTGGGGGGCAGCTAAACAACATGGTTGAGATGTTTTTAGCACCCCCAATTGCCCCCCCCCCAGGAACAGGAACCAAGGGACCCATGCACTTCAATCTCCCCGCTCAGGCATTCCTTTAAAGTGATCTGTATCCTTGGAGGTGTGTGGTCCCTGGCATTAAGCCAGCTGCCGTATCAGCCCCTCTGGCCTTTTTGTACCATCTACGCTCACCTTCAGCGCAGGGCTCCCTCGGTACGGCGGTAGCATTTATCTATCCTGGCAGACCTACCCCGCTCTCCCCTTTTTCCCCCCGTTCTAGGAGATACCGAAGGCAGTGTACTCTGCATGTGACCAGCATCCCCTGAGGAAGCCCGAGGGATGGGCGAAACATGTTGGGAAGTACATCATTTATGCTGTGTTACTGCATCTGCAATTAAATACATGTGGCACTTCCGTATGTAAATCTCCTTTTTATATTTTTATGTGGAAAATATTTTATTGTATTTTCTTAATAAAGTAAAAGTCTTTTTCTACAAAAATATTTGATACTTATTCAACTTGCACCTTAAAAATCCCCTTTTGGTGCTAACCCCCCCCCCCATAGTTGCAGAGGCAGCAGCCAGGGTCATTCACAGGTGGAACCGCAGCTAGATGTAGACCCCCAGATGAATGGGGCTGCGCTGCAAAAGTGCCCCCCCCCCCAATACACACGGCTGCAGCACAGAGATGTTATATTAAAACAGGTGTGGAGGAGGCAACTTATCACCTTCACTGCCTATCAAATGCCTTTGAAAAGCGATCTGAACATGAATCGCTTTTCAGAGGTACAGCAGTCCTTGCCTCTATTATGAACAAGCCTTATAAAGCAGTTCTGATAATACAGGATTAGGGGTCAAGATTCAAAGTAATTTTTATACACACACATATAAACATGCAGTACATATACACATATAGAAAAACATACTTACAGTACATACATACACAGATAAACGTTTAAAAAAATCTGCAATACTGTACATGAACACTTCTGGGTACTGCCCTGTAGGGGGAGATGGAGAGCTCAGGACTCAGGAAGTTGCCTCCCTCTTCCTCTTTCCTGGCTGATTGTCTGACCGAGCTCCCGCTGTTCCGGAATCCAATTTGTTTCATTCCAAATTAGTTTTTTAAAAACTAACTTTCGGCAAATTCGTTAATTTGGAAATATCAGAATCAACGAAAACCCATTTAACGATTAAAAATCCGAAAAACCGGAAATTCCTAAATTGGTAATTCGAAAATTCGGAAATTCGCAAAATACGGAAATTAGAAAATTCCTAAATTCGTAATTAGAAAATCCGGAAATTCTAAAATTACGTAAATTCGAAATTCAAAAATCCGAAAATCCAGAAATTCGAAAATTTGAAAGTTCGGAAATCTGAAAATTCGAAAATAAGAACCAAGATTCAAAAACCCAATAATTAGAAAATCTCAAATAATAATTATTGTTATTCATTATAAATTTTTTCCGTTCCATTTGCTTAGATGCGGCATTCGTTATTTCGCATAATTCGTAACTTCAGATAAATTCGTATTCGTTCACTAACAGCCAAATTTGAAAGGAAATTCCAATACCTATAATTCAATAGTTATTATTAGTTATTATTTCAAATTTTCAGATATTAGTTCTTTCAGATTTTCTTTCTTATTTTCGAATTTACGAATTTATGAATTTTATGAATTTCAATCATAACGAATGACCCGAAAAAAAAAAAAAAAAAAAAAAAACAACGAATGAAACTAAAACCAACACATTTTTCGGCAGTGCACATGTCTAGTTCCAGTGCGCAGTCCGGTGGAGGAGCGGGATCTCGGTCTCATTTGAATGCCTTTTTCTACCAGAATGTCGCAGCACACCTGACAACCTCGAGTGGCACCAAGGGTGACGCAGCACCCCATTGAGAAAAGGTTGCACTGCTGTCTCTGACTGCTACTCTCCCCAGATTGGAGTGAGATTTAGTGATGTCATTACTGTGCTGATCACTGTTCTCCTTGCTGGAGGGGAAGCTGTACCTGAGGACCTGCAGTGCAAGGATCTCCCTGCTTCTACTTCATCCATTCTATAGTTCTGTGTGTCCTCCATCTCTATCATTACCCCACAAGTCATCAGATCACCAGTCATAGGTGGGAGCATCTCTGACATGAGGAAGCAAAGCCCTGCCCTCTACCAAAATCTACCAGCAACTATGTAGTGCAAGGACCTCAGATTACAAAGATTTGGTAAATCTAAAGTTGATTGTAGAGAGAGCCTATGGTCAGGTTATATAATGTAGTAATGCAGTATATACAGAGGGGAAAATAATGATTTGCTCCTCTGCAGATTGTGTAAGTTTGCCCACTTACATAGAAATGAAAGGTCTATAATTTTTATCATAGGTGTATTTTATATGATAGAGACAGAATATCAACCAAAAATCCAGAAAAATCACATGACACAAATTTTATAAATGGAGTTGCAGTTCAGTGAGTAAAATAAGTATTTGATCCCCTACCAACGAACAATAATTCTGCCCCCCACAGACTGGCTACAGTGGGTGCTCATGTGGTACACAGATTAGTCCTGTCAATGTAGGAAGGTTCTCCTAACGACAACTCGTTATGTGTATAAAAGACACCTGTCCACAGAATCTCTTTCTTCCATTCAATCCTCACCATCATGGGGAAGACCAAAGAGCTGTCAGAGGACGTCAGGGAGAAGATTGTAGACCTGCAGAAGGCTGGAATGGGCTACAAGACCATCAGCAAGAAGCTTGGTGAGAAGGAGACAACTGTTGGAGTGATTATTCGCAAATAGAAGAAATACAAAATAACCATCAAACGTCCTCAGTCTGGAGCTCCATGGAAGATTTCCCCTCATGGGGTGAGGATGGTCATGAGAAAAGTGAGGGATCCGCCCAGAACTACATGGGAGGAGCTTGTGAAGGATCTCAAGGCAGTTGGGACCACAGTCACCAAACAAACCATTGGTAACACAATACTCCACCATGGATTGAAATCCTGCAGCGCCCGCAAGGTCCCCCTCCTCAGGAAGACACATGTAGAGGAACGTCTGATGTCTACCAATCAACATCTAAATGATTCAGAGAAGTGTTGGGAGAAATTTCTGTGGTCAGATGAGACCAAAATTGAGCTCTTTGGCATTAACTCGACTCGCCGTGTTTGGAGGAAGAAAAATGCTGACTATGACCCCAAGAACACCATCCCCACAGTCACGCATGGAGGTGGGAAAATGATGATTTGGGGCTGTTTCTCTGCTAAAGGTACAGACCGACTTTAGCCGCACTGAGGGGCCAATGGACGGGGCCATGTATTGTAGAATCTTGGATGAGAACCTTCTTCCCTCAGCCAGAACACTAAAGATGGGTCATGGATGGGTCTTCCAGCATGACAATGACCCAAAATATACCACCAAGGCAACAAAGGAGTGGCTCAAGAAGAAGCACATTAAGGTCACGGAGTGGCCTAGGAAGTCTCCAGACCTTAATCCTATAGAAAATTTATGAAGGGAGCTGAAACTTCGACAGTCAAGAAACCTTAAGGATTTAGAGAAGATCTGTAAAGAAGAGTGGACCAAAATCCCTCCTGAGATGTGTGCAAACCTGATCACCACCTACAAGAAACGTCTGACCTCTGTGATCGCCAACAAAGGCTTCTCCACCAACTACTAAGTCATGTTTTGCTTGGGGATCAAATACTTATTTTACTCACTGAAGTGCAACTCCATTTATAACATTTGTATTGTGTGTTTTTTCTGGATTTTTGGTTGATATTCTGTCTCTATCATATAAAATACACCTATGATAAAAATTATAGACCCTTCATTTCTTTGTAAATGGGCAAACTAAAAAAATGTGCAGGGGATCAAATAATTATTTCCCCCCACTGTATATATAGAATATAAATTCTTCCATAATATACACTCATTATATTAGGGGGGGGGGAGGGGTGCCACACATCACGCTATGATGATTATGGAATTCCTCCGATAGATAATCAGAGTCGGGTAAACAAATATTACCAAACGGAAACAGCGGGTTACATCATTTAGTTGGGCAATTACTCTCATCATAATTACGATGAGTACGTGTGATCAACAGCAGCTTTTCTTTCCATGGAGGTCCCCCAAGGAAACACCAAGGGCCCCCCCCCGAGAGCGGATGGCACCTGCTATGGTCCGCCATTATAGGAATCACCCCGCGTCCCTCTACATGAGTCACATCCCAGTGCTGACCCATCCGACTCCAGGGAGCTTCTATGGAGGAAAGGATCTCCCAATTATATGACATCAACATGAACCTGGATCCTCCACATCACAACGAGGATACAACGAGGATACAACGAGGATACAACGAGGATACAGCGAGGATACAACGAGGATACAACGAGGATACAACGAGGATACAATGAAGATACAACGAGGATACAATGAGGATACAATGAGGATACAATGAGGATACAATGAGGATACAACGAGGATACAATGAGGATACAACGAGGATACAACGAGGATACAATGAGGATACAATGTTTCCTATAGAAGATAATTATACTGAATGATACAAATCACACTCATATCACATCAGATACAACAATATTCTCACTGCTGCACTCCTACTACTGATACTCGTAGTACTGAAATACCAATGCTAATATTACCCAGAGCACTACTGATAATAGTAATAATAATGAAAGGCCAAATGAACGTATATTTTATATCATATAATTACATTCCAAATGCAACAAAACAAAAGGTGTTCAAATTCCTACAGTTTGTTTTCTTCCTACAGCAGCTACAGCCTGAGTAGAAAAGCCTGCCCCCTGTCAGGATGCTCCAGGAAGGACCGTTGCTCTGTGTGTGGAAGCAGCGGTCTCTCTGCAGAGGTCCATCTTGCCTCTTGCTGAGCTAGAGCCAGACCTCTCCAATCAGCAGGGAGCATGAGTTTTGCTAATTGCAGAGCTATAGGTATGACCCAGCAGTGGGGGGGGGGGGGGTGCTGAACCTCTGCAGAGAGACTACTTCAACTCACAGAGCAAGGATCCTCCTTCGCAGCATGCTGGCAGGAGACAGGCTTTTCTATTGTTCTGATCATTCTTTAGAAGCCCGCTGGACAGGGTGACTGTCAGGAATGTGCTGGCTATAGCTCAATGGAAGTTCTGAGGCTGATGCACAGGCGCGGCCCTGTAGGTGCCCATTTAGCAGGGCACAGGCACATGTGCACCCCTATGTGCATGCGCACACATTTGCCATTGAGGGTGCTAAGAGTGTCGATTTAGGGGGATTTGTGTTCAGAGGATGGATGGGGGGGAGAAGATTTGTGCTAGGAGGGGGGGGGGATTTGGGGGGAATTTGTGATGGGTGGGGGAATTACGGGGGGAGCAGGCAAAAAGTATTGTTTTAGGAGGGGAACTTGGGGGGGGAGTAAGTGTGGTAATTTAGGGGGATTTGTGTTCAGAGGGGGAAGAAGGTTTTCATGGCATAATGCCAATCTTGAGGGGTGGGTGCGTGATCAATTAGATCGGCAAAAAGACACGGGGATATAACATCAAGTCTAAACATGAAATCCAAAAATGGGAAACGTTGACGTGGAGATGAAGATATCTATCTCCTAGATTATTTGAAATCAGAAGGTCCAAAAGCTTCGAACCCCCACACTATAGGAACCACCACTGCGCCGGGTACAAAAATTCTCTTTTAAAGCTGCCACTTAAATTGAACAGATAATCAGAAGCATTTACTGTGTAAACTAACATAGTATAGTAAATAGGGGCGCAGTGAATTAAAGTGACTTTAAATCATGAATAACAAATCACCCCCCCTTAACAAGTGATAATCACTCACATAAATCAATAAAGATGAACATGTATACATTGTATACAATTATTTAAATAAATGAACTGAACAAAGTCCACAACTGAACAGTCCATTGAAGGAATGTGAAAGCTCAGTGTGATCCAACACTGTTCAGAAATCATCCGCCACACCGCGTGCCAATGGTGACTCCGCCCCCCCTCTAGGTGCGCACTCACCAGATGAAGTTGCCTTGCACTCTCATGCTCAGCAAATAAGCGAAAACCCACACAGGGTTAAATCATCCATCGAATTTCCAGTCGTGCAAGTAGATCTCATGGAAAATCCGCCTATAAAGAAACAAAGTGCTCCAATAGTGCAGTATTGTTTGATGAACATTTATTAAAGTTAACCACTTCTGGACCGAGCCTCTGAGATCATTTTATTTTTTTGCTAGAAAATTACTTAGATCCCCCAAACATCATATTTTTTTATTCAGACACCCTAGAGAATAAAATGGCGGTCGTTGCAATACTTTATGTCGCATCGTATTTGGGAAGCGGTCTTACAAGCGCAATTTTTTTGGAAAAAATAAAAAAATTTATAATTAAAAAATAAGACAACAGTAAAGTTTGCCCATTTTTTTTTATATTGTGAAAGATGATGTTACGCTGAGTAAATTGATACCCAACATGTCACTCTTCAAAGTTGCCCCCGAATAGCGACAAACTTTGATCCTTAAAAATGTCCATAGGCGACATTTAACAATTTCTACAGGTTACCAGTTTTGCGTTGGCAGAGGAGGTCTGTTTGCTAGAATTATTGTTCTCGCTATAACGATCGCGTGGTGATATCTCACATATGTGGTTTGAACACCGCTTTCATATGCGGGCGTGACTTATGTATGCGTTCGCTTCAGCACACGAGCTCGGCGGGATGGGACGCTTTAAACGTTTTTTTTTTAAATTATTATTTATTTTACTTTTTTATTTTTTATTTTTACACTGTTCATTAAAAAAAATGTGGGTCACTTTTATTCTTATTACAAGGAATGAAAACATCCCTTGTAATATAAAAAAAAGCATGACAGGTCCTCTTTAATGTGAGATCTGGGGGGTCAAAAAGACCTCAGATCTCACATTTACACTTAAATGCAAAAAAAAAAAAAGTCTCTTTTTTTCAATAAAAAAAATAATTCCCCCTTAAGACCATTGGGCGGGAGTGACGTTTGACGTTGCTTCCATCATCCAATGGTATGGAGCCGAGCGGGGGGGCCATCATTCCGTCACTCGACTGCCTGTCTATCAGAGGAAAGGCCCCCGAACGTCTCTGACGCTACTGACAGCTCCAGTAAGCGGCAGAGACCACCAGGGAGCGGCGGGAGGGGGGCCCTCTCCTGCCCCCGATAAAAGTGATCTTACGGCGAATCCGCCGTAGAGACCACTTTTATCCAAAAGCGGACTGTCCGCCGTTTAAAAAGATACCGGTGGTTATGGCAGCTATCTGCTACCATAACTCCGGTATTCCACATCAAAAAACAACGACGACAGGCGGTTCACAAGTGGTTAAAAAAGCTTTAAATATTGCACTCACATGGAATCAAGTAATTATAGGCATGTAACAAACCCACTGCAGCAGCAAGAAACTGGCATGACATGGTAACAGCGGACCCAGCGTGTGGAAAAGGTATCTCACCCACAGGAAATCGTAACACCCTAGGAAGGTCACTTCCGGTATTGTGTCCAACGTTACTAATGGTTGCCGTACAGCCCCGTCCTGGCGCGTTTCGTCGTCACAACATCCTCCTGGGATTTTATCTTTATTAATTTATGTTAGTGATAATCACTTGTCACGGGGTGATTTGTTATTCATAATTTAAAGTCACTTTAATTCACAGCGCCAATATTTGCTATACTATATTAGTTTACACGGTAAATGCTTATGATCTCGTTGATTACTTACGTTGATTACTTACTTATTGGCAGCATGTGAAGGTATTTATGCCTGAGCACATGGGCTAGTATAATTGTCTGTGTCGGAGGGCTGAGGTGGGGCCCGTGAGAAGACAGAGAACACGGGTGTGATTCCCGGAAACATGAATATCCAAATAGCAGGTGTTGGAAGGCAACATGGTTTAATATCATATTTCTGGAGTTTCTCTGTCAATGTTACTGGGTTTATTGGTAACAGTGTTTAGGTATTATCCAGAGTTTGAAACGGATCTGTCATAGATCTGTTACATATCCGCTATTCCCAAAGATCAGCCATGCTGATACTTGCAGTTCTATGGCTTTAAAGGGTAAAGGTCTGATGTTCTTTCTGGTTGATACCAGGTCTGGAACGTAACAAGTTGCACAACAAAGCTTTTTAGCATATCTGATAGAAGAGATCAGGCCTCCATCAAGGCTGAACAAATCTTGGCTCCGGATCGTCTGATGTTATAACGCTATGCAAGCAAGCTTGAAAGGGACCATAGCTGACAAAATGATTGATAAAGATCCTGCTACAGAAGAGCAAAGGACCAAAAGGCATTGAAGATATATAGACATGGTACATGGACAATGCTGCCCCTAGAGACCAATACAGCAGGATGAACAGTAATATATTGAGGAGGACTGCCCCATAAGTACTGTGATTCGTCAAAAGTCCAGATGGGATTGCAATGGGGTTGGGTCTGGATGGTGTATGATTGTAGTATAAAAGGGCTGAAGGAGTCAGAGAGCTCCCTCTCTACCCTTTTTGCTCTTGGCCTGTGGCTGGTGGCTCTCTGAGCCACATGGCTCTCTCTCTACCATTTTTGAGCCTCATGGCTTCCTCTCTACCATTTTGTGCCCAGCCGAGGAGACCGTGCGATAAGTATCTTTGATGTTCTTGTATTATATGTTCTGCTGTTGTATGCTTTGTAATATCTTTCTTTAGTATTTTCATGTCAGCGTTTTCCTATTTTCCTGGGAAATAAATAAGACGTTGTTTTATTAAGCAGTGTGCTTGTTTTCATAGCTAACCTTATATTGTTGTGATATCAACAGTAACTATCAGAGTTTTAATAGACTAGCTAACTATAGGAATAGACAAATTAATACTTATATGGAATAAATAGAGGGAATCAGTAACCACCCTCGGATAATATTTAGTTTAGAACTTATTGCAATTCCAGATTTTATTTCAGCAGGTGAAGAAGGGGCTCCAATCTAGAATTAAGTAATAAGTAAAAGTAACATCCAACCCACACGGGTCTTATTATTTTTACTTATTACTCAATTTTAGATTGGAGCCCCTGCTTCACCTGCTGTTTACAGTAGATATTCACATTTCTGGGAATCACACCCTCTGTCTTCCCACGGGCCCCACCTCAGCCTCGGGCGCAGACAATTATACTAGCCCGTGTGCTCAGGCGTACATACCCTCACATACTGCCAATAAGTACGTAATCTAGGAGATCGGAAGCATTTACCGAGTAAACTAAATTAGCATAGTAAATAGTGGGGCGGTGAATTAAAGTGACTTTAGCTCATGAATAACAAATCACCCCGTGACAAGTGATAATCACCCACATAAAGTAACCACTTGCCGACCAGCCTCCGTCATTATACTGCGTCAGGTTGGCTCGTTACCGCAAATCGCTGTAGGTGTACGTCGGCACCTTTAAGGGCGATAGCCTGATGCGGGTAGCCGGTGGCCTCGTTGTCCGCCGGCCATCCGCGATCGCGGGCACGAGAGCCAGATCTGTGAATGTAAACAGACAGATCCCCGTTCTGACGGGGGGAGGAGAGACAGAACTGTAGTTCCTAGTGACTAGGAACAGCGATATGTCTCCTCCTCCAGTCAGTCGCCCCCCCCCCCGCAGTTAGAAACACACACGAGGGACCACATTTAACCCCCTGATCCCCCCCCCTAGTGTCAACCCCTTCCCTGCCAGTGACATTTACACAGTAATCAGTGCATTTTTATAGCACTGATCGCTGTATCGCTGTCCCAAAAAAGTGTCGAAAGTGTCCGATCTGTCCGCCGCAATGTGGCAGTCACGCTAAAAATAGCAGATCGCCGCCATAACTAGTAAAAAAAAAAAAATATAATAAAAATACCATAAATCTATCCCCTATTTTGTAGACGCTATAACTTTTGCGCAAACCAATCAATATAAGCTTATTTCGATTTTTTTTACCAAAAATATGTAGAAGAATACATATTGGCCTAAACTGAGGAAATAATTGTATTTTTATATATTTTTTGGGGATATTTATTATAGCAAAAGTTAAAAATATTGTTTTTTTTTCAAACTTGTTTTTCGTTTATAGCGCAAAAAATACAAATCGCAGAGGTGAACAAATACCACCAAAAGAAAGCTCTATTTGTGGGAGGGGGAAGACGTAAATTTTTTGGTACAGCGTCACACAACTGCGCAATTGTCAGTTAAAGCGACGCAGTGCCGTATCGCAAAAAATGGCCTGGTCATTAAGGGGGAAAAAATCTTCCGGTCTGTAAGTGGTTGAATGAATGAATGAATGAATGACTTAGCCCTGCAAATGCGAACTGAATCGCCTCAAGGCGCTTGGTCCATCCTGTGGGTCCAGCTTGTTAGAAGAGGAAGGTCTTGAGTTTTTTTCCTGAAGGCCTGATGGTTTTCTTCGATACGGATGTTGGTCGGTAGAACGTTCCATAGCCGTGGTCCTTGGACTGCGAATCTTCGTTCTCCCTTCGATTTGTAGTGGGATTAGGGAACGTGGAGGAGGTTTTGGTAGGTTGATCGAAGACTGCGATTAGGTACGTAGCGTTTTATTTTCTCGTATAGGTATTGAGGCGCGTTTCCATGTAGGCATTTGTGGGTGAGGCAGAGGGTCTTGAATGTGATCCGATCCCTTACGGTTAGCCAATGTAGGCTCCTCAGGGATGGGGAAATGGATTCCCAGGGTTTTTTTCCTGTTATCAGTCTTGCTGCGGTGTTTTGGATGAGTTGTAGGGGTGGTTATTAAAGATGAAATCCCAGGAGGAAGTCGTGATGACGAAACACGTCCGGACGTGGCTGTACGGCAACCATTAGTGGCGTTGGACGCAATACCGGAAGTGAGGCTCCAAGGGTGTAATGATTTCGTGTGGGTGAGATACCGTTTACACACGCTGGGTCCGCTGTTACCATGTCATGCTAGTTTCTTGCTGCTGCAGTGGATTTGTTACATGCCTATAATTACTTGATTCCATGTGAGTGCAATATTTGAACCTTTTATAACTTTAATAAATTTTCATCAAATGATACTGCACTATTGGAGCACTTTGTTTCTTTATAGGCGGATTTTCCATGAGATCTTCTTTCACGATTGGGCAATCGATGGATGATTTAACCCTGTGTGGGTTTTCGCTTATTTGCTGAGCATGAGAGTGCAAGGCAACTTCATCTGGTGAGTGCGCACCTAGAGGGGGGCGGAGTCACCATTGGCACGCGGTGTGGCGGATGATTTTTGAACAGTGTTGGATCACACTGAGCTTTCACATTCCTTCAATGGACTGTTCAGTTGTGGACTTTGTTCAGTTCATTTATTTAAATAATTGTATAAAATGTATAAATGTTCATCTTTATTGATTTATGTGAGTGATTATCACTTGTTACGGGGGGGTGATTTGTTATTCATGATTTAAAGTCGCTTTAATTCACAGCGCCCCTATTTACTATACTATGTTAGTTTACACGGTAAATGCTTCTGAATATCTGTTCAATTTAAGTGGCGGCTTTAAAAGACAATTTTTGTACCCGGCGCAGTGGTGGTTCCTATAGTGTGGGGGTTGGAAGCTTTTGGACCTTCTGATTTCAAGTAATCTAGGAGATAGATATCTTCATCTCCACGTCACCGTTTCCCATTTTTGGGTTTCCTGTTTAGACTTGATGTGATATGCCCGTGTCTTTTTGCAGATCTAATTGATCACGCACCCGCCCCTGAAGAGTGGCATTATGCCATGAAACGCGTAGGACTTATACAGGTGCATCCTCTTGTACTTTCAGGACCAAACCTTGGGTTTTAAAGATTCCATCTCTTGGAGGATCACCTTTTTAACAATGCCGTTATAAGTCGATATTTACATGTTTATAGTTTGCAACATGCTTTTTACGTGTTTTACTATATTTGTATGTACTCAGTGCTGCATGGTAGACAATAAACACATCCATATTACATTGTTCCATTGTTGAGCCTCTTCATACAAACCTCATCTAAAGTCCCAACCCTCCTTTTTATATACCACTTTTTGGGGGGAGGGGGGGCACAATTTGGCATGTTCGCCCTGGGCACTAAATGACCTTGTCCCAGCACTGAAGACAGACACTTGTGCTAGAAAGGGGTAGAAAGGGGTGGGGGTTTTCTACTTGGGAGAATTTGTACTAGAGGGAAGATTTGGAGAGGGGGGAGAGGATTTGTACTGCGAGGGGGAAATTGGGGGGAAGATGAAGGAAGGAAAAATGATTTGGCGGGGGGGGGGGGGTGATTTGTACTGGGTAGAGTGATTGGGGAAGGAGGATTTGTACTGGGAGGGGGAAACTGGGGGAAGGGCCAGATTTGTACTGGGAGGAGGGGGAAATTATGCTTAGGGGATATGCATGCAGATTAGTACTCAGTGTTTTTGTGGGGGTCTTTTTGCTGACACATAATGCTCATACATCTGGGGGGGGAGGGGTGCAGTTTGGCATGTTCGCCCTGGGCTCTAGATGACCTTGTCACGGCACTAGTGACAGGGGCTTGTGCTCAAAAGGGGTGGGGGATTTGTACTAGGAGGGGGAAATTGTGGGAAGGAAGGAAAGAAGATTTAGCGGGAGAGAAGGGGGGAGATGATTTCTACTGGGAAGCAGGATTGGGAAAGGAGGATTTGTACTGGGAGGGGGGAACTTGGAGGGGGCAGGGGGTGATTTTTACTAGAATGAAGATTGGAGGAGGGGGGCAAAGCATGCAGAGTAGTGCTCAGTGTTTTTTTAGGGGGGGGGGATTTTTGCTGACACATAATGCTCATACATCTTGGGGGAGGGGCTCATTTTGACATGTTCGCCCTGGGCTCTAGATGACTTTGTCCTGGGGGGGGGGAGATTTGTGCTGCGAGGGGAAAATTGGGGGGAAGATGAAGGAAGAAAAGAAGATTGGGCAGGGGGGGAGATGATTTGTACTAGGGAGGAGTCTTTGTGCTGGATGGGGAATTTGGAGGGGGGATTGCTGCCTGGAGCAGGGATTTGGGGAGAGGATTTGTGTGTGTGTGTGTGTGTGTGGGGGGGGGGGGGGGGTGTTGCTAGAAGGGGGATTGGGGGGGCGGGATTTTTTTTTTAATTTGCTGAAGTTTCTTTTTTAAGGCTGGGTTCACACTTTTATGATCACAGACATTGCATGAGTTTCAGGACCCCCCCCCCCCCTTTTTTTTTTTTTAAATACTTTATTGGGATTAGGCCTGATAGCACACACTTATAGTTCGCACACATACTAATAGAGTCAGAGATATGAATACAGGAATGGGGTAGGTTTTCACTAGGGAGATCCTATTATGATATGAAGGTTGGAGAGACATCTCCCCATCCCTTGATGTCGCCCCTCCTCGGCTCCGGTCTCGGGAGAGGGAAGGGGAGAGGCAAAGGCAGGTGGGTTGAGGGCTCCGAGCCTCCCCTCAACGTACATCTCACCGAAATTGATTTAACCCCTTCTCGCCGAGCGTACGCAGATGTGCGTACTCGGCTTTCCGGGGTTATACCGGGATGATGCCCGCAGCTGCATTTCCCAAAAATGTGTGTTTAAAACATCGTGTGATATAAAATATTGCAACAATCTCCATTTTATTCTCTAGATTCTCTGCTAAAAATTTATATATATATAATGTTTGGGGTTCTATGAAATTTTCTAGCAAAAAATACAGATTTTTACTTGTAAACACCAAATTTCAAAAATAGGCTTAGTCATGAAAGGGTTTTTAAAGATATACTGGTCAAAAAAGAGAGTGAAAACTATGTAGACAAAGGGGTGGAGACTATGGATGGAGTCATTGAAAAATGATACACTTAGGTAAAGATGGCATCAAGGATACACAATAAAACAATCCGGAATACAGGGGTGGGAAGGGGGGGCTGGAATAGCGGTAGATCCTTTTAGGCCAACGTTCACCATGGAAGGGGGGGGGGCAGGGGGGTAGGGGTGACCTAGGGTAGTCACTGAACTGTGTGTTATTGCCTTATGTGGGGGGGGGGGGGGCACTCAATGTTGAAAGCTGATAACAGAGGAGGAGGTTGAGGTGTCACCAGATTCGAGTATTAGTTTGGTCAATTTATGATGTTACGGAGAGCAAAGTTCTGTAGGTGTTGGGGGGGTTCCATTGATTGTAGAGGGAGGGGGAAGGTGCTACATCTAAATTGGGGTGTCAGGCCGCGTTTAGATGAGCTTTTTTGTCTAAAAGCGATGTTAGGTCTAGTTTGACATCCTGGACTGTTGGAGGAGAAGATGAGAACCACTTGAGTATAGCGCGTCTAGCTGACATGAAGCAGGTTGATAGCCAGGCTTTGTTGCGCTGAGGGAAAGTTGGTTGGGTGGTCGATCGATTTGAGATTGGGGTTTCTAGGTATCCAAAGAGTAGGGGGAAAATGTCTTTTGTTGGAGTATGACCGGTGACCTTTAAAGCAAAATTCTCAAATTGATTCCAGAAGGCAAAGATGTGAGGACAGATCCAGAGTCTGTGGAGCAATGTTGGTCTTTCCTGGTCACACAGCGGGCATTGTCGCTTGGGTGTTTGTTGGAATGAGGATAGGAAAGGAATATGCACGATGCATTATTTTGAACTGTTGCTCACGCCAGAACTCGTTGGTGACATATGCACATGTGGGGTTTATCCAGTTATGATGCGGTTGAGATCAGAGTTCCAAGATGCGACAGAGGTTGCCTGCAGAGGTTTGTTGAGGCGTAGGTTCAAAGGTTTGTAAATGTCCAATAGCTTCAAACGTTGTTGTTCCAGTAGGATGTCCAGGATGAGGGGGCTAAAACGTTGGAGTTTGTTTGGGCATAGGACGGGATGGACGGGAAATGGCTTTGTGGCAGGTCAAAGAGGTCCAGAGATTGTGAGACCAGTCTGGGTTTGCCCGTTATCGGGTCAAAGAGTTGAGCAAAGTGCAGTAGTTTCCGATGAGTCCAGGTCTGCAAGGTCAAGTGAGACAAAGCGGGGGAGAAGGAAGGGTTTCCGTGGATTGGGGGGTGTTGAGAGATCCATGGGGATAAGTTTAGCTTCCGTCTGACTTCCATACTATTAGCATGTCTCAGATTAGCAGATTTTGTTGAAGATGTGGGGGGGTGGAGCGCAGTTTGCAGTGGAGAAGGGCTGGTAGGCAGTAAGGGGTTACCATTTGGGCTTCTCAGTCAAAGTTGGAGTATCTGGAGGTTTGCGAAATCCAGTCTAGACATATTCTTAAGAGGCAAGATAGATTGTACACTCTAAGATTAGGGAGGTTAGCTCCCCCCTCGCTCTTCGGGAGAAAGAGTTTTTGCACTGATATACGAGGGTGTCGTTTTTGCCAGAGAAATTTAGATAAGGTTCTTTGTAAAGATTGTACATCTTTGTGTTGTAGTAATAGGGGAATGGTTTGTAGAGGGTACAATAGTCTGGCGAAGCTGACCATTTTAAATAAGTGACATCTCCCGAAGAGAGCGAGATGGAGAGGTCCCTCCATGTCTCCAACTCGTTTATAATCCTAGATATTACCGGGGTGAAGTTAAGATTGTAGAGGGATGAAGGGGTTTTACCAATGTTTACCCCTAGATAGGAGATGTGGTGTTTTGCAACAGAAAAAATAGAGGAGTTGGCCCATGAGGGGATTTTGTGGTGGAATAGAGGAAGGATCTCGCTTTTGGCAAAGTTGATATGTAGGCCTGAGCACCCCCTAAACCCAGTGAGTCTTGGATGAGAGGCATGTCGGTGGCAGGGTCGGATATAAAGATGAGGATGTCCTCTGCAAACAGAGCTAGGCGGAGTTCCTTTTGACCTATTTGTACTCAGTGTAGGGAGGGGTGGTATAGCAAATGTCGAGACAATGGCTCTAGGGCTAGATTGAAGAGAAGTGGGGAGAGGGGACATCCTTGTCTGGTGCCTTTATGTAGTTTGATAGGTTTTGAGATGAGGCCGTCCGCTACAACATTAGCTGTAGGAGCGGCATACATAGAGGAGATTAGGTGAAGGAAGGGACTAGAGAAACCAAAATGTTGCAGAACTGATGACAACCAGGGAAAGCCAACATTGTCAAAGGCTTTCTCCGCGTCAAGGGAGATTATGGCTACGTCTTCACTGATGTTTGTCTTGGCGTGTTCGAGGACTGTAAGAACTTTTCGGATATTAGATGACACGGAGCGACCTTGGGTGAAGCCTGCCTGAGCTGGGTGGAATAGGGTGGGCATGATTTTGGCTAGTCTGTTGGCGATGATCTTGGATAAGATTTTAGAGTCTATGTTGAGAAGGGAAATCGGCCTGTAGGAACTAGGTTCTGATGGGTCTTTCCCTTTCTTGTCAATCAGCTTAATATGGGCCTGGAATCCAGAAGGGATGTAATCACCTCCCTGGAGAATGGCGTGATAGAACTTTGCCAGGGTCGGGACCACTGATTGAGTGGTCAACTTGTAGAACTCAGGGGTGTATCCGTCTGGGCCCGAGGCTTTTTCCCATTCGTGAGGGAGGAGATCGTCTTGTGGATTTCTGTCTCAGTGATCGGAGAGTTTAGTTGAGAGAGGTGAGTGGGGTCAATTTGAGGAAGGTTGACCTCCTTTAAGAAGTCCTGAGTGGCATGTAAATCAGTGGAGTCCTGGCTGTACAGATGGGTGTAGTATTGTTCAAGGATGTTACTGATATCGTTGGGGGAGGAACATGTGTTACCTTTGGTGTCTTTTAGTGAGGTTATGTGGGTGGGAACATGATCACCCTTGCACAGCCTCGCCAGCAATTTCCCGGACTTATTGCCAAATTTGTGGTACTGTAGGTCAGAGGGAGACTTATAAATACCTTCCTGGGCGTTGGCCCACATATCAAAGTTTGATTTGGCTTCCCGCCAAGAGTCATGGGGGTATTGTTACGCGATAGCTGTACCTGGGTGAAGCGTAAATGGTCGCTGGCTGTACAAAATTTTTTGAGGACCTTTCTTTTATGCGCGGTGGCGAAGGCTATGATCTTTCCTTGCAGGACGGCCTTGCCTGCATCCCAGAGTAGGTTGGAGTCATGGCAGTGGGGAGCAGCATTGGTTGATTCGTAAATCGACCAAGTCTCTTATATGGTTTTCTGGAGATCTGGGTTTCGGGCCAGGAATTGGGGAAAGCGCCATGACCTTGAGGGAGGTGGGGGGGCCAAAGCCACGTATAAGTAACAAAAAAGGGGCATGAGTGTTTCTGAGGTAGCACCTCATGAACGCCTGTCGGCTGCTGCTATACCACTAGCTGAAAAGCAATCCACCACAGATCTCTTTCCAGAGGGCAGTAAGCATTACCGCAAATGTGAAAGAAACTTGAAACACATCATCCATTTCACACTCCCCACCAATCAGGTCACTCCCCACCAATCAGGTCACTCACCACCAACCAGGTCACCCCCCACCAATCAGGTCACTCCCCACCAATCAGGTCACTCACCACCAACCAGGTCACTCCCCACCAATCAGGTCACTCCCCAGCCACTTCCCATGTCAGCCACCTCCCTTCAACTTATATTACAAGTGACCATTTCCCAACCTGCAGATGACAGACCCAACTCCAAAAGATACCATTCCCAGTTACTCCCCCCCACCCGCTGATTGATATCCCTCCATGACCACCCCACACCCCCCTGCTGACAGACCTCCCTCCCCAGCCTGTCCCCACACACACCCTCCCACCTGCTGACCTGTGCATGGGGGAATCACTCCCGCAGTGATATTGTGTTCTGCCAGTGGGGATCCTTCCCAACCCACACAATACAATCATCAGTGGTGCTAACTATAGCTGGCAGCACTGATTGTTTGGGGAAAAACCTGACAGGCTGGTTGTACTCAAGTTGATTAACTGCTTGCCGACCGGCTCACGACGATATACATCGGCAGAAGGGCACATACAGGCAGAACCTGTACGTTGCCCTTTAAGAAGCGGTTTGCGGGCACCGCCCGCGCCCGCCGCGACCTCCGTGAGTGTGATTGTGGGTCCCGCGGACCTGATGTCCGTGCGGATACCCACGATCATCTCACGGAGAGGAAGAATGGGGAAATGCTGATGTGAACAAGCATTTCCCTGTTCTGCCTAGTGACAGGACACTGATCACCGCTCCCTGTCATCGGGAGTGGTGATCAGTGTCGTGTCACACACAGCCCCTCCCCCCTACAGTTGGAATCCCTCCCTAGGACACACTTAACCCCTACAGCGCCGCCTAGTGGTTAACCCCTTCACTGCCAGTGCCATTTACACAGGAATCAATGCATTTTTAATCGCACTGATCGCTGTTTAAACGTGAATGGTCCCAAAATCGCGCCAAAAGTGTCTGATCTGTCCGCCATAATGTCGCAGTCACGATAAAAAATGCTGATCGCTGCTATAACTAGAAAAAAAAAAATTATTAATAAAAATGCCAAAACAAACTATCCCCTATTTTGTAAACGCTATAACTTTTGCGCAAACCAATCAAAAAACGCTTATTGCGATTTTTTTTTTTACCAAAAATATGTAGAAGAATACGTATCGGCATAAACTGAGGAAAAAATGTTTTTTTTATATATTTTTTGGGGATATTTATTATAGCAAAAAGTAAAAAACAATGCGTTTTTTTCAAAACTGGCGCTATTTTTTGTTTATAGCGCAAAAAATAAAAACCACAGAGGCGATCAAATACCACCAAAAGAAATCTCTATTTGTGGGAAAAAAAGGACAATAATTTTGTTTTGGAGCCACGTCGCACGACCGCGCAATGGTCAGTTAAAGCGACGCTTTGCCGAATCGCAAAAAGTGCTCTGGTCTTTGGGCAGCCAAATGGTCCGGGGCTGAAGTGGTTAATAGATTGACTTGTGTACAACCAGCTATCCTATACATGGATCGACTATGGCTGGTCTCTGCTTAATTGGCTTCATTTCAATCCATGTATGTCCCACTTAACCACTACGCAGTCCCTAAACATCCTTCCACAAACCTTTACATTTATCCTTCCCAGATTCCTTCATCCTCTTCACCTGCACATAGTGCCCACTGTCATTCCCTCCACACTCCTCTCCTGTACATAGTGCCCACTGTCATATCCTCCACACTCCTCTCCTGTACATAGTGCCCACTGTCATACCCTCCACACTCCTCTCCTGTACATACCGCCCACTGTCATACCCTCCACACTCCTCTCCTGTACATACCGCCCACTGTCATACCCTCCACACTCCTCTCCTGTACATACCGCCCACTGTCATATCCTTCACACTCCTCTCCTGTACATACTGCCCACTGTCATACCCTCCACACTCCTCTCCTGTACATACTGCCCTCTGTCATACCCTCCACACTCCTCTCCTGTACATACCGCCCACTGTCATACCCTCCACACTCCTCTCCTGTACATACCTCCCACTGTCATACCCTCCACACTCCTCTCCTGTACATAGTGCCCACTGTCATACCCTCCACACTCCTCTCCTGTACATACTGCCCACTGTCATACCCTCCACACTCCTCTCCTGTACATACCGCCCACTGTCATACCCTCCACACTCCTCTCCTGTACATACTGCCCACTGTCATACCCTCCACACTCCTCTCCTGTACATACTGCCCTCTGTCATACCCTCCACACTCCTCTCCTGTACATACCGCCCACTGTCATACCCTCCACACTCCTCTCCTGTACATACCTCCCACTGTCATATCCTCCACACTCCTCTCCTGTACATAGTGCCCACTGTCATACCCTCCACACTCCTCTCCTGTACATACTGCCCACTGTCATACCCTCCACACTCCTCTCCTGTACATACCGCCCACTGTCATACCCTCCACACTCCTCTCCTGTACATACCGCCCACTGTCATACCCTCCACACTCCTCTCCTGTACATACCGCCCACTGTCATACCCTCCACACTCCTCTCCTGTACATACCGCCCACTGTCATACCCTCCACACTCCTCTCCTGTATATACTACCCACTGTCATACCCTCCACACTCCTCTCCCTCACCTGCACATACTTCCCACTATTATATCATCCATACTCCTCTCCTATGCCTCTTACCCACAAAAACAGTTCTTTAAAATTATATTGAATATCCTCCATGTTACCAGCTCTAGAATGGCTCAGTCCTCATATTTGTTCTTCCCATTATTAGTACTTATTTTATTTTATGATTACTATTGTGATGTATAGAGGAACATGGGGGATGTCAGCTCCTCTAAATATACCACTGAAAAAAAGTGCCCCTGAAAATATCTTTGAAATGTTGGCAACTGGTCACTGCCCAAGGGCCACTGGGTCTGTAGGGGCCCCATGAGAGGCTCCTGGGATCCTGTGATATTAAAGCGATAGTTAACTTCACTAACATTATTACTTTTTAGAGGCCCCGAGGTAAGTCAAACCATAATGTATGATATGTACAGCATATTGGGGTACACTTACCTGTCATACTGAACCCTCCATTGCTGCGCTGTGATCAGTCCGGCGGATCCCGGGCTCTTCCATCTTTACCCGATCTTCCTTCCGGGTTCTCTGCCTTCCGTCACTTGCTTTGGCTGCGTTGCTGTCATTCCCACACATGCGCATCCTCTCTCTCTCTCTCACCCCCCCTCCCTTACCCCTCACCCCTCTCTCACCCCCCTCCCTTACCCCTCATCCCTCCCTCATCCTCCCTCCCTTACACCTCACCCCTCCCTCATCCCCCCGTCCTTACCCCTCACCCCTCTCTCATCGTCCCTCTGTCTATTTAATTTAATTTGTTATAACAAAAAATTTTTGATCTTTTATTTATGATTTTTTAAAATAAAAAGCCCCACCATAATCCTCAGCACAAGACCCATGATGTTCTTAATACAACCCTGCGTACGACACACGTCCACCCGGATGGGGGTCCGGGTGGCACACAAGAACCTGGATCACCTGACCTCACCCAACTATATAGGTTCTCCCAGCAGGCCAAGGGATTCAACAAAACCCCTGCCCATTGGCTGAGATACCCCAATATACCCATAACCTGACCTTGAGTTTTCCTTCTCAATCTAATACCTCCAAGTGCTCCGGCCACCTGGTGGTAGAAGAGGAAAGTACAACCAGGCCAAAATGGGGGAGAAATCAATGGATCCCCCGTAATTTACTACAGTAGCTACTCCTGACAAGGAATGTGGTGAGGAGCTCCCTGACTGAACCCCAAGGAGCTACATTTATCATAATGTTTTTTCGTTAGGGTAAGGGATTCGAGTTCAGTTTAGGTTAGGGTTAGGATTACGAGTTGGGGTTATTTATTATTATTTTATTTCTTTTTTATTTTATTTTATTTATTATTATACGAATAATAATAAATGAATAACCTTAAACTACGTAGAGGGTTCTTTACTGTAAGAGCGGTAAGGATGTTGAATTTTCTTCCACAGGCGGTGGTCTCAGCGGGGGGCATTGATAGCTTCAAGAAACTATTAGATAATCACCTGAATGACCGCAATATACAGGGATATACAATGTAATACAATGTTATTATTAATAATAATAATAATAATAATAATGTATTTAATATTTTTAAGGTTAATTATTATTATTATTATTATTGTTATTAATAATGTATTTTTTTGTTCGCATTTGGGTGTTGCTTTATTATTATTATTAATAATAATGATAATAATGTATTTAATATTTCTAAGGTTAGAGGTTCATTATTAATATTAATATTACATAGTTACATAGAAGGTGAGGTTGAAAAAAGACACAAGTCCATCAAGTCCAACCTATGTGTGTGATTATATGTCAGTATTACATTACATATCCCTGTATATTGCGGTCATTCAGGTGATTATCTAATAGTTTCTTGAAACTATCAATGCTCCCCGCTGAGACCACCGCCTGTGGAAGGGAATTCCACATCCTTGCCGCTCTTACAGTAAAGAACCCTCTACGTAGTTTAAGGTTAAACCTCTTTTCTTCTAATTGTAATGAGTGGCCACGAGTCTTATTAAACTCTCTTCTGCGAAAAAGTTTTATCCCTATTGTGGGGTCACCAGTCCGGTATTTATACATTGTGGGGTCACCAGTACAGTATTTATATATTGTGGGGTCACCAGTCCAGTATTTGTAAATTGAAATCATATCCCCTCTCAAGCGTCTCTTCTCCAGAGAGAATAAGTTCAGAGCTCACAACCTTTCCTCATAACTAAGATCCTCTAGACCCTTTATTAGCTTTGTTGCCCTTCTTTGTACTCGCTCCATTTCCAGTACATCCCTCCTGAGGACTGGTGCCCAGAACTGGACAGCATACTCCAGGTGCGGCCGGACCAGAGTCTTGTAGAGCGGGAGAATTATCGTTTTATCTCTGGAGTTGATTCCCTTTTAATGCCAATATTCTGTTTGCTTTGTTAGCAGCAGCTTGGCATTGCATGTCATTGCTGAGCCTATCATCCACTAGGACCCCCAGGTCCTTTTCCATCCTAGATTCCCCCAGAGGTTCTCCCCCCAGTCTATAGATTGCATTCAGATTTTTGCCACCCAAATGCATTATTTTACATTTTTCTACATTGAACCTCATTTGCCATGTAGTCACCCCTCCCCCATTAATTTGTTCAGGTCTTTTTGCAAGGTTTCCACATCCTGCGGAGAAGTTATTGCCCTGCTTAGCTTAGAATCGTCTGCAAATACAGAGATTGAACTCTTTATCCCATCCTCCAGGTCGTTTATGAACACATTAAATAGGATTGGTCCCAGCACAGAACCCTGGGGAACCCCACTACCCACCCCTGACCATTCTGAGTACCCCCCATTTATCACCACCCTCTGAACTCGCCCTTGTAGCCAGTTTTCAATCCATGTACTCACCCTATGGTCCATGCCAACGCACCTTATTTTGTACAGTAAACATTTATGGGGAACTGTGTCAAATGCTTTTGCAAAATCCAGATACACCACGTCTACGGGCCTTCCTTTATCTAGATGGCAACTCACCTCCTCATAGAAGGTTAATAGATTGGTTTGGCAAGAACGATTCTTCATGAATCCATGCTGATTACTGCTAATGATATCATTCTTATTAATAATATATATTTTTGTTTGAGTTTGGGTGTTGTTATTTTATTATTATAAATATTATTATTAATAATAATAATAATAATAATAATAATAATAATAATAATAATAATAATAAATTTCATATTTTTAATGTTAAAGGTTAATTATTATTATTATTATAACTAATATTGAATTTTTTTGTGTGTTCGTTTGGGTATTGTTATTTTATTATTATCTATGCCCCAGTAGAAGTCCAATTTGGATGAAACGCGTAGGGCTTGGCTTTTCCGCTCTCCACATTGCCTTTTTTTATCTCTGATCACAATTTTAATTGTATTTTGGTTTTATGAAAATAAATACCCGATTTGTTTTTGATCTGCACCATTGGGAGCCTTCTTCTTTTTTGCATATCTTTTCCATTATGAGCCTGCCTGATCCATCTATTCGGCCACCTATGGCCCAGGGGCTGGCTCTTCTGTTGTACACGTATTGGGAGAGTACCGGACCCCTGAGGACATCGGTGTCTGCTTCAGTCCATGTGCTGGATTCTTCAGGATACTTTGCACTGTTCCTGTCGCATTGGGATGTCCATTATCCATGCCTGTCTGACCTGGTGTTGCTGACATCCAGGTCCACTGGTTCCGGTAAGAGTACCCATTCATTTTCTTCTGTGGTATTCGCTGTCAATATTACACCTGGTGTTCCTGACTCCTTACATGAAGCCCTTTGCTCCTTTTATGAACAATTCTTCACCTGTAGTGTATTCACCACCCTTCGTGATTGATCCACATTCGGGATTTACAAATGTTTTTACACTGTTTACAATTGGGACTTATTCACGCTCAGATTGTACCACCTATATTTTTTTTATGCATTTACACAGTTTACTAGCACTGTTTGTTCACTAGCGCTACATTTCCATCCACTTCCATTCAATGAATTTTTGTCACATTTGTACGTAGCCGCTTTATATATATTTTTTAGAAATAATAATTTTTTTCTTGACTATATATTTTATTATTATTATTATTAATAATAATAATAATAATAATAATTATTATAATAATAATAATATTAATGAATTTAATATTTGTAAGGTTAGAGGTTAATTATTATTTATTAATGTATTATTACATATTATTCATTTATTTTACTTATTTACGATGATTTTTAGTTATTTGTGTATTTATTTTACATTTATTTATTCATATATTATTACTATTTTTTTTATTATTATTATTATTAATATTATTAATAATAATAATAATAATAATAATAATAATATTAATGTATTTAATATTTGTAAGGTTAGAGGTTAATTATTATTTATTAATGTATTATTACATATTATTCATTTATTTTACTTATTTACGATGATTTTTAGTTATTTGTGTATTTATTTTACATTTATTTATTCATATATTATTTATATTTTTAAATTATTATTATTATTATTATTATTATTATTATTATTATTATTAATATTAATATTATTATTATTATTATTATTATTAATAATAATAATATTATTAATGTATTTAATATTTGTAAGGTTAGAGGTTAATTATTATTTATTAATGTATTATTACATATTATTCATTTATTTTACTTATTTACGATGATTTTTAGTTATTTGTGTATTTATTTTACATTTATTTATTCATATATTATTACTATTTTTTTAAATCATTATTATTATTATTATTATTATTAATAATATTATTATTATTATTAATAATAATAATAATAATAATATTAATGTATTTAATATTTGTAAGGTTAGAGGTTAATTATTATTTATTAATGTATTATTACATATTATTCATTTATTTTACTTATTTACGATGATTTTTTAGTTATTTGTGTATTTATTTTACATTTATTTATTCATATATTATTGCTATTTTTTTTTTATTGGAGCAGAAAATCGTGCAAAAATGCATGAATGGCGCATTTCCATTCTATGGGAATACAAACGCACCAAAAACGCCCAAATCTGCCCGATTCGAGCGACAAAAAGAAAGCTCCAGAACTCGTTTGGCCTTCAGGTGACGTGGAGTGGAGATGTGAACCGTCTCCATAGAGAATCATTGATTATTTCCTCCTCCAGCGTTTTCTGAGCTCCATGCAGATAATCGATCGGGTGTGGACGGGGGTCTAAGTCCTGCCGGTAACATTCAGCTCTGTGTGTGGGGAAGGTGAAGATCGGCGGTGAGTGTCACCTGGACCTCCATCTTTTATCTCCTTATCTCCGGGTCTTCTGATAAGGACAGGCAGATGTCTCCTGGACAAACATTGAACTTTCAGAACTGATCAATAATTAACCGGAGCCGGTGAAGCATCTGCTGTGTATGTGACAAATACAATAAACGGTGAGATTCTAGAAAGCAGATTCAGCTTCGGCTTTAACACATTCATGTCATTTCTGAGGTCGATTGTAATATTTATAAATCTACAGCTTTAGTAATATAATCCCGCGAGTGATCCCGCCATGAAGATCCTTGTTCAGACACTTCCTGATCTGTAGGGTGACACGACCGTCTCCTAATCTCCCTCCCGCGTTGTCACCCCTGTCACATACCCCCTTGGTGGAAGTTGTGCCGGGACAAGGGGTGGGCGAGAGGGTCACCTGCCCGGGGCGCACGTTCCTTCTGTTAAAAGGCTGGCAGGAATAGTGACAGGGATTTCCACCAGTGAGTGACTGCTGGGCGGAGGATCCCCTAAGCTTACACATCATGAATGGGAGGGGGAGGGGTACGCAGTTTGGCATCCTTTCCCTGGGCGCAGGGTGACCTTGTCCCGGCACTGCCAACTCACATAGCGCCGGCGTGGGCCTCCTTCAGGGATCCGCTCCAGAGCAATGATGTGCAGCCACTGCGGGACAGAGACGGGAAGTGGCTGGAAGAGGATGGTGGAGATCAGCAGCACTGAGATAGAAAAAAAAACAACTGTTTGTGATACCCAGAAGATCACAATTATTATAAAGCTCACATAGCGGTCTGCCAATTGTTTGTTCTGTGCCCATGGAACAAAATCGATCGTTCTTAGGCTACATTCTCTGCGGGTTGAACGTTATCCATTGAAATATCTGTGCCACTGAATATTATAGGAGTGGACAAAATATGTATTAATATACATTCCTCCCACTGATACCAATGATGGGGTACTATTCCTCCGACTGATACCGATGATGGGACACTATTCCTCCCACTGATACCAATGATGGGGCACTATTCCTCCCACTGATACCAATGATGGGACACTATTCCTCCCACTGATACCAATGATTGGACACTATTCCTCCCACTGATACCAATGATGGGACACTATTCCTCCCACTGATACCAATGATGGGACACTATTCCTCCCACTGATACCAATGATGGGGCACTATTCCTCCCACTGACACCAATGATGGGGCACTATTCCTCCCACTGATACCAATGATGGGGCACTATTCCTCCCACTGACACCAATGATTTTGTTTTTTCGTTTTTCGGGCCATTCGTTATGACCGCAATTCATTCATTCGGAGGTTCGTAAATTCGAAAATTCGTAAATTTGGAAAATTCAAAAATCCGAAAATAAGAAAGAAAATCTGAAAATTCGAAAGAATAACTAATAATAACTATTAAATTTATAGGTATCGGAATTTCCTTTTAAATTTGGCTGTTAGTGATCGTAATGAATACGAATTTATCCGAAGTTACAAATTATCCGAAATAACGAATGCCGCATCTAAACAAATCGAACAGAATTAATTAATAGAAAAATAATAATAATATAATAAAAAGTTTTTAGTATTATCATTGCTATTTATAATTATTCATTCGTTACGTTCCATTTGTTTAGATGCGGCATTCGTTATTTCGGATAATTCATAACTTTTGATAAATTTGTATTCGTTACGTTCACTAACAGCCAAATTTAAGAGGAAATTCCAATACCTATAAATTTAATAGTTATTAGTAATTAAGTTAATATCAGTATTTTCTAATTACGAATTTACGAATTTTTGTATTTCTGGATTTTCGAATTTCCGGATTTTCAAATTTGCAATTTTCAAATTTTCTGGTTTTTGAATTTACAAATTTGCAACTTTACGAATTTGCAATGTTGCGAATTTCGGAATGTTCGAATATTTAAATTTACGAATGTTCGGAAAAATTTGGGTTTTCGTTAATTCGGATAATTAACAATTTTGTCGAAATTTGTTAAAAAAGACGAACGAAACGCATTGCACATGTCTAATCATCGCCTTCCAGCTGCGTGGCTGATAAAGATGTCCTCCGGGAATGGCGGCTCGCAGGTCTCTGGTGTGCGCCGTGTGATGCTGGACCAGGAATGGAACAAACCTCCTCCACAGCAACAATGTAACATTATACAAAGGGAAGGTGAAAGTAACATTGTATTCACCACAAGGGCCAAAAACAATGGCGTGAAAGGCAAGTCTGGGCGCACGCGGTCGGCGCATTCCCAGCCTGCGCGTCACGAGGGGCCAACACCCTGACTCTAGAGCTGCCCAAACACGACCGTCCTAAATAAAAGAGAATCTATTGTCTTTTTTAATGAACGCTAAAGGGAAAGTGAAGACTTCTGTATAACGAGCGTTTCCTAATATTGTTTACCTTAAAGGGAATGTGAAAAGTTTAACCCCTTCCCATCCGCCCTGACGGCCCCTTAAAAGGTTCGGAGCGCCCCCCTAATCCATGCGTCTGGCCCCCCTAATCTACTTACAGGACGTCAGACGCATGGATTCCAATGGGTTTTTTTTTTTTTTTTTAGAATCACATGATTACAGTCTGAGGCTCCAATTGGCTTAAAAAAAGGGTGGGCTTTGGGAGCAGAACACTGCGTCCCGATCCCACCCAGTTGTGTAACAATAGCGCATTAATACTCTCTATTGTCTTCCCGATTCTCCTCCCGGCCGATTAGGAAGCAGGTCCTGAGACCCGTCACCCGATTGGTCGAGAGGATTAGCGATCCTATTGGCTGCCGAGGAGGAGACGCAGGGGAAGGCGCCGTGAAGCACCAGGAGGAGGAGACGCCGCCCGCCGCTGCCACCCAGAGGAAAACGCTGCATGCAACCTAGATGGGGTGAGTGCGGGGCTGGTGACCGATCGGGTTAAACTTTTCAAGTTCGCTTAAGGTTCCATTCACACCTGAGCATACCGGAATCACGCGATTCTGTCTGGGATTCCTGAATCGCGGAAAAACACGCGACGCGTTTTGGATGCCGTTATTTCTAAATGGCACCCCAAGCGACAAAACACGCTAAAATCATGGCAAAAATCACAAAACGCGCCTGGCTCTGCGTCAAAATTTGGTACATGAGATTCTTTGGAGTGTTTTTGGAGCGGAGGGAGGACCATCCAAACGAATGGTGCCGCTTCAAAAACGTGCCAGGAAAAAAAAAAAAAAAACACAAAAAGTGCTAAAAAATAAAAATGCGATGCTGCAGGTGTTGCTGCGCTACGCTCAGGTGTGAATGGAGCTTAAAGGTGACGATTGAACTGGAATGATTGGGAGCTGGTCCTGCCAGGTACCAATCCTTAGTGGGGACCGAAGACTGTCTTTGACAACGCGGTCTCTGAGCTGAGAGCGTGCCGTGAGCGCAGAAACATCGATCGTCCAGTGATGCATATGTACGTGTGGATGAGTGTGATGTGGGCAGCAACAGCTTAAAGGTTAACCGAAAAGACGCGTCTTTTATCATTCAGAAAAAAAATATATCTGTGCACCTCTCTGATTTAGTTTTATACGAGGATTGGCTTCCTTTGACTTGAACCCCGCCCACTGCCGCTCCAGTATCCAATGAGACTGACTTGGTGTCCATTAACCCTTTCACTGCCCCTGCCATGTATCCTGGGTTCCGCTGCCCATATGGGTCACCCCGGGACGGCCATAGTGGACGTCGGCAGTAAGAGTGGAAAAACGATCAATAAACATTTGTCAATCTCTCCTAATGGATATAAAATACAAATCAGCAATCCTCATAGAAGTGATAGAACTGCTCATTTCTATCACTTATTGCTGATTTTTACACATACAGTATCTCACAAAAGTGAGTAGATCTTTTCATGTGACAACACTGAAGAAATGACACCGGGGAGGGAAAATGGCTAATTGGGCCCAATTCGGAGATTTTCACTTAGGGGTGTACTGACTTTTGTTGCCAGCGGTTTAGACATTAATGGCTGTGTGTTGAGTTATTTTGAGGGGACAGCAAATTTACACTGTTATACAAGCTGTACACTCACTACTTTACATTGTAGACAAGTGTCATTTCTTCAGTGTTGTCACATGTGGCTAGGAACCCCAGCTTTGGATATGTTGTGGTACCAGTTCCTCTGGGTTGGTACATCAAATTTGGGGTTCCTAGCACCAAGTGGCCCCGAGATGCGGGGGCTCCAAAGTCGGTTCGGAAAATGTCATTCTCTGCTACAGAAAAGTGCTTGACTCGAGTATAAGCCGAGGGGGGCATTACTCCAGTATATACGGTACCACCAAAAGAAATCTCTATTTGTGGGAAAGAAAGGACGTAAAATTTTATTTGAGTGCAGCGTCGCACGACCGCGCAATTGTCGGTTAAAGTAACGCAGTGCCGTATCGCAAAAAATAGCCTGGTCATGAATGGAGGTAAAACCTTTCTGGGGCTGAAGTGGTTAAAGAGTCGCCTACGGAGAGTAAAATTTACGTGGTCTGTCGCCATTCCACGGGCGTGCGCAATTTTAAAGCGTGACATGTTTGGTATCTATTTACTTGGCATAACATCATCTTTTATATTTCAACAAAAAATTGGGTTATATCTTGTGTGTGTGTTTTTTTTTTTTTGCATTAAAATTAAAAAAAGTGTATTTTTTCGAAAAAAAAAATTGTGTTTGAAGAACTGCTGTGTAAATAAAGCGTGACATAAAAAAATTGCAACACTCACCATTTTATTCTCTAGGGCCTCTGCTTTGAGAATATATATATACAATGTTTGGGGGTTCTAAGTAATTTTCTAGCAAAAAATACCGATTGTTACATGTAAACAAAAAGTGCCAGAAAAGGCCTGGACTGGAAGAGGGTAAAAAAGCCCAAAGAACATTCATTTTTGCCCAGTTGGCATGGAACGTATATGAAGATTCATTGGATGGCTGTACGTATGATGTAAATGCTGTATAAATAGATTCCTACACGTGTACAGCGTGTTATGTGGCTGCGTGTGTGGATGTGTCAGTGATTTTCCTCCATCTATGTGTCTATCATACGCTCAGCACATGTTTACTTTATTGTAAGATAGAAAAGTTCACGTCTGATTGGGTTGGGTTGTTTGACACGGGGAGGTAGATGGGGGGCAATGTGAGGATTTGGGATGATGTAGCAGATAACGTTCGGTAACATGATTGGTTTATCTGCAGCGGTCAATGTGCAGCTTGTAGGACCCGTATGTGTCAGAATACAAGACAGATCCTTCCTGAGAATATTGTTGTATAAAAGGATTGGTCCATGTATGTGGACTTTACACAAACACCTTGTCTTCACCTATCATACAAGCTTCCCGAATGGAACCTTCCTAACCCTACACCCTTCCTAAATCAGAACCACCAGTCCATCGAAGGTCCAGAAGGATTGGTGGCTACATGGCTACCTCCCTAAATCAGCACCACCAGTCCATCGAAGGTCCAGTCCAGAAGGATTGGTGGCTACATGGCTACCTTCCTAAAACAGCCCTAGTCCATCAAAAGACCAGAAGGATTGGTGGGTACATGGCTGCCTTCCTAAATCAGCACCGCCAGTCCATCGAAGGTCCAGAAGGATTGGTGGCTACATAGCTTCCTTTTTAAACCAGTGACACCAGCCTATCGTAGTTCACATGGATTGGTGGCTACCTTCCCAAATCAGCCCCACCAGTTCATTGAAGGTGCAGAAGGAATGGTGGCTACATGCTTTTCTCTTCTGTTGTCTTATTTTATATTTTAACGGGCAAATCACTGTTATCTTGTTATGTGTGCCCGGAGTTCTGCTTTAAAGACTCTCAGAAATGAAGCCCTCAGGACACTAAGAGCTGTGTCTGTTGAGTCAGTTGATGGGTAGAAGAACATTAATTTTTTGCCCAATTTGCATGGAACGTATATGAAGATTCATTGGATGGCTGTGTGTATGATGTAAATGCTGTATAAATAGATTCCTACACGTGTACAGCGTGTTATGTGGCTGCGTGTGTGGATGTGTCAGTGAGATTCCTCCATCTATGTGTCTATCATATGCTCAGCACATGTTTACTTTATTGTAAGATAGAAAAGTTCACGTCTGATTGGGTTTAGTTGTTTAACACGGATAGGTAGATGGGGGGCAATGTGAGGATTTGGTATGATGTAGCAGATAACGTTCGGTAACATGATTGGTTTATCTGCAGCGGTCAATGTGCAGCTTGTAGGACCCGTATGTGTCAGAATACAAGACAGATCCTTCCTGAGATTATTGTTGTATAACAGGATGGGTCCATGTATGTGGGCTTTACACAAACACCTTGAATTCAGCCATCATAGCAAACTCCCCGAATGGAACCTTCCTAACCCTACACCCTTCCTAAATCAGCACCACCAGTCCATCCAAGGTCCAGAAGGGTTGGTGGCTACATAGCTTCCTTTTTAAACCAGTGACACCAGCCTATTGTAGTTCACATGAATTGGTGGCTACCTTCCCAAATCAGCCCCACCAGTTCATTGAAGGTCCAGAAGGAATGGTGGCTACATGCTTGTCTCTTCTGTTGTCTTATTTTATATTTTAATGCGCAAATCACTGTTATCTTGTTATGTGTGACCGGAGTTCTGCTTTAAAGACTCTCAGAAACGAAGCCCTCAGGACACTAAGAGCTGTGTCTGTTGAGTCAGTTGATGGGTAGAATGGGTAGAAGAACATTCATTTTTGCCCAATTGGCATGGAACGTATATGAAGATTCATTGGATGGCTGTATGTATGATGTAAATGCTGTATAAATGATGTAGCAGATAACGTTCGGTAACATGATTGGTTTATCTGCAGTGGTTAATGTGCAGCTTGTAGGACCCGTATGTGTCAGAATACAAGACAGATCCTGAGATTATTGTTGTATAACCGGATTGGTCCATGTATGTGGGCTTTACACAAATACCTTGTCTTCATCCATCATGTCAAGCTTCCTAAACCTACACCCTCCCTAAATCAGCACCACCAGTCCATCAAAGGTCCAGAAGGATTTGTAGGTACATGGCTACCTTCCTAAATCAGCACCACCAGTCCATCGAAGGTCCAGAAGGACTTGTAGGTACATGGCTTCCTTCTTAAATCAGCACCACCAGTCCATCGAAGGTCCAGTCCAGAAGGATTGGTGGCTACATGGCTACCTTCCTAAATTAGCACCACCAGTCCATCAAAGGTCCAGAAGGATTTGTAGGTACATGGCTACCTTCCTGAATCAGCCCCACCAGTCCATCGAAGATCCAGAAAGATTTGTAGGTACATGGCTACCTTCCTAAATCAGCACCACCAGTCCATCGAAGATCCAGAAAGATTTGTAGGTACATGGCTACCTTCCTAAATCAGCACCACCACTCCATTGAAGAAACAGAAGGATTAGTGGCTACTTTCCTAAATTAGACCCACCAGTCCATCCAAAGTCCTGAAGGATTGGTGGCTACATGGCTACCTTCCTTAATCAGCCCCACCAACCCATCAAAGGTTCAGAAGGATTGGGGGCTGCATGGCTACTACTTTCCTAAATCGGCACCACCAGTCCACTGAAGAACCAAAAGGAATGGTGGCTACATGGCTACTTTCCTAAATCAGCCCCACCAGTCCACTGAAGAGCCAGAAGGATTTGTGGCTACATTGCTACCTTCCCAAATCAGCACTAGTCCATCGAAGGCCCAGAAGGATTGGTGGGTACATGGCTGCCTTCCTAAATCACCACCACCAGTCCATCGAAGGCCTAGAAGGATTGGTGGCTACATTGCAACCTCCCCAAATCAGCACCACCAGTCCATCGAAGATCCAGAAAGATTTGTAGGTACATGGCTACCTTCCTAAATCAGCACCACCAGTCCATTGAAGAAACAGAAGGATTAGTGGCTATGTGGTTACTTTCCTAAATTAGACCCACCAGTCCATCCAAAGTCCTAAAGGATTGGTGGCTACATTGCTACCTTCCCAAATCAGCACTAGTCCATCGAAGGCCCAGAAGGATTGGTGGGTACATGGCTGCCTTCCTAAATCACCACCACCAGTCCATCGAAGGCCTAGAAGGATTGGTGGCTACATTGCTATCTCCCTAAATCAGCACCACCAGTCCATCCAGGGTCCAGAAGGATTGGTGGCTACATAGCTTCCTTTTTAAACCAGTGACACCAGCCTATCGTAGTTCACATGGATTGGTGGCTACATGGCTACCTTCCCAAATCAGCCCCACCAGTTCATTGAAGGTCCAGAAGGAATGGTGGCTACATGACTGTCTCTTCTGTTGTCTTATTTTATATTTTAACGGACAAATCACTGTTATCTTGTTATGTGTGACCGGAGTTCTGCTTTTAAAGACTCTCAGAAACGAAGCCCTCAGGACACTAATGTTGCATACACACGAGCGGATGCTTCCGAGCATGCGTCGAATTGTTTCCGAGCATGCGTAGGAATTTTGCACGTCGGAATTTGTACAGACGATTGGAATTTCCAGTCGGAACTTTTCCGACCGAAAAATAGAGAACCTGCTCTCAATCTATTGCTGGCGGGAATTCTGCCAGCAAAAGTCCGATGGAGCGTACACACGCGGTCGCAATTTCTGACCAAAAGCTCTCATCGGACTTTTGCTGGGGGAATTTCCGGTCGTGTGGTTGGTTGAAGGGTAGAATGATAATGTTTGGCTATTTGAGGGAATCAGGCGAATAAAGTGACTAATTCTTCTTCTTCTCTTCCTGTTGGCTACATTGTTATCTGGTTGGCGGCTTTGGAAATAGTGCAGAGTTCTCCTTTAACCGTGTGAAAAGTCACCGAGTGTTATGTGGCCGTCTCTGGAAGCCGAACACGTGAATCCGGCTCAGAATGTGGCAGCGTGATGTGGCTTTGCAGGCGGAGATGACTGACTTGGCAATATGGGGAGAAGATTTTCTTGCAAATGTCTGGCATTAGGTGAGAGGAAAAGGAGGGTGGGGGAGGGGGAGGGGGGGGATCAGTGGCTCAATGATTCTTATAGGCGATGTGTTCGTAAGCTGCTTAGTGTCGCCCAACACTTCACCCGCCAGGTCATCTACTAGACAGATTCATGTGTAACCCCCATTGCTAAAATCCCAAACAGGCTGTAACATGCTTTTGTCATTTCCACACTTTGGGGGGGGGGTTGGGTTTCTTCTAAAAAAAAAAAAAAAAAAGCATACCCATTCATCCAGTGAATCTTCATGTGCATTCATCCTGTGCAAATGTGGCAAAAAATAAATATTCTTTAGGCTATTATTGCTTCCGAACGAATGTTTTTTTTTTTTGTCATGGGTAGTAGTAACATACCGCATTATGGCCACTAGATGGAGCTGAGGAGCATAGGAAATACATGTTTCTTTGTAACAAGAGATTTGATTTTAATTCTAGAAAAAAAAAAGCTAGAGGCAATTAGCAAATAAATGTAACTAATGCTTATTCCCTCTAGCGTTCTCTAGAAACTGTTACATTTTATCTCTCATTACAAAGACTTATGTATTCTAGAGCAGCCTTTTTCAACCAGGGTGCCTTCAGGTCTCTCAGCAAAATGCCTAAAAATTGCCCAAAAAGTTTATACAAGCCAGCAGGTGGACAGGTTTTCATTGTGCACCATTACAACCTTTCCTGCCACTGGTGTCCTAACAACCAATGAGCTCATCGGTTGATAAGAAGTACATTGGGGGCCTGCACAGCATCCTTATCTGCCCCTCCCCTGTCCCTCTTCATCAGGGCTGGGGTCATATTAGCGGAGTGAGGGAGAGAAACTGAGAGAGAAGAGAAACACTGGAACACTAGTCAGTACCAGCGTGCAAAGGTGTATTTACATTGGAAGAATAAACCATCTCGAATGTTGGATAGCCCATGTGTGTGGATGTTGTTGTGTTATGTAAAACTATTGGTTTTGTTTTAACATTTTAGAATGGGGTGCCTCGAGATTCTGCATCATTTTATATGGTGTCTTCACTAAAAAAAGGTTGAGAAACACTGTTCGAGAGAACACTAGAGGGAATTAGCATTAGGTTAATTTATTTCGTAATTCCCTCTAGTGTCCTCTAGAACTATTACATTATATCCCTCTGTATAGAAAGACATATTCTAGAGAACACTAGAGAGAATTAGCATTAGTTTCATTCATTTCCTAATTCCCTCTAGCGTTCTCTAGAACTGTTACATAGTATACCTCTGTTTAAAAAGACATATATATACTAGAGAACACTAGAGAGAATTAGCATTATTTTTATTCACTTCATAATTCCCTCTAGCATTCTCTAGAACTGTTACATTATATCCCTCTGTTTATAGAAAGACATATTCTAGAGAACACTAGAGAGAATTAGCATTAGTTTAATTCATTTTCTAATTCCATCTAGCGTTCTCTAGAATTGTTACATTGTATCCCTCTGTTTAAATTAAAAAGACATATATATTCTAGAGAATACGAGAGGAAATTAGCATTAGTTTCATTTACTTCCTAATTCCCTCTAGCGTTCTCTACAACTGTTACAATGTATCCCTCTGTTTAAAAAGACATATATATTCTAGAGAACACTAGAGAGAATTGGCATTAGTTTAACTTATGTATTATTTCTCTCTAGTGTTCTCTAGGCTTGATACAATGTATCTCTTGATACAAAGACCTATGTATTTCCTGTGTTCCTCAGCTACATCTAGTGGCCATAATGCGGTATTTTACTAATGCCCAAAATAAAAGAACATTCATTCAGAAGATAAAATAGTCTAAAGAACATTTGTTTTTTTCCCAATTAGAACAGAACAAATGACATTTAGAATCACTGGAGTTTGTCTCAAAATATGTACCAGGGTGACAACTGTCTCCCAATTGTGCTACTGTGTTGTCACCCCATCACATGACCCTGGGGTGGTGGGGGGGTGATGTACATTGCACAGGCACGGCCTATCAATGATTTTATAGGGAAGGCAGTGCAAATTAATGATACGACGCTGGAGCTGGAAATGGCTGAAAGAGGTTGCAGGAGATCAGCAGCCGTGATATGGAAAAGGAACCTCCATGTCATGATCACCCGCTATTATTTTAAGTGATTTGTAAAGTCTCTATTTTTTTTAATTTAAAATTAACAAACATGTCATGCTCACCTCCTCTGTGTAATGGTTTTGCACAGAGCAGCCCTGATCCTCCTCTTCTCGGGGCCCCTCTTCGGTGCTCCTGGCCCCTCCCTCCTGTTGAGTGCCCCCCCTACAGCAAGCAGCTTGCTATGGGGGCACCCGAGACGAGTCACAGCTCTGTGTGTCCATTCAGACACGGAGCCCCGCCCCCTTTCTCTCTTCATTGGCTGGCTGACTTTGATTGACAGCAGCGGGAGCCAATGGCGCTGCCGTCTCAGCCAATGAGGAGAGGAGTCCTGGGCAGAAGAGACACTCCTGCAACATTGTTGGATCTAGATGGGGCTGAGGCGGGGGGGGCGTTTGCCGCACGCTAGAGCTGCACGATTCTGGATAAAATGAGAATCGCAATTTTTTTTTCCTTAGAATAAAGATCACGATTCTCGGCGTAACCTCGTCTTTAACCACAACCGGACCGCCGCACGCCGATATACGTCCTTACGTTGTCATGGCAGCAGCTAGCTACCATAACCCCGGTATCCTCGTGTTCGGCCGGCGGTCAGCTATAAGATAAAAGTGGCCTCTGCAGCGGATTCGCGGCGAGATCACTTTTATCGGCGGCGGGAGAGGGGCCCCCATAGCTCTTAAAGGGCCATTTTTTTAAATCATTTTTTTAAATGACATTTTATTTTTAATTGCATTTTAGTGTAAATATGAGATGTGAGGTCTTTTTGACCCCCCAGATCTCACATTAAAGAGGACCTGTCATGGTTTTTTTCTATTATAAGGGATGTTTACATTCCTCATAATAGGAATAAAAGTGACACTTTTTTAAAAAAAAAAACAGTGTAAAAATAAAAAATAAAAGGTAAAATAAATAATAATAAAAAAAAAAAGTAAACGCGCCCTGTCCCACCGAGGTCGCATGCAGAAGCGAACGCATACGTGAGTAGCACCCGCATATGAAAACGGTGGTCAAACCACACATGTGAGGTATCGCCGCGATCGGTAGAGCGAGAGCAATAATTCTAGCCCTAGATCTCCTCTGTAACTCAAAACATGCAACCTGTAGGATTTTTTAAACGTCGCCTATGGAGATTTTTAAGGGTAAGAGTTTGTCGCCATTCCACGAGCGGGGCGCAATTTTGAAGCGTGACATGTTGGGTATCAATTTACTCGGCATAACATTATCTTTCACAGTATAAAAAAATTGGGCTAACCTTACTGTTGTCCTATTTTTTAATTAAAAAAAGTGTATTTTTTCCAAAAAAAGTGCGAAAATACGGTGTGGCAGAAAGTACTGCAACAGCCGCCATTTTATTCTCTAGGGTGTTAGAAAAAAAATGTATAATGTTTGGGGGTTCTAAGTAATTTTCCAGCAAGTTTAAGTAGTTTTTAACTTGTAAACAACACATCTAAAAAAAGAGGCTCGGTCCTTAAGTGGTTAACATTATACAAAAAAATTGGTGGGCTAACTTTACTATTTAGTTGTTTTTTTAATTAATCGAAGTGTATTTTTCCCCCAAAAATTGCATTTGAAAGACCGCTGCGCAAATAAAGTGAGACATAAAATATTGCAACGACCGCCATTTTGTTCTCTAGGGTCTCTGCTAAAATATATATATATATATATATATATATATATATATATATATATAAAATGCTTGGGGGTTCTAAGTCATTTTCTAGAAAAAAATGCTGATTTGAACTTGTAAGCAACAAGTGTCAGAAAAAGGCTTAGACTTTTAGTGGTTAAACTGACCTCATTTACAGACCGAAGTTCATTCCTTTGATCTAAAAGAACCGAGTTATACAATGTTTCTTTTTATCTCAAAGCTGAGCAATGTTGTGATAAACTTTGCTTGCTTTTTTCTTTTTATTTTCTTTGACAGCTGTGAGCAGAGAACAGCTCTGCACTGCACATGAATCGTGAAAATGCCGGATTAAGATCGTGAGGGGGGGATTGAATCGAGATCTCGATTTTTTTTTTAATGATTAGTCATGCAGCTTTACGGCACACAGAAGACTTTTTATCTTAATGCAAAGAATGTACCTTCTGCCTTTACATACACTTTAATGTGCTAAAGAAACAAATGCATTCTGTTTATGAAGCAGCCTGACAAGGTCGTTTTTGTATTTTTGGAGTCTGCCCGGTAACAGTTTTACACCTTCATGGTCTCTAAGTTCTTCAAAAATCCGGAGTCCACCGGTAATAAATATCTCATATCACAGACAAGAAAGACCTGTTTGGATACAACCAGTTGTAACTCCAATCCACCGCACTCCTTCTACAGGACTTTCTTGTCTTCCATAAATAACAGTTTTTATCAGCTGTTGATCCTGCCAGGAGAACATTTTTGGATTTGAATTACATCTTGTCATCTCAAATGTAGAATTTACAGCAGAGGGATGCGGTACGTTGTATTTCACTTGATACATTCGTCTTTTATTGGAGTCGGTTTTGTTTTACAGTCGATGTCTCATGTGAAATGTCAAACAAAGTCCGCGTAACGTACACACCGGCTGAATGAGATCTCCAAGTGAAACGCTCGATGATGAAACCGAATATTAATCATGGCACTTACACCATAATAAACTTTCCTTGATGAGTAACCATTGTCAGATACATTATAGCAGAGCTGGCAGACCGCTTGGAACCTCCACTGATCTGTATTACAATGTTGGGGGTCGTTATCGGTCACTGATTGAGTGGAACACATTGTAGTCACTGAGGACCCCAACTTACCGAGTTCAGGATGGGTTCAGTGAAACTTACTGAAGTTCGGATACTAAATCCAAACTCTGTGTATTTAAAGGGAGATTTCAAATTCTGATAAGCCCTCCGAACCCTCAGACCCCCAGGTTTTGGGGAAGAGGCTTACAAATTCTGATAAGCACCCCCAACTGTCAAACCTCCACAACTGCTGGACCAAGTGAGGAAGAGGCTTCCAGATTCTGATAAGTCCCCCCCAACCGTCAGACCCACACAACCACTGGACCAAGGTTTTGGGGAAAAGGCTTCTAGATTCTGAAAACCCAACCCTCAGACCCCCACACCCCTTAGACCCACACAACTACTGGTCCAGGGCTTTGGGGAAGAGGTTTCCAAATTCTGATAATCACCCCCTACCCTCAGACCCCCACAACCACTGCACCAGGGTTTTGGGGAAGAGGCCTCAAAATTCTGATAAGCCCTCCCAACCCTTAGACCCCCACAACTACTAGACCAGAGTTTTGGGGAAGAGGCTTCCAAATTCTGATAATCCCCCCAACTGTCAGACCCCCACAACCACTGAACTAGGGTTTTGGGGAAGAGGCTTCTAGATTCTGATAAGCCACCCCCCTCAACCCTCAGACTCCTACAACCCTAAAAATTCTAACCCCCCCCCCCCCCAAGCCTCAGACCTCCCCAACTTCTGGGCCAGAGTTATGGGGAAGAAGCTTCCAAATTCCGATAAGCCCCCCTTCCCTCAAATCCCCACAACCACTGGACCAGGGTTTTAGAGAAGAGGCTTCTAGATTCTGATAAGCCACCCCCACAAGTACAGATCCAGGGCTTTGGGGAAGAGGTTTCCAAATTCTGATAATCACCCCCTACCCTCAGATCCCTACAACCACTGCACCAGGGTTTTGGGGAAGAGGCTTCCAAATTCTGATAGGCCCTCCCAACCCTTAGACCCCCACAACTACTAGACCAGAGTTCTGGGGAAGAGGCTTCCAAATTCTGATAAGCCCCCCAACTGTCAGACCCCCACAACCACTGAACTATGGTTTTGGGGAAGAGGCTTATAGATTCTGATAAGCCACCCCCCAACCCTCAGACCCCCACAACTACAGGACCAGGGCTTTGGGGAAGAGGCTTCCAAATCCTAATAATCCCCCCCCCCAAGCTTCAGACCTCCACAACTTCTGGGCCAGAGTTATGGGGAAGCAGCTTTCAAATTCCGATAAGCCCCCCCTACCCTCAGATCCCCACAACCACTGGACCAGGGTTTTAGGGAAGAGGCTTCCAAATTCTGATAAGCCCTCCCAACCCTTAGACCTCCACAACTACTAGACCAGAGTTTTGAGGAAGAGGCTTCCGAATTCTGATAAGCCCCCCAACTGTCAGACCCCCACAACCACTGGACCAGGGTTTTTTGGGAAGAGGCTTCCAAATTCTGATAAGCCCTCCCAACCCTTAGACCCCCACATCTACTAGACCAGAGTTTTGAGGAAGAGGCTTCCGAATTCTGATAAGCCCCCCAACTGTTAGACCCGCACAACCACTGGACCAGGGTTTTGGGGAAAAGGCTTCCAAATTCTGATAAGCCCCCCAACCGTCAGACCCCCACAACCACTGAACTATGGTTTTGGGGAAGAGGCTTATAGATTCTGATAAGCCACCCCCCAACCCTCAGACCCCCCACAACTACAGGACCAGGGCTTTGGGGAAGAGGCTTCCAAATCCTAATAATCCCCCCCAAGCCTCAGACCTCCACAACTTCTGGGCCAGAGTTATGGGGAAGCAGCTTTCAAATTCCGATAAGCCCCCCCTACCCTCAGATCCCCACAACCACTGGACCAGGGTTTTAGGGAAGAGGCTTCCAAATTCTGATAAGCCCCCCAACCGTCAGACCCCCACAACCACTGGACCATGGTTTTGGGGATGAGGCTTCCAAGTTCTTATAAGCCCCCCAACCGTCAGACCCCACAATAACTGGACCATGGTTTTGGGGATGAGGCTTCCAAGTTCTTATAAGCCCCCCCCCAGCCATCAGACCCCACAATAACTGGACCAGGGTTTTGGGGAAGATACTTCCAAATCCTGATAAGCCCCCCAACCGTCAGACCCCCACAACCACTGGACCAGGGTTTTGGTGAAGAGGCCTTTGTCCCCATCAATAAACTTCAGTAATACTCAGTGAACGTTACTGAAGTTTGGATACTAAATCTGAACCTCATATTTTTTAGGGGGGCTTCAGGATTCCAATAAGCTCCCTGCTTGCAGACCCCTACAGCCACTGGCTCAGGGTTTTGGGAAAGAGCCCCTTATTCTTATCAACATGGGGAACAGGTGTTTTGCTAGCTGGGTCCCCCCAGGCAAGTTATCCTGCCAGGTTGAGGGCATGTTGTGGCCCGAAATGGTTTAGGAGGGGGGCCGCACGCCTTCCTTTTCTGGCTGCATGCTTAGATCAGGGTTTGCTATTGACTCTAGGGGGACCCCAAGCTTTTTTCATTTATTTTTTGCAAGGGGCTCCCCCTTTACACCCCATAGTTTGGCTGCTCACTGTATACCGTACATACAAAATTCTGTCTGAACATGTGTTGGGTCCAAACCTGAAGCTCAACCCTAATTACAGTTTTACAGAATTTCCTATAATATTTAGCTCAATCTAGCAGCCAAATAATGTATTTCCCATTTCAATGAGGTACATTCGAACAGTATAGGATATAGCTTATTTACATTCGTTTTTTACCCCCCATTGTCACAGAATGAATGTTCCTACACATTTACTGGGCGAGCGGCTTTGCAAATTATTTATAAATCATCCCATTAGGTATCTTTTCCATAAAGTGTTTCAGTGAAGGTGCAAGTCTGTCTATTCAGTTGTTAAGAACTAATCCAAGACTGACAAGACACTTCACCAGTTCTCCTTCATTATTATATAGCATGTCTGCAGTCTCTGATCATCTCCTGTATTATGTCTGCAGTCTCTGATCATCTCCTGTACTGTGTCTGCAGTCTCTGATCATCTCCTGTATTATGTCTGCAGTCTCTGATCATCTCCTGTACTGTGTCTGCAGTCTCTGATCATCTCCTGTATTATGTCTGCAGTCTCTGATCATCTCCTGTATTATGTCTGCAGTCTCTGATCATCTCCTGTACTATGTCTGCAGTCTCTGACCATCTCCTGTACTATGTCTGCAGTCTCTGATCATCTCCTGTAATATGTCTGCAGTCTCTGATCATCTCCTGTACTATGTCTGCAGTCTCTGATCATCTCCTGTACCATGTCTGCAGTCTCTGATCATCTCCTGTACCATGTCTGCAGTCTCTGATCATCTCCTGTATTATGTCTGCAGTCTCTGATCATCTCCTGTACTATGTCTGCAGTCTCTGATCATCTCCTGTATTATGTCTGCAGTCTCTGATCATCTCCTGTACTATGTCTGCAGTCTCTGATCATCTCCTGTATTATGTCTGCAGTCTCTGATCATCTCCTGTATTATGTTTGAGGTCTCTGACCATCTCCTGTGAAGACACTTCAGCCATTCTCCATTATTCGCAGGTCTGAGTTGATTTTTCTGCCTCCTTTGTAGATCTTTCAGGTCCTCCCCATCGCAGCCTCGGCTCACCTCCCTGCACCCCGCATGTCTCTCTATAAGCCGGGTATTGTCACCGCGGGAAATGCTGAACTCCTGAGGACGGGATTACAATGCCAGTGTGCCGTCCATCCCCAGAGAGCGGGCTGGTGGGACAAAAGTTCTATAGACATCTTCTGTTACTCCACAAAGGCCCCAGCTGCCACCCCCCCACCCCCAATTCTGACCAAAATCTCCACATTAAATAGGAAAACGAATTGTTGGATTGGACATGCGGGGACACCTCGCCACGGCATATGGCGGGGACATGATCAGAGATTTAATATCCTCGGCTTAAAGGAGCAGTACATTGAAAACTCACCTTCCTTCTAATAGTTGCGAATTATTTACACAACAAACACGAGTATAGGACCGCCCCCGATATGTGACATCACAGTGCGCTCCATCCTTCTACACAGCGGACATTTCAGTCTACAGCGGGACGATCGCCCTTTCCAGATTCCTTCAGTTACATTACAGCAACTTATCATTTAACAATGTAACATCTTTCTTTTATTGGTGTTCAGATCTGATGATGGCAACGATGTATGCGATTTATTACAAATCATTTCAATTTTATTTTACACCCCCCTCCCCCCAGCTTTACAGAGCAACGTAACACAGACAATCATTAGAGTCCAGGATCCCAAGCTACAGGCCTTTGCCACAATCTCCTGTAATATGTCTGCAGTCTCTGATCATCTCCTGTATTATATCTGCAGTCTCTGATCATCTCCTGTACTATGTCTGCAGTCTCTGATCATCTCCTGTACTATGTCTGCAGTCTCTGATCATCTCCTGTATTATATCTGCAGTCTCTGATCATCTCCTGTACTATGTCTGCAGTCTCTGATCATCTCCTGTACTATGTCTGCAGTCTCTGATCATCTCCTGTACTATGTCTGCAGTCTCTGATCATCTCCTGTACTATGTCTGCAGTCTCTGATCATCTCCTGTACTATGTCTGCAGTCTCTGATCATCTCCTGTATTATGTCCGCAGTCTCTGATCATCTCTTGTACTATGTCTGCAGTCTCTGATCATCTCCTGTATTATGTCTGCAGTCTCTGACCATCTCCTGTACTATGTCTGCAGTCTCTGATCATCTCCTGCACTATGTCTGCAGTCTCTGATGTCAATACAACCAGTCTGCCCAAAGAAGGATTGAAATTTGTCTGGGTCCTGCTGAACCAGCCGAATTTTGATCCGTCTGTTGCCGGCTTTAAAGCAGAGCCCCCCTTACATCAAGGTCATCATGAGAGCTCCCCCCCTTACATCAGGGTCATCATTACAGCCCCTCATTACATCAGGGTCATCATCAGAGCCCCCCCTTACATCAGGGTCATCATCAGAGCCCCCCCTTACATCGGGGTCATCATCAGAGCCCCCCCTTACATCGGGGTCATCATCAGAGCCCCCCCCTTACATCAGGGTCATCATCAGAGCCCCCCCTACATCAGTGTCATATTCAGAGCCCCCCTTCATCAGTGTCATCATCAGAGCCCCCCCCCCCTACATCAGTGTCATCATCAGAGCCCCCCCTACATCAGTGTAATCATCATACACCCCCGAGTCGATAAGTGTACACTACGCACCCCATCTGTGGGTCGGAAGGAATCTTGTAGTGGGCCAGATGCAGCCCGTGGGCCATAGTTTGGAGACCCCTGCCATAGCAAGAGAGGGCTTCTTCTTCCTACATCCAAGGGGTCCAAAGAGAAGGAATGTAGCCCCCCCCCCCCCATAACAGGATGTCAGATCCTAAAATATTTGTAGATTTGGAGGTGGAGACATTTAAGTGTCACTTTAAGGCGCCTCATTTCTATTGCAGGTAAGAACGGACACGGAATGGTTACATAGTTGCGCCTCGTTTCTATTACAGGTAAGAACGGACACAGAATGGTTACATCGTTGTGCCTCGTTATTATTTCATGTAATAATGGACACGGAATGGTTACATAGTTGCGCCTCGTTTCTATATCAGGTAAGAATGGACACGGAATGGTTACATAGTTGCGCCTCGTTTCTATTTCAGGTAAGAACGGACACAGAATGGTTACATAGTTGCGCCTCGTTATTATTTCAGGTAAGAACGGACATGGAATGGTTACATAGTTGCGCCTCGTTATTATTTCAGGTAAGAACGGACACAGAATGGTTACATAGTTGCGCCTCGTTATTATTTCAGGTAAGAACGGACACGGAATGGTTACATAGTTGCGCCTCGTTATTATTTCAGGTAAGAACAGACATGGAATGGTTACATAGTTGTGCCTCGTATTATTTCAGGTAAGAACAGACACGGAATGGTTACATAGTTGTACCTCGTTTCTATTTCAGGTAGGAACGGACACGGAATGGTTACATAGTTGTACCTCGTTTCTATTTCAGGTAAGAACAGACATGGAATGGTTACATAGTTGCGCCTCGTTTCTATTTCAGGTAGGAACGGACACGGAATGGTTACATAGTTGTACCTCGTTTCTATTTCAGGTAAGAACGGACACGGAATGGTTACATAGTTGCGCCTCGTTATTATTTCAGGTAAGAACAGACATGGAATGGTTACATAGTTGCGCCTCGTTTCTATTTCAGGTAAGAACGGACATGGAATGGTTACATAGTTGCGCCTCGTTTCTATTTCAGGTAAGAACGGACACGGAATGGTTACATAGTTGCGCCTCGTTATTATTTCAGGTAAGAACGGACATGGAATGGTTACATAGTTGCGCCTCGTTTCTATTTCAGGTAAGAACGGACACGGAATGGTTACATAGTTGCGCCTCGTTATTATTTCAGGTAAGAACAGACATGGAATGGTTACATAGTTGTGCCTCGTATTATTTCAGGTAAGAACAGACACGGAATGGTTACATAGTTGCGCCTCGTTTCTATTTCATGTAATAATGGACATGGAATGGTTACATAGTTGCGCCTCGTTTCTATTTCAGGTAAGAACGGACATGGAATGGTTACATAGTTGCGCCTCGTTTCTATTTCAGGTAAGAACGGACACGGAATGGTTACATAGTTGCGCCTCGTTTCTATTTCAGGTAAGAACGGACACGGAATGGTTACATAGTTGCGCCTCGTTTCTATATATATTAGTGAGTTGAACTTATTTCCCCTGATGACAATGTACAGCCTGCTCCCCCCCCCTCCTCCCTGAGTATAACAGGAAAGGAGGGGGAGGGCCTGAACTTCATCTCTCTGCAGAACGCCTGGCCCAGCTTGCTATCACTTTCCCTTTAAATAAAGGGCCGGCCTCCTGAAAAAAAGTGACACAGTTTTCCCCGAGCCAGCCAATGGGAGCGCAGCGCCGAGGGCCCTTGTGTTTTGTTACAAGTTGCACAGAGCCCTGCAGACAGAGAGGCAGTGTGTGTGTGAATGTGTGTGCTAGGAGTGTGCATGAGTGAGAAGCAATGGAGACTTCCACCCCACTCCCAGGACAACCTAAAGCCCACAACTGAGCACCAAGTTGGGGGGGTGGGGGGTGATGTAAGCCAAGGGGCGCCCCAACGTAAAAAAAAAAACCCAGTCCAATCCGGCACCGTCGCTGCTGCTGCACGCCTTCTCCCAGAACCTGAAAACCCGGCAACTTTTTTTTTTTTTTGCTTTTCGCCTAGTTTTCTTATTTTACAGTTTTTTGTTTTTTTTTGTATTCGAAACCGGAAAAGCCTACGTGCCTACAAAAAAAAAAGACCATAAAAATAACAAAAAAAAAAACTATAACAAAAAAAAAATGAAATGCCTGTGGAGGTTTTAGAGCCTGCAGAATTTTTCCTTCTTCTCGGTGTGTGTAAGCGTGTGTGAGTGCGTGTGCAAATGAGAGTTTAACCCCTTCCTCCTCCTCCTCCTCGGGATCTGTACAATGCTGAAGGTTCTAACCAAGAAGTTACGGAACCAAAGCCTGAGCGAGATCCAGCCCTACCAACTCAAGGTAACCTCAAAAATTTCAATTTGACATGTTTTTTTTTTTTTTTTATACGTTTTTGCTCATGAAGGTTGGGGGAGAGCAGAAGGAGGCTTGGAGGTCTCCAAGGTCTGATGGTCTTCTACATGATTATTATTATTATAATTATACAGGATTTATAAAGCGCCAACAGTTTACGCAGCGCTTTACAATATAAAAAGGAGACAATACAGTTACAATACAATAAAATACAAGAGGATTAAGAGGGCCCTGCTCAGAAGAGCTTACAATCTAATAATATGATGACCAGGGCTATAATTATCCGCCATGCTGGCCCAGCTGCGAGCGTTTGCATTATTCATTCTGGGATAGAATACCTGGTGGGGTGGTGAAGGCGTTGGGTGAGGAGAGCCGGTGGCTGAAGGAAAGAGGAGGCCTTGCTTTTTTTGCTTATCTGTTGTAATCTTCCAGGCTTTTCGAGGGCTGAGTAGGCCTCTCCAGGACCCACTGAGCACTTTTCTCTGAAAGGCTGACCCATGCCGGTCCTAATTCAAGTGCAAGAGAGCTGGAAGGGGGGGGGGGCGCCTGCACTGGGCATGCTGGTGGGCTTCACTCAGACTGGACTTGAACTAGAAATACCTTCTATGAGAAATAAAAATAAATAAAAAAGGTCATAAAGATAAAATACAAGATAGACTGTAAAAGTGTTAAACAAAAAACAAAATAAAAAAAATAAACAAATAATAATTATAACATAGTATTTATTTATTGATATTATTTGTTACATTATTTATATTATATGAATTAAAAAAATGTGTGTGTGTGTGTGTGTGTGTGTGTGTGTGTGTGTGTGTGTATATATATATATATGTGTGTATATATATATATATGTGTATATATATATATGTGTGTATATATATATATATGTGTATATATATATATATATATATATATATATATGTGTATATATATACATATATATATATATATATGTGTATATATATATATATATATATATATATATATATATATATATATATATATATATATATATATATATATATATATATATATATATATATATATCTTATGGTTCATAAGTCTTTTTAGGCTATGAAAGGCTCATAATTAGTACATTTACAGCTGAACTCCATGTGGATGTATAAGATATATATTAATGCAGCTCTATGATCAATAATACTTTATTGATCAGGATAAGAGCGCTACCATATACTATACTAATACATCACCAAGTAATAAAAACTCATATCAAATATAAAATAACAATATATAAATTCCAGTGAACAAATAAATAAATATATAAAGTTTCTGTGAATCCAAGGAGGTTTTTCCAGTGCAACGTCAACCTAATCGGATGTGCGGTATAAAGTGCCAAGACAAACATCAGTGCAAAATTGGTGCTCCCCACTGTGTGCTCCCCCTCTCTGTGTGCTGCTCCACCCTCTGTGTGCGCTCCCCCCCTCTGTGTGCGCTCCCCCCCTCTGTGTGCGCTCCCCCCCTCTGTGTGCTCCCCCCCTCTGTGCTCCCCCTCTGTGTGCGCTCCCACCCTCTGTGTGCTCCCACCCTCTGTGTGCTCCCCCCCTCTGTGTGCTCCCCCCCTCTGTGTGCTCCCCCTCTGTGTGTGCTCCCCCTCTGTGTGTGCTCCCCCTCTGTGTGTGCTCCCTCTCTGTGTGTGCTCCCTCTCTGTGTGTGCTCCCTCTCTGTGTGTGCTCCCCCTCTGTGTGTGCTCCCCCTCTGTGTGTGTGCTCCCCCTCTGTGTGTGTGCTCCCCCTCTGTGTGTGTGCTCCCCCTCTGTGTGTGTGCTCCCCCTCTGTGTGTGTGCTCCCCCTCTGTGTGTGCTCCCCCTCTGTGTGTGTGCTCCCCCTCTCTGTGTGCTGCTCCACCCTCTGTGTGCGCTCCCCCCCCTGTGTGCGCTCCCCCCCTCTGTGTGCGCTCCCCCCTCTGTGTGCTCCCCCCCTCTGTGCTCCCACCCTCTGTGTGCTCCCACCCTCTGTGTGCTCCCACCCTCTGTGTGCTCCCCCCCTCTGTGTGCTCCCCCTCTGTGTGTGCTCCCCCTCTGTGCTCCCCCTCTGTGTGTGCTCCCTCTCTGTGTGTGCTCCCTCTCTGTGTGTGCTCCCCCTCTGTGTGTGCTCCCCCTCTGTGTGTGTGCTCCCCCTCTGTGTGTGTGCTCCCCCTCTGTGTGTGCTCCCCCTCTGTGTGTGTGCTCCCCCTCTGTGTGTGTGCTCCCCCTCTGTGTGTGTGCTCCCCCTCTGTGTGTGTGCTCCCCCTCTGTGTGTGTGCTCCCCCTCTGTGTGTGTGCTCCCCCTCTGTGTGTGTGCTCCCCCTCTGTGTGTGTGCTCCCCCTCTGTGTGTGCTCCCCCTCTGTGTGTGTGCTCCCCCTCTGTGTGTGCTCCCCCTCTGTGTGTGCGCTCCCCCTCTGTGTGTGCGCTCCCCCTCTGTGTGTGTGCTCCCCCTCTGTGTGTGTGCTCCCCCTCTGTGTGTGCTCCCCCTCTGTGTGTGTGCTCCCCCTCTGTGTGTGCTCCCCCTCTGTGTGTGCGCTCCCCCTCTGTGTGTGCGCTCCCCCTCTGTGTGTGTGCTCCCCCTCTGTGTGTGTGCTCCCCCTCTGTGTGTGTGCTCCCCCTCTGTGTGTGCGCTCCCCCTCTGTGTGTGCGCTCCCCCTCTGTGTGTGCGCTCCCCCTCTGTGTGTGCGCTCCCCCTCTGTGTGTGCGCTCCCCCTCTGTGTGTGTGCTCCCCCTCTGTGTGCTCCCCCTCTCTGTGTGCTCCTCTCACTCACCGGAGGCTTGCGTTGTCCTTACTGGGCCATCAGAAATCCCGGAATCCCATTGAGAAATGTGCAAACGTTATGAGGACTGCTGGGCTCTGTGGTCCCACAGGCTGTAACTCCAGATACAAAAGATGTCGTCCTCAACGAACCTCCGGGGAATTTTGGATTTTTTACAATAAATATACAGAATTATAGAGCTTCTTCTGCCATTTGTACCCATCCCTGGAGGACAACACCTTTTGTGACCTTGTATCAGCCTCCTGCAGTCCCCTGTACAGCATGGCTAGGGTTTGAGAGGAAGACATAGTACAAGGAGCCAATCAGTTCATATGCTGACAAGAAGCATGCTGATAGGAGGAGAGAGCCGAGTGACGAAGAGATGAGCTCATCCCTGAGCTGCTTCTCCTTTCACTGTCCAGTCACGGGTTGGGGGCTGGTCCGGGATGACCTGGGCTCAGAGGAAGTGGGATGACTGATACTGGTCATCAGACTGAGGACATCTAGTGGCAGAATTAAAGGGGAATGACCGTTATCTTGTTGTTTTGGTCAGAGTTCTGCTTTAATTAGTAGAAACAAATCTGCATTTCTGAAAGGCTCCTGCAACCTTTAGGCCTGTGATTTAATATTTATTTTTCTTGTATTATGTCCTTCAGTATGTGAATTATGAATAGAGACCCATTATTGTTACCTATTATAGGGACCAAGTCCTGAAATAATCTGAAAACGGATTCATATATATAATAAATATAATAAATATATCATGTAATACAATCTTTGTAAGCTGACATTCAGGCGATAAAGTCACACAGTAGAAATCCATATATAAGAGATGGCAAAGGATGAATATTTGGCTCCATCCAGTACAGCGCTTGGCACGGCCGGTGACCCGACTCTTCCCTATTGCAGTTAATCGATGCAGCTTGGTCAGCTCTCCGCCCCCCAGCCTGTGATTGGACAAACAAAGGAACAGCAGCAGGGGGGAGGAGCTCACCTTTCCTGGTCTCTCCTCCTGTCTGCCAATTCCTTGACTGCATATGATGTGACCTGCAGCACAACTGATTGGCTCTCTGGGCTGCCTCACCCTCTCCCAGTCTGAGTGCTGCTGTGCAGGGGATTGTAAATTGGAATTCGGTTACCTTCGCTACACGTGGGAGTTGCTTATGTTCCTGTTTTTGGTAAATATACTGTTAGTTAAATGGTTCTGTTTGCTCAGCAGCTGTATTCTCCCATCGGCATGGTGGGGCGTTCTATGGGTTCTACCACCAGGGGGCAGACGAGTCATGAAGAGTCTGTATTGAGGGTCCCTTCCCTCAGCGGGGGACGTGATTGGACGCTCTGCGCTGTGTATGGCAGAGGAGCTCCGATTTTTATAAACCAAGAAATGTGGACGCGCAAATTCCCAGGACAGCCCAAAGAAGGCAGCCTATCGCTGTACTGGGAACCAGTGACATCACTGCGGCAGGCGCTCTGCGTCGCGGCTCGCGGATGTCCAAAGCTTCTCATTAATCGATCGATCAGTTATTGATTTATCACACAGCTATCTTTATTTACAGCATAATGAAACCCAAATTAGGGAGTCGCGACAACGATTACGCGATCGGTAGAGAACGTGCGAACGCTATTTTTATTAAACTTTCTTTTAGGGGCCATTCACAGCAACCAGGTCCGCTGGCGGTGCAGGAAATACACGTGCGTTGTGTTTTGTGCATTGCATTGGGGCAGCCCATTCATTTGAGCGCAACACAGCAATAATCGCATATGCAGCAGTTTCGCAAACGCACGCTATGGCATTGAGCTGCACCGCAACACGCGTCCACAAGGTACGCTGGGGGTGCGATTCAGAACGAAAAGGACCGCATCGCACCAACGCATGTAACACGTGTTGCAGTAATTCACATTTTACGTTTCTGTGAATGTGCGCAAAAGTGCGATTTTGTGTGCCACATGCGTAGGGCAGCCCATTGATTACAATCGTCTGCCTTATGCGCTATAAACGCGACAAAGTAGCTCACACACCTTTTTCAAGTGTCAAGCTTTGTGCGTTTTTTGACCGCGTTCTTTTCCGTGTTTTAACACCCTTTTTTTATTTATGCGACAAACGCCCGTCTTTTTTGCCCCTGTTCAGAGTGCCATTAACAATGGAGGAAAACACGAGCACAACAGGAGTGTTTCGTAAGCGCATGCACAAAATTGCGAGCTTTTACAGGGTGTGAATGTGACCCGAAACTCACTTTATTGGCTTAACTTCTTGACGCCGGCCCTTTAAGAGGTTTCTGATGCCGGGCGGTGAGGTGGGGTTCAGTGGCGGCCGCTCCATATGGGGCGCTGCCCCCCGGATCCATGCGCCCGGCCCCCTAATTTACATGCAGGGCGCCGGACGCATGGATTTCAATGGGGTTTTCTTTTTTTTTCGAAGCACGTGATTAGATCCTGAGGCTCTAATTGGCTTCCAAAAAGGATGGACTTGGGCGCAGTGCACTGTGCCCCCGAGCCCACCCACTTGTGTGACATTAGTTAATTTTAGTTTCGTTATGTTCTTCCTGCTTCTTCTCTCGGCCAATCAGGAAACGGGTCCTACGACCCGACTGGCCGAGAGGAGAAGCGACCGTATTGGCCGGGAGCAGAGGGGGGGGGGGGCGCCGAGGAGGAGACACGGGGGGAAGCCGCCGAAGCAACCTGGGTGGGGTAAGTACAGGGCTGGGGGGTGATTGACCGAGTGACTGGGGGGGTTGGGGGTTTGACTGATCGATGGGGGGAGGGTGGTAAGTGCAGGGTGGGGTAAGCGGCCTGGGTGGGGTAAGTGCAGGGCTGATGGGTGATCGATCGATGGGGGAGGGGTCGGAGGTTTGTTTGACGCCCCCCCCCCCCCCAAAAAAAAAAGATTAGAGCAGCAGCCACCACTGGTGGGGCGCTTCTGATGATGTGATTGGCTGTCACAATGGTCACATGATCAGAAAGCTCCTGATTGCAAGGTTGCCAGATGTATGGCTGAACGTATCGTTATACGTCTGTTTTGATCGAATCGGATGGCAGGCGGGTGTCAGTGGACACATCTCCGCTGACGTCCACCTGCCCATAGGAGTCAATGGGTGGCCCGCTCGGATCCACCTGAAAATCAGACAGATTCTGGCTTATCATGTGAAAGGGGCCTCAGATGTTATTCGAGTGACCCCATTGGAAGATTTTCCCCTCTTTTTCCTGTTTTGGTGACAACTCAGATTTTCGGATTTTCCCATTGCTTGTGATAATAGTCATCATGGACCAATAGAGAGCGTGAATCTCCCCAGCAGGATCACAGACTGCAATAAAAACCAAACAGAGGTTCTAATTCCTCCCCACTGTAATCAAAATAATTGGGAAAAAAAAAATCTTTAACAACTTCAGAAGATTAACACACCCCCCCCCCCCCCGCGCGTTTTTTTTCTTTTGCGCTATCAACAAAAAAAGACCGCCAATTTTGAAAAAAAAAATAAAAAAACTTTACATTCTGTTATAAAACCTCTCCAATAAAAAATGTAAAAAAATCGAATTTCTTCATCAATTTTATTGGGGAGATTTCTCTTCACTTCCTGTCCCAAAGACAAAGCAGAGAGTGAGAGGAAATCCCTGAACTAGTGTCCCCATTGGATGATTCCCCCTCTATTCCTGTTCTGGGGATTCTCTTTCACCTTCAATGATAATAGTAAACGGGACAAATCGAGAGGGGGAGGGGGGGGGGGCACAGACTGCAATAAAAACTGACAGGGGGTCTAATCCCTCTGCACTCTATTCAACACAAAGGAAGAAAAAAGTTTGATACTTCCATTTCCTGGTGGGATTCTGTAGATTCTGTAGATTGCGGCGGATACATTGATACATTGTTTCTAGTTAGAAATGTTACATAATGTCAGATGACAGTTCAGGTTTAACAATCAGGACTGACATGTGATGTGCCTTCAGGCCAAGTTATCTCCGGGTTTTAGCCACGCCCACTTCATTAACTGCCCCACCCACCATATCAATGCATACATAGCCACACCCACTTTTACTGAAAATTGTCGGTAATTTTCAGCGGTTTTGCCGCTGTTTCCATCAAGCTCCTGCATATCGCATACAAAATGCATCACAGAAATGCATTGATAAGATGCAAAGATGTGATTGGACCCCTAAAGGCCCCACTGAGGGGCTCCTGTACCCCAACCCTAAGGCTCCGCCTATTGCTATAATATCTTTTTTTTTTTTTTTGGTCACAAATGTATTCTTGGCTCTGCAAAACCGAATCGATGAGATTGTGAAACCTTTTTCATGTTGCAAAATATCCCGTCTGCGGATGATGAATAAAGTTTGATACGTAGTAACAATTTGAAGCAGCGGGGGAGGGGAGCGTTGGTTTGGATGGTGAAGTTTCCTCTTCATGTACTTTGTATGTAGTGAAGAAGCGGGACACACCCCCCCCCCCCGGGACCCCCCCACACACACAACCAGGTGGGATACTGCTGACAACCCCCCCACACACCCCCCCCCACAGGTGGGATACTGCTGACACCCCCCCCCCCACACACACACACCCCCCTCTGCAGACGGGATATTGCTGACACCCCCCTACAGGCGGGATACTGCTGACACCCCCCCTACAGGCGGAATACTGCTGGCACCCCCCCTACAGGCGGGATACTGCTGACACCCCCCCTACAGGCGGAATACTGCTGACACCCCCCCCTACAGGCGGGATACTGCTGACACCCCCCCCTACAGGCGGGATACTGCTGACACCCCCCCCTACAGGTGGGATACTGCTGACACCCCCCCCTACAGGCGGGATACTGCTGACACCCCCCCCTACAGGCGGGATACTGCTGACACCCCCCCCTACAGGCGGGATACTGCTGACACCCCCCCCTACAGGCGGGATACTGCTGACACCCCCCCCACACACACACACATCCCCCCTACAGGTGGGATACTGCTGACGCCCCCCCTAAAGGCGGGATACTGCTGACACCCCCCCCACACACACACAGACACCCCCCTAAAGGCGGGATACTGCTGACACCCCTCCACACCCCCCCCTAAAGGCGGGATACTGCTGACACCCCCCATGCAGGTGGGATACTGCTGACACCCCCCCACACACACACCCCCCTAAAGGCGGGATACTGCTGACACCCCCCCCACACACACACACACACATCCCCCCCTACAGGCGGGATACTGCTGACACCCCCCCTACAGGCGAGAAAATACTGACACCCCCCCTCTACACACATCCCCCCCCTACAGCTGCTGACCCCCCCCACAGGCGGGATACTGATGACACTAACCCCCATCACCCAGGCGCGATACTGCTGACAGCCCACGGAGGGAATACTGCTAACTCCCCACAGGCAGGATAATACTGAAACCACACCACGGGGGGGGGGGGGGGGGATACTGCTGACACCCCATGGGTATCACGTGACCAATGTGATTGGCTGTCATAGTGGGATACTGCTGACACCCCCCCCTACAGGCGGGATACTGCTGACACCCCCCCCTACAGGCGGGATACTGCTGACATCCCCCCTACAGGCGGTCACATGATCAGGATCTGGTTCCACCGGCTGTAGATCAGTACTAGAGACCCAGCCTTGTCTTTGACATCTCTGGGAGTGCGCGGTGTGCATGTACTCAGCTTAGGAACTCCGGCCACCCACTGATGTGTATATGTAGACTTCTATGCAGGGTCTTTAAAGTGACAAAATATAGGAAATATCTGCATGCGTCTCACAGATGTACTGAATGTCTCTTTTATTGCCCCGCCATACTCTTTACAGTTATCTGAAGCATGGGATGCAGATGGGTCGGGCGTAGAATACGATCCATGGTGGACTGGGTTGTAGGACTTTGGCCGTAGGTTGGCGAGTCCGGAGCCACAATGGGTGTGTAGAACAGACTTCCATTGTACTCCACTGCGATTTTCTGACCCTGCGACCCATGACGACATGCGGAGAATGTGCAGGACATCAGAGGCCAGTGAATTCCACACACACTGGGGGCCATTCATGACTTCAGCTCTGCAATCAGCCTGACTTAGCAGCTGCTTATAATATTATTTGCTCTTCGGAAATTCATTCGGGGTCATCTCAAGGGACCTCTGTGAAGAAAACACTGAGGAGACTTCTGAGCGAAACTTCCATTCCTCGGCTCCAACATCTGTCTGATAGAAAGCAGAAATAATTGGTTACTGACCATAAAGGCGCCATGAACTTCAGATAAAGTACAAGTAAAGGCTCCCGTATGACACGCTATACATACACCAGATCTGGTTACTTTCTGTTCCACAATCCTCCTGCACTAAAATCTTCCTTTACTTTTTCTCCTTCCCTTTTGTCTCACACGCTCCCCCTCCCAGACACTGCAGCTCACAGTGGGAGAGATTCAGCAACAGAGTCCATGCCGTCCGTCCAGAAAGCAGTGGGCGGGACTAGGTGTGGACAGTAGCTGATGACCAACCAAAGGCTGATAGCCACGCCCCCCTTCACATCCCACTGCAGTTCAAGCAGGCACCGCCCACAAGAGAGTGGCAACTCTGCCTCTGAATTCAGTAGCAGTGCAGCATTGTTGCCATCCCATCAAAAGAAGCAGCATTAGTTGCACCTCACTGTCAGGTCAGCAGGTATTTGTGGGACTTTGCAGGGGGACTAAGAGGAAAGACGAGAAGCCATGGCTCTACCATAAAATGTATCAACAGCCTAAACCTTTTTAGTTTTGAATAGTGTAGAAGGGTTAGAACCCCTGTTCAGGATTAGATTGCTATTTTCAGATCACCTGCTAATCTCAGGGGAGGACCAGAGCACCATCCAGGAAAGGCCACAGGTCTTAATGAGGACACCGGCTGATCTTCAAGGAGGTCCAAAGCACTAAGCAGCATCGGCCACAGGTCACAACCAGGAAACCCATTGATCTCAGAGTAGGACCAGATCATATACCACAGGTCCCAGTCAAGTCACCCATTGATCTCAGTGCAGGTCCAGAGCACCATCCAGCATAGGTCACCTGCTGATCTTAGGGGATTGGAACAATATCCAGCATAGACTACAGGTCCCAACCAGGTCACCTGCTGATCTTGGGGGAGAATTGGAGCACTATCTAGCATGAACTACAAGTCCATACCCGGTCACCCATTGATCTCAGAGTAGGAACAAAGCACCATCCAACACAGACTACAGGTCATCTGCTGATCTTGGGGGAGAATTGGAGCACTATCTAGCATGGACTACAAGTCCCAACCAGGTCACCCATTGATCTCAGTGCAGGTCCAGAGCACCATCCAGCATAGGTGACCTGCTGATCTTAGAGGATTGGAACACCATCCAGTATAGACTACAGGTCCCAACCAGGTCACCTGCTGATCTTGGGGGAGAATTGGAGCACTATCTAGCATGGACTACAAGTCCCAACCCGGTCACCCATTGATCTTAGAGTAGGAACAAAGCACCATCCAACACAGACTACAGGTCATCTGCTGATCTTGGAGGGGAACTAGAATCACTACCCAACCTGGCATAAGCCTTGGCTCATGATCCAGGCCACCCACTGATTTGAGGTTCATAAAAGGGGTGGGATTATCCCGGGGTCAGTTCATGTAACGTCACAGACTAGGAAATGTGGCTCTCTTAGATGTAGTATGACCGGCTGGTTGTACAGTCATCACATTTCTTCATTCCACACCCTCTGCCTTTTGTTGTACTTGCATCTTGGTTACAAGAAGATTGAAACTGCGTTGTCAGCATTCGTAAATTACCTCAAGGCTCCATTGTTCTTCATTCTCGTTGTCATCAGAGTCCCCCCTTATGTTGGTGTTTCCCCCTTATGTGTGAACTCAGCAAGAGAGTCCACCCTTACAAGAGAGTCCCCCCCCCCCACACTACATAAGGTTTCCCCTCCTCAACTAATGTGAGTTTTGCATCTAGGTCCCCACCAGGGAGGGTTCCCATCATGGTCTCCCTTATGTGAGAGTCTCCATCAGGTTCTCCCTTTACATAAAGGTCTCCATCAGTGAAGGTCTCTCCTTATGTAAAGGTTCCCATCAGGGTCCCCTATTACGTGAGGACCCCCCCCCCTTTGAGGGGGTTCCCATTAGGATCCCCCTTTATGTGAGAGGTACCATCAGGAAGGGGCTCCCCCCCTTACATGAGGATCCCCATCAGGGAGGGTCCCCCCCTTTTATATGTGGGTCTTAATCAGGGAGCCCCCCCCTTTCATGAGGGTCCCCATCAGGGAGGGTCCCCCCTTTACATGTGGGTCTTAATCAGGGAGGGTTCCCATTAGGGTTTCCCCTTTATGATAGTCCCCATCAGGGTCTCCCCTTACAAAAGGGTCACCCTCAGGGTGTGTCCCCGTTACATAAAGGTTCCCATCAGGGTCCCCCCTTACGTGAGGATCTCCCCCCTTTGTGGGGGTTCCCATCAGGATCCCCTTTATGTAAGAGGTACTATCAAGGAGGGTCGTCGCCCCCCCCCCTTACATGAGGGTCCCCCCCCTTACATGAGGGTGCCCATAACTACATTGGAGGGCAGTGGAGACATTGGGGGCCTCATAGACCCCCAATGTCTCCATAAAGAGGACCCGTCACCTCCCCATGCTATAAAATAGGGGTTTTGTTTTGTCTTATGATAGCAATAACATTAAAAAATAAATAAAATGTAAACAGATGATTATAAAATAAAAATAATAAAAGAAAGAATGTTAAAGCATCCTCATACACACCCCATAGTTTTTAGTGAAAACACTGCATGGGTGTAAACTAGGCTCATTGCAATCCAAAAATTTTTCTTGCATATGCGTTTGTACTGCGTTTGACTGCATCTGGTGTAAATGAGTCCATAGAGTCCTATGGAGGCTGCAGTGCTGGAACTGTGGGAAGGGTGGAAACATGAGCCGCCAGAGAGCTGAGCATTATGACTCTTCTATTATAGAGAACCGTCAGGGGGGGAGGGTTTTTTTTTTTAAACTTGAAAAGGTCACTTTAAAATTCCACTTTTGGAGAGAACCGCATTGTGTGCAGTGGCTGGAATTGTGATATATTGTGTGAAGACTTCATCTCAGGCTGGGATATGAAAAGTGAGGAGTCATCGGAGTTCACTCTATGAGAGTCTGAAGATTCCATCTTTACTTTCCTCACCAAAGCTGATCGACTGTTACAGGGAGTGTCAGATCATTGTCAATACCCGGGACAGACCGTGTGCATCTGTGATAAATCATTGATTTTCCAGCTGGGTTTCCAGGAGCCATTGCTGGGGCCTGGCGTCTACACTCTGTACTTAAAGGATTTATCCTCCATGTAGGAAAATATGGCTTCTTCTCCTCTAATTCCTCTCTAGGGTCCGGTCTACAGCGAGGTGCCGCCACCAATCCCTAACTCCCATCAGGATTGTGATGTCATTGGTTTTTCTTAAAGTTGAAGCAAAGTTAGGATAGTCATGTTACTGAGTGTTTACTAAAAGTCTGTTACATCCAGGGCCGTCTTTAAGGCAGGGCAAAAGGGGCAGCTGCCCTGGGCCCTGTCATTGTTGCGGGGCCCAAAGCAGCTGCCTCATACTTGCCAACTATCCTGGTTTAAATTCCCTTGTTCCTTGAAGTTTTAGTCCCGTGCTGTGTCCCGATATCTCTGTGTGAAGTGCTGCTACTAATGCGGCCCAGTTCTGCCCTATTGTTGTGTACACGGTACCAAGGCACATGTCAGCAGATGTGTGAGGGTGTCATTAACAATTGATGGAACTGCTGTGTATCTGCTAAAGGGCGGGACGTTTCTGTGGTGTCAGGAAAGCGATTTTGCATGCGTTCCCGACACACAAATGTGAACGCAGGCTAAATGTCTCAGTTACATTGGTGGTCAGTGTAAATCTTCTCATTACATTGGGGCTTGGTGTACAATCCTTTCATTCACACTGGTGGCCAGTGTGAATGTTCCCCTTACATTGGTGGTTCCTGTGAATGCTTCTATTACATTGGTGGTCAGAGTAAACCCCTATTACATTGGTGGTCAGTGTAAACTCCTATTACATTGGTGGTCAGTGTAAACCCCTATTACATTGGTGGACAGTGTTGAAACTCCTCTTTATATTGGTAGTCGGTTAAAAAATCAGCATTGCCATTGATCACACCCTCCCCCCAGCACTGCCACTGATCCCCGGAGTCCTCGGAGTTTTCTGTCTATTTATGGGTCCCCTCACCACCCCAGTCCATGGTGTGACGGCAGTGAGGAGATGATGTGTTGTAACCTCTAGCAACCAATCAGTGAGCAGTATTACTGTACAGTAATCTCTAGCAACCAATCAACAAGCAGAAATCATGTGCTTTAACCTTTAGCAACTATTCAGTGTGCCGTAATGTGGGCTATAACCTCTAGCAACCAGTCAGTAAGTGGTAATAATATGCTGCAACCAATCGCTGCCTGATCTGATACAGTAAACTGATTTTGAGTCTAGCTGCTATTTATTGTATGTCTCAAAGCAGATGGAGAGCGAAATTGCATGGGGGTGATGGGGGCTCCAAGAAAATGTTTGCCAGGGCCCAATCAATATTAAAGACGGCCTTGGTTACATCACTGAGAATGCAGCCTATCCAATCACTAGAGAGCAATGACATCACTGAGAATGCAGCCTATCCAATCACTAGAGAGCGATGACATCACTGAGAATGCAGCCTATTCATTCACTAGAGAGCGGTGACATCACTGAGAATGCAGCCTATCCATTCACTAGAGAGCAGTGACATCACTGAGAATGCAGCCTATCCAATCACTAGAGAGCGATGACATCACTGAGAATGCAGCCTATTCATTCACTAGAGAGCAGTGACATCACTGAGAATGCAGCCTATCCAATCACTAGAGAGCGATGACATCACTAAGAATGCAGCCTATCCATTCACTAGAGAGCGATGACATCACTGAGAATGCAGCCTATTCATTCACTAGCGAACAGTGACATCACTCAGAATGCAGCCCATCCAATCACTAGAGAGAGGTGACATCACTGAGAATGCAGCCTATCCAATCACTAGAGAGCGGTGACATCACTGAGAATGCAGCCTATCCATTCACTAGAGAGCGATGACATCACTGAGAATGCAGCCTATCCAATCACTAGAGAGCGGTGACATTACTGAGAATGCAGCCTATCCATTCACTAGAGAGCGGTGACATCACTGAGAATGCAGCCTATCCAATCACTAGAGAGCGATGACATCACTGAGAATGTAGCCTATTCATTCACTAGAGAGCGATGACATCACAGAGAATGCAGCCTATCCAATCACTAAAGAGCGATGACATCACTGAGAATGCAGCCTATCCAATCACTAGAGAGCGGTGACATTACTGAGAATGCAGCCTATCCATTCACTAGAGAGCGGTGACATCACTGAGAATGCAGCCTATCCAATCACTAGAGAGTGATGACATCACTGAGAATGCAGCCTATCCAATCACTAGAGAGCGGTGACATCACTGAGAATGCAGCCTATCCAATCACTAGAGAGCGGTGACATCACTGAGAATGCAGCCTATCCAATCACTAGAGAGCGGTGACATCACTGAACATGCAGCCTATCCAATCACTAGAGAGCGGTGACATCACTGAGAATGCAGCCTATCCAATCACTAGAGAGCGGTGACATCACTGAACATGCAGCCTATCCAATCACTAGAGAGCGGTGACATCACTGAGAATGCAGCCTATCCAATCACTAGAGAGCGATGACATCACTGAGAATGCAGCCTATCCAATCACTAGAGAGCGGTGACATCACTGAGAATGCAGCCTATCCAATCACTAGAGAGCGATGACATCACTGAGAATGCAGCCTATCCAATCACTAGAGAGCGGTGACATCACTGAGAATGCAGCCTATCCAATCACTAGAGAGCGGTGACATCACTGAGCATGCAGCCTATCCCATTTCGGGGCGATGCACTTGAGTCTCTATATTTACCATTTCACTAGAAAATAAATGGACTTTTTTTTGTATCAAACTTTCAGGTTAATTCAATTTTTGTATCCCTCTGCGTCGGTCCAGGAAGTGACAATTTCGGGAAGACGTTGACCTTTGTCCTTTTCCCGTGTAATAGCCCTCGGTTGAAATTCTGCGCCGTGACCTCACCTACGAGCGTCGCGTGATTCTTGGCACGTAGGAAGACGTTTTTATTGGCTATAAGCGGCAGGTGAAGCGGTCTTAGATAAGCAGGACAGCTGCTGAGACGCACAATGCATACCTGCCTGAAATAGATTACAATTTAATTACTCCGCCGGAGGCCATGCGAGATAAACGCGGTTTATACAAGGTCGCATGGATTAGCGCTGAAACTAGATCGCCTTTTATTTGTGTCACGCTCCAGCAGCTGAGTGCTCGTTCATTAACGTGCCGGGAATGCAGAGCAATCTATAGGAAGACCGGTCAATTTGGATTTTATTTTTTTTCTTTGGGAATAAATACGCAAAACTGGCGAAAAGATTCCAGTCTGCAGAATGGCGTTTATTAAATGAATTTGCAGAACGCCTCCGAGTGTTTTGCGTTCGTTAAAAAAAAAAAATGCAATGTGATCAAAAATAAAAAAAATGCACAAAAGAGTAAAGAAAAGACACACGTGCTTTCTTTCTTACGTATCTTTGCGTTTCTTTCTTCTCATTGCGGGCTGATGCATTGCGGAGCAATTAATTCCCAATGGCGCCCAATGTAGAAAGGCAACGCAGTTGCCTTTTTTAGTGCACCGCAACACAGTAGTGCGTTGCGCTAAAAGAGTCATGTTCCTTTTTTTTTGTTTTCTTTGAAGCGTTGGGGTACAGTGCGTGCTAATGTGCGTTGTGTTAAGGTGGCCCATTGCAAATGACGCATGTTAACACGCATTGCAAAGAAGTACATGGGCCAATAAAGATACCATGTTGCAAGCCTAATTATTTCAGACAATCTTCCTATAATATTATATGGGGCATTTATTGCGCAATTTATTGATGTTCATCTACAAAAGCCACCTTTTTGTTCACATACAAAAGCCCTGAGACTGCTGCTGGGTGCCGCCATCTTGGATGTGATATCAGCAGGCACTCTATAGAATTTCCCTTCCTTTATGCCTGCACCAGCAGCTACATGGAGGTGGGGGGAAGGGCAGAGGAGCTGGGCCAGCACAGACAGTAATTGGACATTCTCAGGAGAGGAGAGGACTATGACATACAAGAAGGGAGGGGGCTGTGCTAGGAAACGGACTCTTCCTGGAGGAGTCCAAGGCACATGGGAAGTGAATAAAAATAAGACTTCTAAAGAAAAAGCACTGCAAGCATTTCTAATACTTTGATTTTTTTTGTGCTTTTACCAGCATTTTAAGTTAGTGACAGGTTCTCTTTAAAGCTCTTTGCAGCCTTAAACACATTAAAGGCAACTTTTTTTTTATTTTTATTCTCGGTTTGGGTGGAGTAGGGAAGGGTTTGTCAGCCTTTAATTGCCACCTCTGTCCCCCCCCCTAAGGAGATTCACCCCCTCTGTGTCCCTGTTGGGGAGGGGTCATCCTTTTTGTGTCCCCATTGGTGAGAATTTTCCTCTGTGTCCCCATTGGGTAGATTCATCCTCTCTACCCCCACTGAGGAGACTTGTCCTCTTTTTGTCTCTGTTGGGGAGATTTATTTTCTATGTCCCAAATAGAGGAAGAGACCCATCCTGTATGTGTCCTCATTGGGGAGACCCATCCCCTCTGTGTCCCCATTGGGGAGACCCATGCTCTCTGTGTCCCCATTGGGGAGACCCATGCTCTCTGTGTCCCCATTGGGGAGACCCATGGGAGACCCATGCTCTCTGTGTCCCCATTGGGGAGACCCATGCTGTCTGTGTACCCATTGGGGAGACCCATCCTCTCTGTGTCCCCATTGGGGAGACCCATGCTCTCTGTGTCCCCATTGGGGAGACCCATGCTCTCTGTGTCCCCATTGGGGAGACCCATGCTCTCTGTGTCCCCATTGGGGAGACCCATGCTCTCTGTGTCCCCATTGGGGAGACCCATGCTCTGTGTCCCCATTGGGGAGACCCATGCTCTGTGTCCCCACTGGGGAGACCCATGCTCTGTGTCCCCACTGGGGAGACCCATGCTCTGTGTCCCCACTGGGGAGACCCATGCTCTGTGTCCCCACTGGGGAGACCCATGCTCTGCGTCCCCACTGGGGAGACCCATGCTCTCTGCATCCCCATTGGGGAGACCCATGCTCTCTGCGTCCCCATTGGGGAGACCCATGCTCTCTGCGTCCCCATTGGGGAGACCCATGCTCTCTGTGTCCCCATTGGGGAGACCCATGCTCTCTGTGTCCCCATTGGGGAGACCCATGCTCTCTATGTCCCCATTGGGGAGACCCATGCTCTCTGTGTCCCCATTGGGGAGACCCATGCTCTCTGTGTCCCCATTGGGGAGACCCATGCTCTCTGTGTCCCCATTGGGAAGACCTATCCTGTATGTGTCCCCATTGGGGAGACCCATGCTCTCTGTGTCCCCATTGGGGAGACCCATGGGAGACCCATGCTCTCTGTGTCCCCATTGGGGAGACCCATGCTGTCTGTGTACCCATTGGGGAGACCCATCCTCTCTGTGTCCCCATTGGGGAGACCCATGCTCTCTGTGTCCCCATTGGGGAGACCCATGCTCTCTGTGTCCCCATTGGGGAGACCCATGCTCTCTGTGTCCCCATTGGGGAGACCCATGCTCTCTGTGTCCCCATTGGGGAGACCCATGCTCTGTGTCCCCATTGGGGAGACCCATGCTCTGTGTCCCCACTGGGGAGACCCATGCTCTGTGTCCTCACTGGGGAGACCCATGCTCTGTGTCCCCACTGGGGAGACCCATGCTCTGTGTCCCCACTGGGGAGACCCATGCTCTGCGTCCCCACTGGGGAGACCCATGCTCTCTGCATCCCCATTGGGGAGACCCATGCTCTCTGCGTCCCCATTGGGGAGACCCATGCTCTCTGCGTCCCCATTGGGGAGACCCATGCTCTCTGTGTCCCCATTGGGGAGACCCATGCTCTCTGTGTCCCCATTGGGGAGACCCATGCTCTCTATGTCCCCATTGGGGAGACCCATGCTCTCTGTGTCCCCATTGGGGAGACCCATGCTCTCTGTGTCCCCATTGGGGAGACCCATGCTCTCTGTGTCCCCATTGGGAAGACCTATCCTGTATGTGTCCCCATTGGGGAGACCCATGCTCTCTGTGTCCCCATTGGGGAGACCCATGCTCTCTGTGTCCCCATTGGGGAGACCCATGCTCTCTGTGTCCCCATTGGGAAGACCTATCCTGTATGTGTCCCCATTGGGGAGACCCATGCTCTCTGTGTCCCCATTGGGAGACCTATCCTGTATGTGTCCCTATTGGGGAGACCCATGCTCTCTGTGTCCCCATTGGGGAGACCCATGCTCTCTGTGTCCCCATTGGGGAGACCTATCCTGTATGTGTCCCCATTGGGGAGACCCATCCTCTCTGTCCCCGTTGGGGAGACTCACCCCCCTGCTCACAAATGATGATGAAGCACTCTTTAGGCTTGGTAGTAGACGCATGGTGGGGGGGGTGCTATTAGTTCTTAATGGTAGCCCCATGCACTGGCACCCACAGTGCGTGTTTGCGCGCATCACACCGCATAGTACCTCAGCACCATGCGGCTCAGTGCAGCTCAATTTGCAAAAAAACGGGGTCAGGGACTTCTTTCCCCTGGGCTCACAGGTAGGGCAGTGCATTGAATTGAATGGGCTGACATACCAGTGCAAACGTGCTCACATGTATCTGAACGGAGCCTCAGCCCTGATGAAGAAGACCGGTGAGCCCCGCACACGTGTTGGCTGTTCCTAGGACTCTCACTTTGGATCGATGACACTTAGCTGTTGCTCTGACTTCTTGTACGGAGACAATGATGGGAGATTTCAGGCATTTTGTCCCCATTTTATGCCATCTTAGGACGGGCTATCTGACTGCGCTGAAGTGATCGCTGCACCCCGTCCGGGAATAATGGCAGCTTTGTTGTCAGTCAGTCTGACCTCTGATGTGAGAGGTCTGACAAACAGACAAACACCGACCTGTGGCTGCGGAACGTCTACAAGGGGCCTTGTCCTCAGAATATAAGGAGTCTGTGAGCGGCTGATGTCAGCCATTGTTTGTCTGAATGGAGCCGTACATGGCGGCACAATGCAGCGCCCTACAGTCCGCGTCACATGACCAGACCGCCCGAGACTCTGTCTACGTCTTCAACCACCACTGCAATCTTGTTTTATTACTTGTTTTCACATTTTCTATCACATACAATCAGGGGCAACTTTTGGTCCAGGGGGGCAAGTACCACCCAAAGGCCCATGGTGCAGCGCCTTGGCCCACTCCCACTCTTCCTCTTCCCTGCCTCCTCCTGACCCCCATCCCAGGATGAAGCTTCGCTCTGGGTATTCTCTGTTCACTGGGCAGATCAGGCTGGACAGCGCCTGCTGCGCCGACCCCAAACACACCTCCAAGACCACCACTGCCTTGCTAAAGAAGCTGAGGGTGAAGGTGATGGACTGACCAAGCATGTCTTCAGACCTAAACCCTGTTGATCATCTGTGGGACATCCTCAAACGGAAGGTGGAGGAGCGCAAGGTCTCTAACATCCACCAGCTCCGTGATGTCGTCATGGAGGAGGGGAAGAGGACTCCAGTGACAAGCTCTGGTGACCTCCATGCCCAAGAGGGTTAAAGTGGTTGTAAACCCTTACAGACCACTTTTACCTACAGGTAAGCCTAGATTAAGGCTTACCTGTAAGTGCAAGAAATATCTCCTAAACCTACACGGTTTAGGAGATAATTCCAAAAGACAGCCAACAATGTTTACTGAGCGTGCCGTTTCTAACGGTGATCATGCCGTTAGTGGCGGCACCAGCCCACATGCGCGGGAGTGACGTGATCGCGGCTCCAGCCAATCACAGCGCCAGAGCCGCGATACCCGGAAAGAAGATGGACGCTTTGTGGAAGAAGGGACAGCGGTGACATCGCAGGCTCCTGTGTCAGGTAAGTGACATACAATGGGCTACTATGCGATGCGATGGAATGCGATGCGATGCATAGTAGTCCATTATGCTTTACCTTTGCAGAGAAACAAAGAGGAAGTAAAACCCATCAGTGTTGTCACATGAAAAGACTTACAGAAATGTGACTGAGGGGTGTACTTACTTTTGTGAGATACTGTGTGTGTGTGTGTGTATGTATGTATGTATGTATGTATATGTGTATGTGTGTGTATGTATGTATGTATGTATGTATATGTGTATGTGTGTGTATATGTATATGTATGTATATGTATATGTATATATATATATATATATATATATTGTAATCTGTATATTTTTTATATCCAATATATTTAATATTCATTCGATAGGCTGATGCAGCCATACCACAAAACTGGGGTGAAACTATTCCTGCCCCTCTCTGTGGGGTGTTCATTGTAGCGCCATCACATGGCAGAAGGGTGTACAGACAATGGTTGGGGGAAGGGAGAAAGGATCCTTCACTATAATTAATGTTCTATGTTAGTCGGGTCATCCAAAGACAAAAAAGTTAAAGCGGAGCTCCACCCAGAAACGGAACTTCCGCTTTATGTGAAGGTGACCCCCCTGACATGCCACATTTGGCATGTCATTTTTTTAGGGGGGGGGGGGGACGGATACCCTCTTTTTAGAAGGTCCCAGCTCCCACTTCCTCCTGGGGCACCACAGCACCGGAAGGAAGTTCACCTCTCCCCCCTCCCTCTTGGAAATCATTTGGCACACGTCACAGGTCCCAGATGATTGCCTGGCCAGTCACAGCACGCAGCGTGGCTCACACATGCGCAATGGGGCTTGCACATGCGCAGTGCGTGCCCGGCTGTGGAGCCACAGCCGGGCGCCCGCAGTGACAATGTCAGCGCCGCAGAGAGGAGGAGGAGATGAGCGGGGCTTCCTTCCCCCGCATCGCTGGACCCCGGGACAGGTAAGTGTCCGATTATTAAAAGTCAGCAGCTGCAGAATTTGTTGTATTTGTTGTATTTGTAGTATTTGTAGCTGCTGACTTCTTTTTTTTTCTAATTGGAACTCCGCTTTAAGCTGTTTTTTGTTTTTTTGTTTTTTTCATGTTGCCTATCTCTGAACTGTGCCGGCTGTCCGGAGTTCCCCTTTGACCCTCCTCAGATTGTTCCCCTCTGCAGCCGGTTCATTCTGATGTCACTCCCACTCGCAGGCGTTGTCCCCAGGAGAGGCTTCTTCTATCAATGTTGAGCCAGAACTGATCCTTTCATCCCCGGCCCGGCGGGTCCAGATTTCCTGGAAAGCTGCAGCCAGTAAACCTCGTCCGTCCGGCCGCATCCGGGGGGGGGTCACCGCCGTCCTGGGAATCGGAGGGATGATGATCGGAGAGCCCTGCCCCCCACTTGGAAGAAGTCTGTTTTTTTTCTGGACGGAATTATTTCCGGTGTGGGAAAGGCAGAGGATCCGGCGTTCTCTCCATACATTGCCGGAATCTTCTCCTGAAAGATATTTTTTTTTTGGTTCCATTTTCAGATCTCTGCTGTCTGTGCCGTATATCTGTATATACACCATAATGTGATCCCACCATGGAGGTCCTTGGTGAGGCACTTCCTGTTATGGGGTGACAACCAGTGCCAGGACAACGTCATCTACAGCCCCAGGGCAAACGTGCCAAACTGCCCCCCCCCCCCCAAGATGTATGAGCATTAGGTGTCAGCAAAATTATGTGTCAGCAAAAATCCCCCCAAAAATAAAAATCGAGCACTAACCTGTATGCTTCCCACTATACCAGTACAAATCTACCCCCCATGCTGAAATTCCCCTTCTTTGCCACCCCCCCCCCCAGCTTAAATCTTCTCTCTCCGCGAATAGCCCCAGCACACCCCCCAGAAAAAAATCCTCCTTCCCCTCAAATTTCCCCTCCCAGCACAGATCTCCCCCATGCCCCCTCCCTAGCACAAATCCTAATTTCCCCTCCTAGCATGAATCCCCTCCCCATCTACCATATCACCTTTCTGCCACAAATTTCCTCTCCAAGCACAAATCCACCCAAATTACCAGTGGCGGCCCGTGCACTGTGGGCGCACGGGCGCCGCCCCCCCATCCATGCGCCCGGCCCCTTTCAGGACACCGGACACATGGATTCTTATGGCGGAGGCAGGAGGGGTGGAACTTTTTTTCTGTGCGAGCCAAGCGAGTGGGGGGGGGGTCGGTGGGCACAAGTGGCTGCGTTTGATGGGCACCGTGGCAGCCTATGATGGGCACAAGTGGCTGTGTTTGGGCACAAGTGGCTGCATATGATGGGCACAAGTGGCTGCGTTTGATGGGCACAAGTGGCTGCATATGACGGGCACAATGGCTGCATATAACGGGCACAAGTGAGGCTGCAATTGATGGGGGGGTTTTAGTATTTTTCAGTTTGTTTGTGCCCCACCCAAAAAAAATTTTAAGCACCAGCCGCCACTGCAAATTACCACCCCGAGCACCCCCCCAAATCTCCCCTCCTAGAACAATGCTCACCCCCTGTTGCCCTCAACCATCTACCATATCACAATTTTCTAGCACAAAATCCCCCAAATCCCCCATCCAAGCACAAATTCACCCGAATCACCACTCCTAGCACCCCCCCCCAAAAAAAAACTCCACTCCCAGAACAATGCTTATGCCCTGATTCCCCACCCGCTCCTCCTGAACCCCCCCCCCCCACCTGTCCTGGGCCTGGTGACAACCGCTCTGTCCCTGTCTCTGAACTGTGTTGGTGTCATCCTGTTCCTCGGGCTTCTAATGGAGACTAAAAGCGTCCGTTCCACCGCACACACGTGACGTCACCGGAGCGCATGGAGACAGGAAGTGGCTGCTAAGAGGCTGCAGGTGATCAGCAGCACTGAGATGCAAGAAAATATGAAAAAAAAGAGGGAAAACAAGGATTTTATTTTTAACATATAACAGTCTATGATACGCGGTGCTTTAGCAAACTAAGGACTTACATCTACTTTATGTCAGGTATAATGGTTAATATTCTGCCTATATTTTATCTTTGGTTCCTACATTTCCTCCTCATCCACAGACTATTGATTTTTAAATAAAACCTTTACATTTTCACTACCTACCTTATTTTAGACCCAGTCACATTATCACCAGATCTCTGTGCTTCTCTATGCAGTGCAGGCAGATCGTGGCTGGTGGGAGGGGCCAGCAGGGGGCTGTACATAGCTTCCTGAAATCATCACAGCCCCCCTGGCCTCAGTACTCCTCTCAGGGACCCTCAGTCCTGATGCAAGCAGTGGGCCGGCTCTTGGGTGGAGTTATGCAAATATCAGGGTGTCAGTCTGGAGGAGTGGGCGTTGCCTAGGAAGGCTGTATCTGCCTAGGCACCACCCACATGTGACGCTGAGCCTCTATGATTGACAAAACTGAATTCCAATGAATGAAAGGGGCGGGGCCGGGGACAGTCAGGCTGGGGAGGAAAGTGCTAGATGATGCTGGACATCCTCCAGCCAGGAAATGGGGCGGGGCTCTATCTGACATACTGCAGTTTCTAATGCACATTGTGAGAAGCTCACAGTGTGTAGTACATGTAGTTCTTTTGTCTGGAGTCATCCTTTAATGTGTGAGGAGGACCCCTCCCCCCCACTTCGTCAGCGCCGAATTCCCAGAGCGCGTTTCCGCCGGACACGTTTTCTCTCTGACATCAGAGGAAACCTTCGGTGCTCGGTGCCATCGAAAACCTCATTTCCCCGCCAGCGCGCCAACCGTCAGGGCTTACCGCCGCCACCTCCAGGCTTTTCCATCCCCCCACGGCCATGCGAAGCCGCCACTTTTCATCGGAAAGAAACCTCATTCTCGGCACGAAGACACCTCATCAGTCCTGATTGGATTCGGCCCCATTAACCGTCACCGCGCCGCTGTCATGGCGGCAAATATTCCGCTCAGGTGAATGGCGAGATTTAGAGAGAGGAAGTTTATTTGTCCGGCACCTTCCCCTCCCCCAACATCGGGATAAAATGTCATTAAAGCTTTCATAAGCAGCAGAGCCAATAGTCGGGGGGTGGGGGAAGGTGAGACCCAACCGGAGCGGCGTCCATCAATGAAATCGCTGACCTTCTACCGACTCCGACCTAAAGAGAACCTGTCATAACAAAGGAACAAATGTATCGCACTTAAAGGGTTACTTCACTTTTCCCTAAAAAACTGCCTGTGTAGGTAAGGGGTGAGCAGCTCTGATGGAAGTTGGATAATGCCCATGCTAAAGGTGAAGGCCATTTATGTACCTCATGAAGCCTGACTGGAATACTCCCAGGAAGTTGTTAGGAATTCGCTAAGAGAGGCCTAGTCATTAATGTTCATCTCCACCATACGTCCACATGAAAAAAGGGGGGGGGGGTGCCCCTCTGCATTTCATGGCTGAGAAGGTTTTACATGGAAATATATATTGGAGTCATGAGGCTTAAGACTTGGTGGTCTTCTGATTTTGATACAGTCCAGGCTTGGTGGTCTTCTATTTCAGATACAGTTGAGGCTTGGTGGTCTTCCGATTTAGATACAGACGAGGCTTGGGGGGTCTTCTATCTCAGATACAGATGAGGCTTAGTGGTCTTCTGATTTTGATACAGTTGAGGCCTGGTGGACTTCTAATTTAGATATGAACAAAGCTTGGGGGGTCTTCTATTTTAGATACAGATGAGGCTTAGTGGTCTTCTGATTTTGATACAGATGAGGCTTGGTGGTCTTACAGATTTAGATACAGAATACAGATGAGGCTTGGTGGTCCTCTGGTTTTGATACAGATGAGGCTTGATGGACTTCTCATTTAGATATAGAAGAAGCTTGGGGGGTCTTTTATTTTACATACAGACGAGGCTTAGTGGTCTTTTGATTTTGATACAGATGAGGCTTGGTGGTCTTCTGATTTTGATACAGGTGAGGCTTGGTGGTCTTCTGATTTTGATACAGATGAGGCTTGGTGGTCTTCTATTTCAGATACAGTTGAGGCTTGGTGGTCTTCCGATTTAGATACAGACGAGGCTTGGGGGGTCTTCTATCTCAGATACAGATGAGGCTTGGTGGTCTTCTAATTTTGATACAGTTGAGGCTTGGTGGACTTCTAATTTAGATATGAACAAAGCTTGGGGGGTCTTCTATTTTAGATACAGATGAGGCTTGGTGGTCTTCTGATTTTGATACAGATGAGGCTTGGTGGTCTTCCGATTTAGATACAGACAAGGCTTGGGGGGGTTTTCTATTTTAGATACAGATGAGGCTTAGTGGTCTTCTGATTTTGATACAGATGAGGCTTGGTGGTCTTACAGATTTAGATACAGAATACAGATAAGGCTTGGTGGTCCTCTGGTTTTGATACAGATGAGGCTTGATGGACTTCTGATTTAGATATAGAAGAAGCTTGGGGGGTCTTTTATTTTACATACAGATGAGGCTTAGTGGTCTTTTGATTTTGATACAGATGAGGCTTGGTGGTCTTCTGATTTTGATACAGGTGAGGCTTGGTGGTCTTCTGATTTTGATACAGATGAGGCTTGGTGGTCTTCTATTTCAGATACAGTTGAGGCTTGGTGGTCTTCCGATTTAGATACAGACGAGGCTTGGGGGGTCTTCTATCTCAGATACAGATGAGGCTTGGTGGTCTTCTGATTTTGATACAGTTGAGGCTTGGTGGACTTCTAATTTAGATATGAACAAAGCTTGGGGGGTCTTCTATTTTAGATACAGATAAGGCTTAGTGGTCTTCTAATTTTGATACAGATGAGGCTTGGTGGTCTTACAGATTTAGATACAGAATACAGATGAGGCTTGGTGGTCCTCTGGTTTTGATACAGATGAGGCTTGATGGACTTCTCATTTAGATATAGAAGAAGCTTGGGGGGTCTTTTATTTTACATACAGACGAGGCTTAGTGGTCTTTTGATTTTGATACAGATGAGGCTTGGTGGTCTTCTGATTTTGATACAGGTGAGGCTTGGTGGTCTTCTGATTTTGATACAGATGAGGCTTGGTGGTCTTCTATTTCAGATACAGTTGAGGCTTGGTGGTCTTCCGATTTAGATACAGACGAGGCTTGGGGGGGTCTTCTATCTCAGATACAGATGAGGCTTGGTGGTCTTCTGATTTTGATACAATTGAGGCTTGGTGGACTTCTAATTTAGATATGAACAAAGCTTGGGGGGTCTTCTATTTTAGATACAGATGAGGCTTGGTGGTCTTCTGATTTTGATACAGATGAGGCTTGGTGGTCTTCCGATTTAGATGCAGACAAGGCTTGGGGGGGGTCTTCTATTTTAGATACAGATGAGGCTTAGTGGTCTTCTGATTTTGATACAGATGAGGCTTGGTGGTCTTTTGATTTTGATACAGATGAGGCTTGGTGGTCTTCTGATTTTGATACAGGTGAGGCTTGGTGGTCTTCTGATTTAGCTACAGACGAGGCTTGGTGGTCTTCTGATTTAGATACAGATGGGGCTTGGTGGTCTTCTGATTTAGATACAAAAAAAGGTCACTGCCCCCACCTATAACTGGTCTTTACAGCAAGGAGCACTGGAAGGGCAAACGCATGTAAAGTAAAACCAAAGAATTTCCAAGCTCAACTTACCAACCAGCCTGCGAACAACCTAATTAACCTGCCTAACAGTATGCATTAAAAACAGGGGTTTAGTTGCACACATTTGCAAATACATGCATAAGCTGCAGGCCACAGCAAGGCCCCCTGTATCCTGCAGACCCTAACTCTAACTTTGAAGAGTCTCCACAGTGGGAGCACATGATGTATTCTAATGGATAGAAGAGGGGCAGATGACTGGAGGGAGCCCAACCCTCCTTAAAGGCGCAGGAGCACACTGGACACCCAGCACATTGCACAATGGCAGCAAAGGTGTCAGTGCGTTGCCTGACCAATATGTCAACAATACAAAAAAAGGGGTCACTGCCCCCACCTATAACTGGTCTTCACAACAAGGAACACTGGAAGGGCAAACGCATGTAAAATAAAACGCATACTGTTAGGCAGGTTAATTCGGTTGGTCGCAGGCTGGTTGGTAAGTTGAGCTTGGAAATTCTTTGGTTTTATTTTACATACAACATACAAACTCCATGCAGATGTTGGAAATTAAACCAGAGACCCTGGTGCTGCAAGGATGCAGTGTTAGCCATTAAGATACATTTGCCTGTAGCCTTCTGATTTGCTAAGCCATGAAGTGGTGTACCGGGTACTGATGAGATTAATCGTTTTGGCGCGCTGGCGGTTTGTTGGCTTGCCGAACCACTTTCTATGTACAAAGGAGCTTTGTCACAGAGGACCCATTCGCCCCGTCATTTGGCGGTTGCTCGGGGTTCCGCACTCTATGAACCGTGAATCTGAGGGGACAGTTGGAAATTTGTCTGCCTGACGCAAGTGGCTCAATTGCTAATTGTGGGTGTGCAGCGCGCAGTCCAGGAAGTCCCCCCTCCTCACTCTATTCACGCGGCACAACTCCGCATCGAACCAAGCCATGAAAGCATTCCTGAGCGGTAGCCATGCACACACTTCGGGCGCTGCGCTAATTGGAGAGACCTTCGTCCCTAGAGAGGGAAAGATGAAGGGCTCATTAATACTGGGTAATAACACGTGCTGGTGTGTGCCGTGAATGTGCGCGGCAATAAAACGCAGTGATTCCTTTTTTATCCCAGGTGTATGTAATTCTTATTGGCTGCACTGCGCTGCGATGTCGAAACGCACTGTACAAAAATGTGAGGATTCCTTACAGGGCCGGGACAAGGGGTGGGCAGGAGGGTCGGCTGCCCCTGGCGCTATGGTTTATTACAGGGGTGGGGGGCACCCTGACCCTAACTCTAAGGCAAAGGGGGGCGCAGTTTGGCATCTTTGCCCTGGGCGCTGGATGACCTTGTCCCAGCCGTGATTCCTTAGGCTCAGGTCACTTCTATACTTGTCAGGAACGGGAGCAAAGCTGCACGTTTTCCTGACGCATACAGAAAAGCGCCGCCCTTTAGCAAACGCGCAGCGGTGCCATTAATTGGTAATAGCAGCCCCATGCATCTGCAAATGCGTGCCGCAGCACCATGCAGTGTGGTGGGACACGTTTAAAGAATCAGGGACTTCTTTTCTGTGTTTCTCGCATGTATTGAAATGAATGTCACTCATTTGCATAAATCGTTGCATGTGGTAAAGTCTGTGACGTCACAAGGGGGGCGGTGCCACCAGGTGACATTGCCAGGTGGCCCGCCCTTACCTAATATAAGAACTGTCAAATGGCAAGCCAGGCATTCGGCAGTTTGCCTTGCTGGACGGCGGAGCGTTTTTCTTTTTTTTTTTTTTCCGGGTCTGGTGGTGCGGCGGGCGACGTGATTGATGGTGGATTTACATCGGGGAACATTGTTTTTTTATTTTTTAATATAGGAATTGTCAAAAACTGTCTGTGTTTTTATTACTTTTTGAGACTCTTTTGGTGAATGGGTAGGGGTACCCCCTACTCATTCACAAGGGGGAGGGCAGGATCTGGGGACCCTCTTCCAGATTCCGATAAGCCCCCAACCCCTAGACCCCAACAACCACCAGGCAGGGTTGTGGGGATGAGGCCCTTCTCCCCATCAACATGGGGACAAGGTGCTTTGGGGTGGGGGGTCCCCCATGTTGAGGGCATGTTGCCTGGTATGGTCCAGGAAGGTGGACCTGCCGGGCTGCGTGCTTGTATAAAGGTCTGATATGGATTCTGAGGGGGACCCCACGCTATTTTTTTTTTTTTTTTTTTTACATTTTAAGGTTCCCTTTAAAATCTATACCAGATCCGAAGGGCCTGGTATGGACTTGGGGCGGTGAGGCCTACGCCACTTTAAAAAAAAAAAAAAAAAAAAATTATGTTGCCAGCAAAGGTATTGTATTGCTGGAAATTTAAATGTAATTTCATTGTTTTTTTTTTGGTTTTTTTAGAAATGTAAATTTTGCTGCAGCAGGTTCCATACATGCTACAGGTGAGCATGGGGCCTGGTATGCATTGGAAGGGGGACCCCACACTTTTTTTTTTTTTTCATACTTTTTAATCGTCATGTTTTTTTTAACATTCACTGTTGACAGCTGACGAGTCATCCGTTTGTTAAGGATTTGGCTTCCGGCTTCCCGGCCCGCTCCTTAGCAACCAGCTCAATGTGATAAATTACCGCATGAATAAATGCGGTAATTACCGCTCAATCGAACAAATACCGCATTCGTTATTTAATGCAAAGTTATTAGTGAATTTCACTTCACTTTCAAAACCAATTTACCACAAGCGCTATTATACCGCATTTTATTTGCCGTTATATTAAACTCTTAGTGAATTGACTCCGAAATGCCGCAGTTGATGAATGTCGGGCCTGGAGGAGCTACCTTGGGTAACACCAATGTGTGATGCTAATCCTCCATGATTGATAGAACTGAAATCCAATGAAAGAGAGGAGCAGGCCCGGGACAGGCTGGGGAGGAAAGACTTAAGATGAAGCTGGACGTCCTCCAGCCAGGAAATGAGGCGGGTCTCTATCTGACTTGCTGCAGCTTCTAATGCACATTGAGAGAAGCTCACAGTGTGCAGTGAAATCAGACAAATGTCAGTCCAGGAGAGGAGCCGCTACACGTGTGCAAGATTGAAGGGAAGATTTATGAGTATAATTACAACAATGTATCACACGCAATGTACGCTTCCATTCCACAAAGATACACAATGTAATGATGTACAATGTAACCGTTTACAAATCTGTCCCTACCATCTTCTGGTACCAGAATCTTCCTCTATAGTCTACATAGGACAGTGAGGTATGAGGCCTCCCACATCCTCCTCTGACCTCAGTCTATACATATGGTGAAATGACAACGCCCGCTGTCTCATCGCTCTCCTTACCCTCACCTGACCCGTCTACCTGAGCTCTAAAGGATCAATATGGAGATAATGGTGCAGGTTAAATATTGATCTGATCTGTCCGGGGGATGGGCTGCTTCTATTAATTAGCTGTGATTGTGCAATTTCTACTTCATATACAAGACATGGCGGAGTTCACCTGAGCGGATACCGTGTTATTGATGTGAAGATGGAATGAGTGATCCTCCCATAGCTGATTGGATGACATCAGGTGACAGCATTATCCAGAAGGTCCATAAATACCTATATTTGTTTATAGAAAGGAGTCGGGGTAGGGGGTGAGCAGTGGAGAAGAAATAGTGCTCGTTTCGGAAAGAAAGCCCTAAAGGCAAAGGGGCTCATCTTGGGGAAGGGGGCAGTAAAGGCAAAGGGGCTCATCTTGGGGAAGGGGGTAGTAGTCAGTGGTACTTGTCTAGGGGGAAGGGGCAGTAGAGTCGATGGTTTTTGTCCTAGAGAAGGTGGCAGTAGAGGCGATGGTTCTTGTCTAGGGAAAGGGGGCAATAGATCCAATGGTATTTGTCTTGGGGAAAGGGGCATTAGAGGCGATGGTGCTTGTTTTGGGAAAATGGGTGGAAGAGGCAATGGAGCTTGTCTTGGAGAAGGGGGAAGTAGAGGCAATGGTACTCCTCTTGGGGAAGGGGGCAGTAGAGGCAATGGTACTTCTCTTGGGGAAGGGGGCAGTAGAGGCAATGGTACTCCTCTTGCGGAAGGGAGCAGTAGAGGCAATGGTACTCCTCTTGGGGAAGGGGGCAGTAGAGGCAATGGTATTTCTCTTGGGGAAGGGGCAGTAGAGGCAATGGTACTTCTCTTGGGGAAGGGGGCAGTAGAGGCAATGGTACTCCTCTTGGGGAAGGGGGCAGTAGAGGCAATGGTACTCCTCTTGGGGAAGGGGGCAGTAGAGGCAATGGTACTCCTCTTGGGGAAGGGGGCAGTAGAGGCAATGGTATTTCTCTTGGGGAAGGGGCAGTAGAGGCAATGGTACTTCTCTTGGGGAAGGGGGCAGTAGAGGCAATGGTACTCCTCTTGGGGAAGGGGGCAGTAAAGGAAATAATGTTCATTTAGGTTAAGGGGGCACTAGAGGCAATGGTGCTAGTCTAGGGAAAGTGGGCAGCAGAGGCAATGGTTCTTGTCCTGGGGAAGGGACAGTAGAGCGAATTGTGCTCGTCTCAGTGAAGGGGGAAGTAGAGAAAATGATGCTCATCTTTGGGAAAAGGACATTAGAGGCAAAGGTGTTTATTTTGGGGAAGGGAACAGTAGAGGCAATGGTGCTTATCTTAGTGTAAGTGGGGAGTAGATCCAATGGTGTTTGTCTAAGGGAAGGGGGCAGTAGGGGTAATGGTGCTTTTCTTGAGGAAGGGAGCAGTAAGGCAATGCTCATCTTAGGAAGGGAGGCATTGGAGACAATGGTGCTAATCTTTGGGAAGGAGCAGTAGAGGCAATGGTACTTGTCTAGGGGGAAGGGGCAGTAGAGTTGATGGTTCTTGTCCTAGGGAAGGGGGCAGTAGAGGCAATGGTGCTTATTTTATGGAAGGGGACAGTAGAGGTAATGGTGCTTGTCTTGGGAAAAGGGGGCAGTAGAGGTAATAGTGCTTGTCCTAGAGAAAGGGGCGGTAGAGGCAATGGTGCTTGTCTTGGGAAAGGGGCTTGTCTTGGAGAAGGGGGAAGTAGAGGCAATGGAGTCTGTCTTGGAGAAGGGGGAAGTAGAGGCAATGGTACTCCTGTTGGGGAAGGGGGCAGTAGAGGCAGTGGTGTTTATTTTGGGGAAGGGGGCAGTAGAGGCAATGGTGCTTGTCTTAGGGAAAGTGGGGAGTAGATCCAATTATGTTTGTCTAAGGGAAGGGGGCAGTAGGGGTAATGGTGCTTTTCTTGAGGAAGGGAGGAGTAAGGCAATCCTCATCCTAGGAAGGGAGGCATTGGAGACAATGGTGCTCATCTTTGGGAAGGAGCAGTAGAGGCAATGGTACTTGTCTAGGGGGAAGGGGCAGTAGAGTTGATGGTTTTTGTCCTAGGGAAGGGGGCAGTAGAGTCAATGGTTTTTGTCCTAGGGAAGGGGGCAGTAGAGGCAATGGTTGCTTGTCCTAGGGAAAGGGGGCAGTAGAGGCAATGATGCTTGTCCTTGGGAAAGGGGGCAGTAGAGTTGATGGTTCTTGTCCTAGGGAAGGCAGCAGTAGAGGCAGTGGTACTTGTCTAGGGAAAGGGGGCAATAGATCCAATGGTACTTGTCTTTTGGAAAGGGGCAGTAGAGGCAATGGTGCTTATTTTATGGAAGGGGCAGTAGAGGTAATGGTTCTTGTCTTGGGAAAAGGGGGCAGTAGAAGTAATAGTGCTTGTCCTAGAGAAAGGGGTGGTAGAGACAATGGTGCTTGTCTTGGGGAAGGGGGTGGAAGAGGCAATGGAGCTTGTCTTGGAGAAGGGGGAAGTAGAGGCAATGGTACTCCTCTTGGGAAAGGGGGCAGTAGAGGCAATGGTACTTCTCTTGGGAAAGGGGGCAGTAGAGGCAATGGTACTCCTCTTGGGGAAGGAGGCAGTAGAGGCAATGGTACTCCTCTTGAGGAAGGGGGCAGTAGAGGCAATGGTACTCCTCTTGGGGAAGGGGGCAGTAGAGGAAATAATGTTCATTTAGGGAAAGGGGGCACTAGAGGCAATGGTGCTAGTCTTGGGAAAGTGGGAAGCAGAGGCAATGGTTCTTTTCCCGGGGAAGGGGCAGTAGAGCGAATTGTGCTTGTCTTAGGGATAGTGGGGAGTGGATCCAATGGTGTTTGTCTAAGGGAAGGGGGCAGTAGGGGTAATGGTGCTTTTCTTGAGGAAGGTAGGAGTAAGGCAATGCTCATCTTAGGAAGGGAGGCATTGGAGACAATGGTGCTCATCTTTGGGAAGGAGCAGTAGAGGCAATGTTGTTCGTCTTGGGGAAAGGGGCAGTAGAGTCAGTGGTGCTTGTGTTGGGGAAAGGGGGGAGTAGAGCCAATAGTGTTCGTCTTGGGGAAGGGAGCAGTAGAGGTAATGGTGCCCATCTTAGGAAAGGGGGCATTGGATACAATGGTGCTCATCTTTGGGAAAGGGGCAGTAGAGGCAATGATGCTCATCTTTGGGAAGGGGGCAGTAGAGGCAATGATGCTCATCTTTGGGAAGGGGGCAGTAGAGGCAAGGGTGCTCATCTTTGGGAAGGGGGCAGTAGAGGCAATGATGCTCATCTTTGGGAAGGGGGCAGTAGAAGCAATGATGCTCATTTTTGGGAAGGGGGCAGTAGAGGCAATGATGCTCATTTTTGGGAAGGGGGCAGTAGAGGCAATGATGCTCATTTTTGGGAAGGGGGCAGTAGAGGCAATGATGCTCATCTTTGGGAAGGGGGCAGTAGAGGCAATGGTGCTCATCTTTGGGAAAGGGGCGGTAGAGGCAATGATGCTCATCTTTGGGAAGGGGGCAGTAGAGGCAATGGTGCTCATCTTTGGGAAAGGGGGGGTAGAGGCAATGATGCTCATCTTTTGGAAGAGGGCAGTAGAGGCAATGGTGCTCCTCTTTGGGAAGTGGGCAGTAGAGGCAGTGATGCTCCTCTTTGGGAAGTGGGCAGTAGAGGCAATGGTGCTCATCTTTGGGAAAGGGGCGGTAGAGGCAATGATGCTCATCTTTGGGAAGAGGGCAGTAGAGGCAATGGTGCTCATCTTTGGGAAAGGGGCGGTAGAGGCAATGATGCTCATCTTTGGGAAGGGGGCAGTAGAGGCAATGGTGCTCATCTTTGGGAAAGGGGCGGTAGAGGCAATGATGCTCATCTTTGGGAAGAGGGCAGTAGAGGCAATGGTGCTCCTCTTTGGGAAGTGGGCAGTAGAGGCAGTGATGCTCCTCTTTGGGAAGTGGGCAGTAGAGGCAATGGTGCTCATCTTTGGGAAGGGGGCAGTAGAGGCAATGATGCTCATCTTTGGGAAGGGGGCAGTAGAGGCAATAATGCTCATCTTTGGGAAAGGGGCAGTAGAGGCAATGATGCTCATCTTTGGGAAGGGGCAGTAGAGGCAATGGTGTTAGCCTTGGGAAAAGGGGCATTAGAGGCAGTGGTGCCCTTCCTAAGGGAAAGGGGGGAGTAGACCAAATGGTGTTCCTCTTGGGGAAGGGGCCAGTAGAGGTAATGGTGCTTTTCTTGGGGAAGAAGCATTAGAAATTAGGAACTTGTCTATACCAATTTATTAGTGAGGTTGGGACTCCAACAGAGATATGAGATTGCCCAAATCATCTGAAAAAGGAGCAGTGGTCATGCATTTACATGGAGTAGGACAATATCTGTGTGATAAATATTGAGCATTTCAAATACTCAGAGGCTTGTGTTACTTTTATATTGTAAGCTGTCAGGAGCAGGGCCCTCTGAACCCGTCTTGTATCGAATATCCTATAATAATAATAACTATTTTCTTCCCACGTGGTCTGACTATGGGAGGGAAGGCAACAGAGGCATCAGCCTTTAGTGCGAAGCACACTGGGGGGCTCTATAGCCTACTAAGCAAAAAGAATGAATAGATAAAATATTATTTAGGTAAGAAATGCTGTGCATTGAATTGTTTGAAGGGGAGACATCATCACAAACTGTCTCCATTCACTAAACAGGAACATTGGTGCAACTGCCAGCCGGAGATGGCCAGATTGTGCTCACACGTCCAGCTGCTCACTAAAGTCTGTCTGGACCAAGATACGTTTTTGTTTCCAGTAGAAAAGCTTTAGTGTGGACCCGATCGATCAACTGCCTACTGATAGAGGAATAATCTGATTAGTGTGACCGATACTCAGATGGGATCTTCACAGCACCCCCTAGATTAGATTTTGTGGTTGCGTGGAATGACACGACATCAGGAGACACAGTGCTGAGAGATCTGGCCAGATTACAGTCCCATGTCGGGGGAGGGGAAGAGGCAGCTAAATGACAGTTATAGTCCAGTCAGCTGTCAACTGACATTAAATTGGTTAGAAGTGAAATCTGACGAAAGTTTGTAATCCCGACTTTCCGCTAGAAAGGGAACCATCCCTACAGTTCTGGCTATTTGCATTGTGGGCACACGAGTGCGGCCCCCCATCCATGCGCCCGGGGGTGGTACTTTTTGAAGCACCTGATTAGAGCCAGAGGCTCTAATAGGCTTCAAAATAGGGTGGGCTCGCGGCGCAGAGAGTGCGCTCGGATCCCACCAAATTGTGTGACGATAGGGAATTCATTTTCGCTATCTTCACACCAACCTTCCTCCCCGCCAATCAGGAGGCAGGGCGGCAGACCTGTTTCCTGATTGGCCAAAGTGCCAGGCCACCCTATTGGATGCCTGGCACTTAGGAAGAGGTGCGGAGAAGACACGCTGGAGCAGCTGCTGTGGTACGTCCCCTCTGCCAGAGCTGTGCGCGTGGGGGGGGGGGGGGAGTTTGGTGCTGCCAGAGCCGTGCTGCATTTTATGGGCACAAGTGGCTATATTTGATGGGCAAAAGTGGCTGCATACGATGGGCAAAACTGGCTGTATATAATGGGCACATGTGGCTGCGTTTGATGGGCACACGTGGCTGCGTTTGATGGGCACACGTGGCTGCGTTTGATGGGCACAAGTGGCTGCATTTTATGGGCACAAGTGGCTGCATTTTATGGGCACAAGTGGCTGCATACGATGGGCACAAGTGGCTGCATATGATGGGCAAAACTGGCTGTATATAATGGGCACACGTGGCTGCGTTTGATGGGCACAGTGGCTGCGTTTGATGGGCACAAGTGGCTGCATATGATGGGCAAAACTGGCTGTATATAATGGGCACACGTGGCTGCGTTTGATGGGCACAGTGAGGCTGCAATTGATGGGGGAGGGGGTTTCAGTATTTTTCAGTTTGTTTGCGCCCCCCCCAAAAAATTTTGAGCACCAGCCGCCACTGCTCCCCACTCTCCTTATTAAAGACAAGTCCACAAGAAATACATAATAATTGCTCCCGTACATTGTAGAGAAGTTCCCAAAGTAGATCTGGATTTTTTTAAATTACAATATTATTTGCCAACAAGTGCTACTGCTGCCTATAGAAGTCACTGAGTAGTACAGAGTGAGGGGCCCCACAGCAGCTGAACGGTCTGCTATGAATATAAATATCACCAGCACTGCTGAAATGTTCCTCCAAATTTATTGATAAAACGTCACATTTGTCGGACAAAATATTGTGGCAACCTGACCATCGCAGCCATTTGAGCTGGCTGGACTTCCCATTTCAAAACCAACCATGGCCAATAATATGGAGTTGCCCCCTCTTTGGCTATAACATCCTCCACTCTTCTGGGAAGACTTTCCAAAGAATTTGGACAGTGTCTGTGGGAACCCGTTGGTGAGGTCAGGTACTGATGTTGGATGAGAAAACCAGTAGATCACCACTGTAATACTGTAAAACACTATAATGATCCCCCTAAGGTGTTCAGTAGGGTTGAGGTCAGAGCTCTGTACAAAACACTTGAGTTCCCCCACACCAAACTGGTCACACCATGTCCTTATGGAGCTGGCTTTGTACACAGGAGACAGTCACGGTGGATCTGTTACAAAAATGTTGGAAGAGTACAATTGTCAATTGTCTACAATGTTGTTGGAGGGTGTCTGTGTTAATGTGTGCCCATTTGTGAGGTCAGGTACTGATGCTGGATGTGAAGATCTGGTTTTTCATCCCTCCTTCCAATTCAAACCAAAGGTGTTCAGTAGGGTTTAGGTCATGGTTCTGTACAGGACACTCGAGTTCCTCCACACCAAACTGGTCACACCATGCCTTTATGGAGCTGGCTCCACTCTTCCAGAAAGATTTTCCACAAGATTTTGGTGGGTGTCTGTGCGAATTTGTGCCATTTTGTGAGGTCCAGTACAGATGTCAGATGAGAAGATCTGGCTCACAATCAGTGTTCCAATTCATCCCATAGGTGTTCAGTAGGGTTGAGGTCAAGGCTCTGTTCAGGACACTTGAGTGCCTCCACCCATTACACCTATATGACTTGTTGGACATCCAATTTCAAAACCATGGCCATTAATATACCGTAGACTTCTCCCCTTGTGTCTATACCATCCTTCACTCTTCTGGCAAGACTTTTTTGGAGGGTGTCTGTGGGACTTTGTGCCAATTTGTGAGGTCAAGTACCAATGTTGGATGAGAAGACCTGGCTCACAATCAATGTTCCAATTCATCCCAAAGGTGTTCAGTAGGGAGGAGGTCAGGGCTCTTTGCAGGACACTCAAGCTCCTCCACAACAAACTGGTCACACCATGTCTTCATGGAAATGGCTCCATTCTTCTTGGAAGGCTGCCTACAAGCTATGCCCATTTGTGAGGTCAGGCCCTGATGCTGGATGAGAAGACCTGGCTCACACATTGGGCCGCACATTGAGCACCAAAAAAGAACACCTGACTTGCAATCAACATTCCAATTCATCTCAAAGATGTTTGGTAGGATGAGGTCAGGACTCTGTACAGGACACTCTAGTTCTTTCACACGAGACTGGTCACACCATGTTTTAATGTAGCTGGCTTTGTACACAGGGGCACAGTCATGCCAGAAGAGGAAAGGGTCTTCACCAAACTGTTACCACAAGGTTGGAAGAGTACAACTGTCTACAATGTCTTTGTAGGATGGAGTATTACTAGGACCCTTCACTGGAGACACCTGAACTCCATCATTTGGAGGAGCTTTACATAGACTTGGTCCTGTAGTAGATGTGAAGGTCAGGTGTCCATACATTTTTTTGGCTATATAATGTATTCTGTGAAATATTTCGGTTGGATTGGACCTTTTACATTTTGTTGTTCTGATCATTTAATATGTCGGACGGAATAACATCGAAGTTTCCCTTTAAGCCCAGCTCTTATGTAATCCTCCCCAGGTGTCTTTCCTGCACTTTGAACGGGTGATCTGCCTCTGTCCTCCGCTGCATCCTCCAGACCGCGAAATCTGAGAAGTGAAACTTGGCTGCACTCCAGAGAGACAGCTGATCCCAGAATTCTCTGCTCCGCTCTATTCCATGCGTTGCTCACCAGAGCTCCTTCTACAAACTGGCCAGAGCTGGTTCTACTGTCACCAACCGCATGACTGGCGTTCAATAAAATTGTTTTTTTTTTTTTCAGTTTATTCAGATTTTCTTTCTTTGTTGCCACTTGTTTGACTTGGCCTGTTTTTTTTTAACCACTTAAAGGGTTAGTCCAAAAACAATAAAAAATAAAAAAAGGAAGTTGGCCCCTGGCTTCTTATGTCTTGGATATTCAAACAGTGAGATCTTATTGATCTAATTCCTGACTCCACCTGAAAGGTTTGGCTGTTCTTGTCTGCCTTTGTGTGACTAAATCTTTGAGCACAGGGATGGTGGGAACCCCTCATAATGGGCACAGCGGGTGTACAGACCCGGGAACTCAGCACAGGGATGGTGGGAACCCCTCATAACTTTTGCAACAGCAAGTCAGAATGGTGGGAGCTTGTTAAACAGCGGACTGTTGGGCTTTTCAAGGCCATAGGAAGAAAGAAGCAGCAAGATAAGTATATCACCTACCAGCGTTTGCGGAGGAAACTTGACCGCCTTGTTTCGAATGGAGGAGATTCTGGGGCGATCTCTGAGGTGAAGCTCCTCTTTAGGAGACATCAATATGACCGGTACGCCTCTTTGGTTCAGGAGAGGGATTACGGGAAATACCATTTGCCTGACCCTTACCAGAACTGTAAACAGAGCGTAGCAGTTAAGACGGTCAATGGCCTGAGGGACAGTACGGGCTCTCTGACGAATTCTAGGTCAGGGATCCTGGAGGTTGTCAGGTCATACTATGCCAATCTCCTGGGAGGAAGGAACCTTGATCGGACAAGGATGTTGGGTTTTTTGGACTCTACACCAGGACTGGAAAGTAATGTTCTTTTGATGAATTTGACAGATGAAATCACTGCAGATGAGGTAATCCAGGCTATTGATAAACTAGCCATCAAGAAAACTCCAGGGCCAGATGGTTTGACAGTCGAGTTCTATAAATGTTTTAAAACGATCCTGGCTCCCTACCTTGCGGAGGTTTTTAATGGCTGTTTGAATGAGGGTTCTCTCCCTCCCTCCATGAGGCAATCTGCAGTGATCCTTCTGTCAAAGGGTAAAGATCCTTCCATGATTGGGAATTGGCGCCCCATTAGCCTTCTTAACGTCGATAGGAAGATACTGGCAAAGATTTTCTTCTGGCGATTATCACCAGTTGCAGGCAGTTTGTTATCCCGCCACCAGTACTGTTCGGTCCAAGGTAGAAGCACTTTCTCAGCAGTGTAAGCTGTCCGGGAGGCCTTGGAGCGTTGTAGGGCTGCTGGTTGGGGTAAATTTTTGCTGACATTGGATCAGGCTAAGGCCTTTGATCGGGTTAATCATGAGTACTTGTGGCTCCTTCTTGACAAATATGGCCTGGAGGGGGGTTTCATTGATTGGCTCAAGATTTTGTACAAAGCGGCTGAAAGCTTTCCTCTTGTTAATGGTTGGGTCGGGCAGCCCTTTGCGGTCAGCTCAGGTGTGCGTCAGGGGTGTCCATTGAGTCCTCTGCTATATGTGTTTGCAATCGACCGCTTCATTAGAAGGCTAGAGAGTGGACCTTTGTGTGGGGTACCTTTGGGCATCGCTGGTGAGCCTCCTTTGAAGGTTGTGGCCTATGCTGATGATGTTTCTGTTTATATCTCTGGGACTGCGGAGGCACAGGAGGTGGTCTCAGTGATAGGGCAGTATGCAGAGGCATCAGGTTCAAAGGTCAACCAGGACAAGTGTGAAGCTTTCTGGATGGGCGTGGAAGGTGAGAGCTTTGTTCTCCCGGATGACTTCCCGGAGCCCCAACAAAAAATTTGAGTTCTAGGCATTGAATTCGGTACAGGTGACTATGGTCATGCAAATTGGGTGAACAGGCTGGAGAATGCCGATGCCAAGGTGGCAAGCTGGAAAGGTTGGCAGCTTTCCTTGAGGGAAAAGGTTGATCTGATCAAGACTTACCTGATTCCGATTTTTCTGTATGTCAGTTTTGTTTGCATTTTGCCAGTTTCTCTCTATACCAGGATCTATAGTTGTTTCATCCAGCTGCTATGGGGGAACAGAATAAACCTTGTCAAAAGGAATGTGACTTACCTTCCTAGGCGGGAGGGTGGTCTAGGGATGGTCAACCCTGTAGTCTTTTTCTCTCTGATGTTTGTGAAGTACAATCTTGGTAACATGTTGGCAGAGAGACTGCCTGGGTGGGTTGGTATTTTCCAGTCCTGGTTTAGGCCCTTTCTGCGAGACTGGGAAAATGGTGGGCCAGTGAAGAGCCTGAGGGTCAGGCATGAACAGCTCCCGGCTTATGTTGCCCCGTGTTTGAAAATGCTTCGGCAGTGGCAAGTAACAGCAGGAGAAGTCAGATCTCTTCCAAGGAAACTTCTTGAGAAGCGGATCATGAGCTCTGCTTTTTGTGAGCCACTGGCCTTGAGGGATTGCCCAAGCCTGGTTTTGGGGGTGGGTTTGCGATTGATTAATTTGGAGAGAATCCTAATGAAGTTTAGGGATCAGGCTTGGCTTGCCTTTCATGGAAAACTATATATGAAGGGCAACTTTGAAGTTTCTTTCCATGAGTGATCGGGGCTGCCCGAGAGTGGAGTGTGGAGGAGTGGTGGAGTCCATGGATCACTTTCTACTTCAATGCCCTTTTAATATAGAGGTGTACAAGAGGGTTGGGAGGGCTCTGAGTATACCCTTCCTCCCCCATATGAGTTATGCAGAGTGGGTGTATGGGGCATTCCAGACTCGTCGGGATTATGATTTGGAAACACTTTTTTTAGTTAGTCTGGTAGTCCGTTATTTCACGTGGAGTGCACGGTGTCAGGTATCCTTACGGAGTAAAATCCTCCCTGTGGAAGTAGTGGTGCAGGACATTCTGGGTGAGGTTGGGAAGATTTGGGGTCTTGAGAAAGGCAGGTGGCAGCAGGAGGCCTGGATAAGGGCGTGGAGGAATATCAGGACTCTGTAGCTGCTGCCTGTTGATCTCGGGGTGTGCGGCTTTTCTTTGTATTCTTGATTCACTCCCCTAGATTTTCAAGATGAAATATATTTTTGATAAAAGTCTCCATGCATGGTGACGGTGATGTTCCTTAGTCTGGCTCTCCCGTAGGGATTGTGTTGTGCGCAATTTGGTTTGTACCATTTATGTTCTTGTTTTGTATTATCAAATTCAATTATTTTGTAAACCTGTTTTATTTATTTATTATGGTTTTATTGTATATAAGTTGTTGTTTGTAAGATTTTCAATAAACAAAATTAACCCCTCATAATGGGCACAGCGGGTGTACAGACCCGGGAACTCAGCACAGGGATGGTGGGAACCCCTCATAATGGGCACAGCGGGTGTACAGACCCGGGAACTCAGCACAGGGATGGTGGGAACCCCTCATAATGGGCACAGCGGGTGTACAGACCCGGGAACTCAGCACAGGGATGGTGGGAACTCCTCATAATGGGCACAGCGGGTGTACAGACCCGGGAACTCAGCACAGGGATGGTGGGAACTCCTCATAATGGGCACAGCGGGTATACAGACCCGGGAACTCAGCACAGGGATGGTGGGAACCCCTCATAATGGGCACAGCGGGTGTACAGACCCGGGAACTCAGCACAGGAATGGTGGGAACCCCTCATAATGGGCACAGCGGGTGTACAGACCAGGGAACTCAGCACAGGGATGGTGGGAACCCCTCATAATGGGCACAGCGGGTGTACAGACCCGGGAACTCAGCACAGGGATGGTGGGAACTCCTCATAATGGGCACAGCGGGTGTACAGACCCAGGAACTCAGCACAGGGATGGTGGGAACTCCTCATAATGGGCACAGCGGGTGTACAGACCCAGGAACTCAGCACAGGGATGGTGGGAACTCCTCATAATGGGCACAGCGGGTGTACAGACCCGGGAACTCAGCACAGGGATGGTGGGAACTCCTCATAATGGGCACAGCGGGTGTACAGACCCGGGAACTCAGCACAGGGATGGTGGGAACCCCTCATAATGGGCACAGCGGGTGTACAGACCTGGGAACTCAGCACAGGGATGGTGGGAACCCCTCATAATGGGCACAGCGGGTGTACAGACCCGGGAACTCAGCACAGGGATGGTGAGAACCCCTCATAATGGGCACAGCGGGTGTACAGACCCGGGAACTCAGCACAGGGATGGTGGGAACTCCTCATAATGGGCACAGCGGGTGTACAGACCCGGGAACTCAGCACAGGCATGGTAGAAACCCCGCATAATGGGTGTAGTAGGTGTACATCTCTGGGAAGTGAAGGAAAAACTCTATAAAGTGACACAGCAAAAACGAATCTACTGTATCTGAAACATAAAGGGGAACTCCAGGCAGGGAACCATGAATATATCATTAAGCAGTATTGGGTACCTGAATGTGACCTGGTTTCTGCTTCATGCAGTCCTCCTGTACAGCATGGCTGGAGTTTGCGAGGGAAAAGTGGCACAAGGAGCCAATCAGCTCCACGTGCTGCTAGAAGCATGCTGGTATTTGGAGAGATCAGAGTGACAGATGAGCTCATCACTGTCCAATTACAGGCTAGGGGCAGGTCCAGGACAGTGTGGAATTAGGAAGTGGGTGGAATGATGCTGGCCATCAGACTGAGGACATCTAGTGGCAGAAAAAGGTACTGTGGGGGGGGATCTTTGTATAGAAGCTGAGTATTGCAACAAAAGCTGGTTTTATTTTATTTTTTTTAGCTTTTTTTCTAATCAGCTCTTCATTTTTTCATGTTTTTTTTTTTATTTTTTTCTGGCTGAAGTTTTGCTTAAAAAAAAAAAAGTTTTGGCTTTACCAACGCAGTAAAAAAAGGAAAGGGAAATCTCCCTGAATTCAGGTTTGACACCAACAGGAAGAAATAACAAAAGGAGGGTTCTAATCTGTCTATAGAAAATAAAAACAAAAATCCGGGTCTGGCTTTAGATACGTTTGAACAATTCAGGGTCAGTCTCGGCAGATTTTTATGGTTTGCGGATCTTTCCAGGAATCTTCCAGACTGAGTAATAAGTCATCTATTCGTCGTGTTTGGCAATCGGCACAAATATACTAGTGAGGTCATTTCACCTTTTTTATGTAATGAGAGCCGGAGAACTTCCACTGGATACAAACAGCTGACCTCCGACCTCCCCGTCAGACATTAGAGTGTAAATTCTTGTTTATTAAAAAATCTTACAAACATAATAAAAACATATTTACATATACAAAATATATAAATAAAAACCAGCATAGCAAAAACATAAATAAACCTAAATATACCAATCTAAACAAAGCCATAACCTCCACTTAAAACACCCCCTCAGGCTAAGAAACCATTACACATTTAATCCATGCATGCAGCCCTTTTTTCAAAAACACAATCTTATATAAAAATCTAGGGGACGCACACCCAGAGACTGACAAACAGCAGCTATGGAGACCTGACATTCCTCCACGCCTTCGTCCAGGCCCCCAGCCGCCACCTGTCCTTCTCAAGACCCCAAATCTTCCCAACCTCACCCAGAATGTTGTGCACCACCACCTTGACAGGAAGGACTTTTTTTTCCGAATTGAAACCTTACAACGTGCATTCTATGTGAAGAAACGGACTACTAAGCTAACTAGAAAAAGTGCAAATGCAGACCCTCCCTCATAACGGGGCCTGGACAATCCCTCAAGGCCAGTGGCTCGCTAAAGGCAGATTCAACAACCCTCCTCTCCAGGTCCTTCCTAGGAAGAGACTTAATTTCCTCCTCCGTCACTCGCCACTGCTGAACCATTTTCAGGCACGAGGCAATATAAACCGGGAGCTCACCATGTCGGACTCTCAGGCTTTTCACTGGCCCGCCATTCTCCCAGCTTCGCAGAAAAGGCCTAAACCAGGACTGAAAAATACCAACCCACCCTGGCGGTTCCTCTGCCAGCATGTTAGCAAAATTATGTGTTATCACACACATAGGTTGGACTTCATGGACTTGTGTCTTTTTTCAACCTCACCTACTATGTAACTATGTATGTAACTATATGTTTCAAAAACATCAGAGAAAAAAAACCCACCGGGTTGACCATACCTAGGCCACAGACCTCTTAACAAGATTCAGTTTGTTCCCCCATAACAGTTGGAAGAAACAGCTGTAGATTCTCGCATAGAGAGACACTGGCAAAACACAGACAAAGCTGACAGACAGAAATACCGGGATCAGGTAAGTTTTAATCAGGTCAATCCTTTCCCTGTAAGAGTTTCCAATCTTTCCAGGTGGCAACCTTGGCATCGGCATCTTGTAGAGTCAAAAAAAGGGGTGATTGGCGCTGTTCCACTGAAATTGTCTAATGTGCAAAAAGCTAATGTGGTGTATCAAGTAAACTGTGGAAAACACTAAACATAAATATCAATATGTAGGATAGAAAAAAACACAATCGTGTGGGAATTCCTGAAGTGTGTGTGACAAATGCCCACATACATATAAAGTGCAGCGTGTATTAACTCCTTATTAAACAAGAGGTGATCTAAACCTTATAGGTGAGTATAAAAGAGTGATTTGAATTCCCAAAAAATCTATCAGAAAATCCTTAAAAAACATATACTATGCATAAAGAACACCAATTGTGCATAAATTAGAACAAAAATAAAACTAAAAATATAAAAATAAAAATAAACATAAAAACCTATAATCGTGAATGCACATAAAAGAATTAAAAATTAATCATAAAATCTTCAGTCCACAAAATGTCCCAAAAAAAGGGAAAAATAAAAATAAAATAAAAATAAAAATGTGGAAAACGTTCTTCCTAAAGTGCAAATGGTGAGTCTCTTCAAACCATCTAGCAGTGCTCTTAGTGACGTGAAATCTTCCAGCCTTCCAAAGGCCCCCAATGTGCCCTCACTCACCGGAAGAAATCACCCCTGCAGGGGTATCAAGCCTGTCAGCTGTATCCTGCAGCAATGGTCCTTGGTGAAAAGCTCCTTTATTCGAATCTCCGCTCCCGGTATCCGGGCTGGCTCCAGTCAATCCCCGCAGGCACATCCATATAAAACAAAAATGAGCCCCATCGCGTAAATCTGTAAAAAATATATGCTTTATTAAAATGTTGTTTAAAACAGGCAAACAATGCCCCGCTGCCTGGTTGGCAGTCAAACTGAATGGGAAAAAACAGCGTGGTGCGGCGTGCGTTCCACCGCTTGCTCCACACCCGGAAGTAAAGCAGAAGGACAAGACGTATGCGTATCACGTGGCTAGATGGTTTGAAGAGACTCACCATTTGCACTTTAGGAAGAACGTTTTCCACATTTTTATTTTTATTTTATTTTTATTTTTCCCTTTTTTTGGGACATTTTGTGGACTGAAGATTTTATGATTATTTTTTTATTCTTTTATGTGCATTCACGATTATAGGTTTTTATGTTTATTTTTATTTTTATATTTTTAGTTTTATTTTTGTTCTAATTTATGCACAATTGGTGTTCTTTATGCATAGTATATGTTTTTTAAGGATTTTCTGATAGATTTTTTTGGGAATTCAAATCACTCTTTTATACTCACCTATAAGGTTTAGATCACCTCTTGTTTAATAAGGAGTTAATACACGCTGCACTTTATATGTATGTGGGCATTTGTCACACACACTTCAGGAATTCCCACACGATTGTGTTTTTTTCTATCCTACATATTGATATTTATGTTTAGTGTTTTCCACAGTTTACTTGATACACCACATTAGCTTTTTGCACATTAGACAATTTCAGTGGAACAGCGCCAATCACCCCTTTTTTTGACTCTATTCTATTTAGAATCTCACTTTGGTGTGATTCTGTGTTGGGGGGCTGCAGTTCCTTTATTACCTAAGCGCGGAGCTATTAGTTTCTTACATCGGCATCTTGTAGCCTGCTTTCCCAATTTGCAAGGCCATAATCGCCGGGACCAAATTTGATGCCTAAAACTTTAATTTCCTGTCGGGGGTCTGGAAAGACATCCGGAAGTTCGAAGCCGTCGCCTTCCTCACCCATCCAAAAAACTTTACTTTTATCCTGATTGATCTTTGAGCCAGATGCCTCAGCATACGGATCCATCACCGAGACCACCTCCTCTGTCCCAGAGATGAAAACATACACGTCATCAGCATAGGCCTCGACCCTCAGAGGAGGCTCACCGGGAATGCCCAAAGGCACTCCACACAACGGTCTGCTCTCTAACCTCCAGATGAAGGGATCGATTGCGAACGCATATAGCAGGGGACTCAAAGGACACCCCTGACGCACACCTGAGCCAACCTCAAAGGGCTGTCCGATCCAACCATTCACAAACATGATGCTTTCAGCCACTCTGTACAAGGTCTTCAGCCAAGCGATAAAGCCCCCCTCCAGGCCATACTTGCCAAGAAGCAGCCATAGGTGCTCATGATTGACCCGATCAAAAGCTTTAGCCTGATTCAATACCAGCAAGCACTTTCTCCAGCCTGCAGCCCTACAACGCTCCAAGGCCTCCCGGACAGCTAACATTGCTGAAAAAGTGATTTTACCCTGAACCGAACAGTGCTGGTGGCTGGAAAGTAGATCGCCCGCTACAGACAATAAATGCCAGAAAATTATTTTTGCCAGTATCTTCCTATCAACATTGAGAAGGCTAATGCTTCGCCAATTCTCAATTCTCGAGGAATCCTTACCCTTTGACAGAAGAAGCACCGCAGATTGTCACGTGGAGGGAGAGAGCGAATTCTCTCTCAGACAGCCATTAAAAACCTCCACCAAATATGGGTCCAGAGTAACCTTAAAGTGCTCATAAAACTCGTCTGTCAATCCATCTGGCCCAGGCGACTTCTTAATGGCAAGCTTATCAATAGCCTTAACCACCTCATCTGCTGTGATGTCCTTTGTCATGTCAAACTCGCAAGAGAACTGCCATTTCCCAGTCCTGGAATACAATCCAGAAAACTTGATATGCCTGCCTGATCAAGGTCCCTCCTGCCCAGGAGGTCTGCATAATATGACCTGGAGGTTTCCAGGATCCCGACTTGGACTTCGTCAAGGAACCTGTACTGTCAACCAGGGGCGGACTGACCATTGAGCCACTCGGGCACTGCCCGAGGGCCCTGGGCCACTAGGGGGCCCCATCAGGGTTGCCAGCCTCAGTAAAACCAGGGACAGTATGTATAAATCTGTGTTTTTTTTTTTACATCTGTCTGTGTATACTGTGTGTACATGTATGTGTATACTGTGTGATTGTATACTGTGTGTGTGTATACTGTGTGGCCTCATAATCTCTGATTGCCTGGGGGCCCCATATTCTCCCATTGCCCGGGGGCCGCATGAGTTATCAGTCCATCCCTGCTGTCAACCAGGCCTACAACTCACTTAACTGCTCTACCTTGTTTGCAATTCTGGTAAGGGTCAGGCGAGTAATATTTCCCATAATCAGTTTCCAGAACCAAAGTGGTATGCCTGTCATATTGACACTCTCTGAGCAAGAGTTTAACCTCAGAGTTCATCCCCGGATCCCCATTATTCGACACAAGCCTATCAAGCTTCCTCCGCAGACGCTGGTAGGTGACATACTTATCAAGCTGTTTATTTCTTCCTATGGCCTTGAAAAAATCCAACGATCCTTCGTTTTGTAAGCTCCCACCACTCTGACCTACTGCTGCAAAAGTCTATGATTGATACCTGTGCCTGAAAAAAATCCTCAAATGATTGAATCACCTTCACATCTTCCAGGAGTGGTGAATTTAGCTTTCAGGCACCCTTCCCCCTAGGTGGTATATCGGGGCTATTCAGAGTCACAGACAGAATACAGTGATCAGAAAACTGCACCACCTGACACACTGGTGCTGAGAAGGCAGAGTTCCCCTTTAAAAAAAAAACTATCTATTCTACTCTGACTACTACCTCTCTGAAAAGTGAATCCTGTGTCGTCTGGGCAGCAATGAATGTGCACATCAACCAGACCTGCCTCTCTAGCTATTTTTTTTAGAGGAGAAATGTCCCTTGACTCCACATTTATGGCACACCTTCGGTTGACCAGGGTAGAAGACGGTAACCCTATCTCTACCAATAAAGGCAGAGGAGGGAAAATGCTTGACCACATTCCCACGCACACTCAACCTCATTGACACCGACCACCCACCTGTCCAGATTCCTCTATCATCCACAATCTTTTTTAGCGGGCACAAAGTTTTACCAAACCTCCTCAACCAGACCCATAAATCCTCAGGGGGTATAGACTCATTCCTTGTCAGGATAGTCAGATATTTTATCAAGGGCTGACGTGAGACAACTTTTTGGAGACAAGCCCCTTCCAGTCCGGCTGGCCCCCCCATATACATGCTCAAACCGCTCCCAAAACAGATCCAGCGATTCTGGACAAACAAATGACAAATCATATTCAAAGGAACCAGCCGGACTGATAAAAGCATAAATATCCTCTGCCTTAAATCCCATGGCTAGGATCTTATCCACAACCACCCTCCTGATAGGTGGAATACCTCCTCCTTCCCACCTGAGCTGTACCACATTCCTGAGTTTAATGGAAGAAGGTGCATTAGATGAAAATCGCACAACTGGCTCCCTTCCGCCACCAGCAGCATGACTTTATCCCGACACAGCCTTAGCATAATTCCTAACTGGGACAGATGACACATTACCTGGCTGTGAAGGAACCTTTGAAATCTGGTTTGGTAAATTACCGACCACTTGATCCTCCCTCCTCCCCTCCAGCAAAACAGTCCCGCTCACCATAGTTCCAGAGGTACCACAGATACCAGCAGTCAAGTAAAGTCTTCCGTTTAGAAAAAACATCAGCTGTTTCAGTGTTCCTACGGCCCTCCTGCTCTGCAGTTTCAATGTTGATTCGACATTCCTGCTCTGCACTGTTAGTGTCCATGTGGGACTCCTCGCAGCCAGCAGAAACTTCTCTGTCTGGATACACGCCATCTTGTCCTGCATTCACTGCTGATTGCAAGGATCTGTTGGCAGGTGCAAGCTCAGGAAAGTCCTCCACACACTGAAAGAGATTTTCAGCAAGCACTCCTTTACCATGATCTTCATCTGATGAGTCGGTGCCACTCAAGGGAGATTCCATTTCTGTAATGGTCTGCAGCAATCCGCCATTTTCCTCAGACTCCTCCTGAGATGACCCAGGCTGCTGGGGAGGGAGGGGGGCAGATACTGACTCAAACATGACAGATCCTGAGACAAGGGTAGTACTGGGGCCACCATGTGAAGCCATTTCCTTACCCCCCATCCATACTGTCACCGTTGCTCTGATACCCACTCTCTGGCTAGTACTGGCACAGGCACTTTCCTTCATCTCTTGGAATCTCTCCTCATTCTCACACTTTTCTCTGAACACACCTCTGCTTTCCTTCAGAAAAGCAACCAGCTTCTACTGCTTTTTCAATGCCTCCTCCAGAGACTTCAGTTTATAGACTTCTCTCTTACTGTTTCCAGACTTGCTATGCAGGGATTAATGACAGCAAGTTTCTGTTCCTCCTCAGCAATGTGGCGAAGTCTGTTCACCACTCTATCCTGGAAGACTGGTAAGGACTCCCCTTGCATAGGGACAGGCCCAGGATCCATTGCAGCTTGAGCACATGGAGAAAGCCTCAGTGCCTCTGGAGAGCCTCCACCTTCGTCTTCCCCAACATGGTCCGTGCTTCCCTGGGAAAAGCCTGCAGGACAGGCCCCAAGATGGTTGCTTATCTCAGCTGAGATCACAGCAGAATGAGCCAACAGCACCTCGCAGAACAGCACCACCGGGTGAAGAAGCTCCTCTGGTGCCGGGACTGATGTGACTGGCTCAGTGATCTCTGTACAGCACTGCAGCATATGTCAGAGCTATATAAATGTATAATAATAATAGTGTGTGACTGTGGGGGAGGGGACATTAGAGTGTAACTTCTCTGGGTACACAATGCAATGAATGGTTACAATTATTATTCTATATAGTAGTAAAGGTTACATTTCTATATATTAAGGTTTTTTTTATTATTTTTTTGTCTTCCAGATTTCTTACCCCCCCGAGCGATGAGGATGACAGTGATGATTCTGAAGGTGAAAACCAGGAACTTGCCCAAATTGACAAAGGTTAGAAAAAAGAGACTTCTAACATGACGCCATTTGTTTCTGTAGGCCATAAAATCTACATTGATGGCCTATAAAATAATTCAGGCTGCCTTTCCCACAATGCACTGCAGCAGAGAGATATGATCAGGTCTGAAATGATTTGTATGACACTTCCATGTGTGCTGTGGAGTCTTATCTTATCTGGTTTCCAAAATAAGTAAAAAATAAAATAAAAGTTCTGGTTGCAATAATCACCTTCAATCTGGAGCTGCCCCCCTGTAGTGCTTCTTCTTTACCACAAGATGTCCTCAGTCTCCCGAGATTAAATGACATCCAGTGTTATGACCGAAGGCTGTGATACTCCCCCCACCCTGAGTAGGGCGCCCTGCACTCAGTTTATTGATGCAGAGAATGGCGTTGATGTCCTGACATCAGCTCTGCTCTCCTCATCACCCACCAACAGGAGAACCCCGAGGAGGACACGCATATCACATAACCAGCCAGAGGAGATCAGATAAAGGTAAGTGAAAGAGCTATTAATACCACTGGGGAGGGGGGGGGGTGCACTGGGGGTTGGGTACTCAGAGGGCTTTAAAAATAATGCACTCCCTGTGAGGCCAAAATCTCAACCAGAGAGAGACATTTACCTCTACATACTCAGAGAGAGAGAGAGAGAGAGAAAGAGGGGAGAGAGAGGGGAGAGGG